>CM074718.1:669799230-670234230 GCA_037306005.1 Rhinophrynus dorsalis
TGACTGCAGCGCGGGCAGTCTCTTCTGCGCATGACGGGTTCTGACAAACATCCTAGTGAATTATTATATAGGATTATTACAACTCATTTAAACTAAAACTTAAAAAAAAAAAAAAATGGAGTTGTTATAATTTTTAGTAAAAAAAAACCCTGAAGTTTTTCACATTATATTTAAATTGTGGTGTCTTGATTTGAAAGAGAAAATTTATGACATTGTGTCTCAAAGGTAAATATATATACACTAGTGTAAAAGCCTGTGTACACGGGCCAATGTGAATGGCAGGTTAAGATAGCCATGCGCCCGCCAGTCCCTGCACCTGTGGTCTCAGTAACAGCAGCGTGTGAGCAGGGCCAGTGCAAGGATTTTTGTATACACAGGCGAAGGTGCATTTTGATGCCCCCCCCCCCCCCGACCCGGACACAATCACCTGCCCCCCCGACCTTGCCACAATCCCCTGCCCCCGCCCACATATTTACCTCCACATTGCCCCTTCCACATTGCCCCTTCATCTCCACAATGCCCCTTCCACATTGCCCCTTCATCTCCACAATGCCCCCTCAACATTGCCCCTTCATCTCCACAATGCCCCCTCCATCTCCACAATGCCCCCTCCACATTGCCCCTTCATCTCCACAATGCCCCCTCCACATTGACCCTTCCATAATGCCCCTTCATCCCCCTACCTTGAGTCCCTGGTGGTCTAGCGGCGTGCCACAGCTTAGAGCTCTGTGCCGCGCACTGCTCTCAGTAATGCAGAGCGCTGGCAGATGATGTCATCTCTCAGCGCTCTGTATTACTACAGAGCCTGGGTCTCTCCGCGTTGTGTAAAACAAAGACTCTGCGAGGGAGCGCTGATTTACACTACCAAGCGCTCCCTCGCGGCGTCTTTGTAACACACCGCAGGGAGACCCAAGCAGATATATATATTATTTAAAAAAAACAAAAAAAAAAAACCCAACTTCCCTCTTTTCAGCGCCCCTCCATTGCGGCGCCCTAAGGCAGCTGCCCTGCGCGTGAGGTACCAGGAAACCGGGACGGACACAGGGTTGGGAGACCGGCTAGGAAAATGGCGAGTTTTGTCAGGGCTGGTGCAAGGATTTTTGCCACCCTAGGCAAAACCTAATTTTGCCGCCCCTTGTGCCCTTCCCATTTATGCCCCGCCTCTGTATGTGTTTAAGTGTCAGTGTGTTCCCTATATGTGTCAGTTTGTGTGTGTGTGTTCTCTATATGTCTATGTGTTCCCTGTATGGATATAAGTGTGTCAGTGTGTGTGAGTCTCTGTAAGGATATCAGTGTATGTGTACGTGCTTCTCTATATGTGTATCAGTGTGACAGAGTGTATGTTCTCTATATGTGTATCAGTGTGACAGAGTGTATGTTCTCTATATGTGTATCAGTGTGACAGAGTGTATGTTCTCTATATGTGTATCAGTGTGACAGAGTGTATGTTCTCTATATGTGACTCTCCCCCTCTTGACTGTTGACCCCCCTTTGACTCTCTCTCCCCCATCTGACTCTTGATCCCTCTCCTGACTGCTGATCCCCCTTTGACTCTCTCTCTCCCCATCTGACTCTTGATCCCCCTCTTGACTGCTGATCCCCCATTTGACTCTCTCTCTCCCCTTCTGACTATTTATCCCCTCTTGACCCCCCTTCCACTTACTCTTCCGGTGCACTCTCTCTCCATTGAGTATGTTTTGGTGCTCTCCCTTGTCTGGCTTTTATTAACCTTCTCAGTGCCAGAGGGGTATACAATGCATTGCAAAGCTATGCGTTGCATACCCCTCTGGCACTGAAAGGGTTAATGTAGCACAGTGATGTCTGTTTCTCTCTCCCCCTCCGCTTCTTCAATCCTGGTCCAGGATTGAAGGAGCGGAGGGGGAGAGAGAAACAGGTATCGCTGTGCTACATTAAAAAAAAATAGGCAGCCAAGGGGGGGCACCGAAACTTACGTTGTTTTTTTTTTGTTTTGTTTTTTACTTCGGCAGTCTGTTGTAAGCGGCAGCGGGGGCAGATGCCCCCTCAGAGAATGTGTGCCCTAGGCCGGCGCCACCTATAGTTTTGTCCATTTGGGCAGTCTCTACTGTGCATGACCAAATCGGCAGTCTCTACTGTGCATGACCGCATCGGCAGTCTCTACTGTGCATGACTGCATGTGACAAACATACATCTGGCCTTTTATATAATAGGTTATCCATCCTTGACCCTAGACGAAATACACTGGGGCCTAAAAATTTACTTTTTAAAAAAAATAATTTGTAATTCTTTGGATTCTTGTGGTGCGAATCCTTTTTTTTTTTGGGTGGTCTCTGTTATACCTGTCTTAGCTTACTCCATCAAGTTCGCTTGATCGTTGTGTAATTTATCACAGTTTAACCCTTTGAGTGCCAGAAGGGTATGCAACGCATGGCAAAGCAATGGGTTGGATACCTCCCTGGTGTTCAGACGGTTACTCTTTTAACCCTTAACTGCTTTGCAATGTGTTGCGTACCCCACTGGCACACAAAGGGTTAAGGACTAGATAGGTGCATAACGCATTTCACACTATTTTGGTCTTTAAAAAAAAAAATGAATGTATGAATCGCCAATAGAAATACTGCAGGGGACGGTGGCACTGCATGTATAGAGGGCAGATCACTGAAAGAGGGAAGGGGATAATGTGTAAATGAATGAGCTCATCAGACAAGCAGCTATAATTCTGCACTCATAACCCCCCCAGGGGATTATACCGGGGGATTAAACAGCTAGAGAGATACAGTCTAATTAATCTCTCCTTCGCGCACCATAAATTCTACATCTAATCTTGTGGGACCCGACCAATATAAACGAGCGGCGGGGGCTGGAACATCACATCCAGCCGTGTTCAATTCCCGAGTGGGTCTACATTGCAATTCAGTTTGAAGTTTCTAAATATATTAACCCCTTGAGGGCCAAAGATATGTGCAATGCATTGCAGAGCAGTTAAAGGGATAGTAATGTTTCATAATAAAAGCAGCTCTAATTAATCTTCATAGTATTTGGGCCATGGAGAGTGTTATTTCACTACTGTCAGAGTTGTAGTTCAAGACTAATTGAATGATAAAGTATCCCCCTCCTGCTCCTCTTTTACCTAGATTAACACTGCTCACCTCAGCGCAGCAAGACTGTCCGGATGGATCACAGAGAGGGACAATCTTCAATTAGCATAAGGGAAAAAGCTGAAATACCTGTCATGGGGGGCAGGGTTTTAATTGTTCTCATAGGAAGAAGATTGTTCCTTGCTGTTATCTGTCCGGTCCATGGACCAGATTCCACATCTGAGGTGAGCAGTGTTACACTAGGTAAAAGGGGTGGGAGGGGGATATTTTATCATTCAATTACTCTTGTACTACAACTCTGACAGTAATGAAATAACACTCTCTATGGCCCAAATACTATGAAGATTAATTGAAGCTGCTGTTTTTGTGAAACATTACTATCCCTTTAAGGAGTTACACTCTCCAGTTATCTATTCCATATGCAGGCAACGCAGGTAGCCATAGGGAAAAGGAAGGGGTCATTCTCCACTAGGGCTGATCTATTACTTCATGCACAAAGAAGCTAGACAGTTATGGAACAACCAGCTACACCATAGGGAAAAATTAACACCTTTGTGGGTTATAAAGGGGAAATATCCCCTCTATACAAGTTTGCCTCAGTGTGATGTTCATATAGCGATAACATGTAATATGTTGTTTTTTTAATATATACAATGCAGGCTATGGTGAAATGTACAGTTTTAAAAATGAGCCGAGGCCTTACCTCCTGACAGGCTGTGGATACAGCTCAGTACGGCAGCCTGTAACGTATTACATGGATTTCTCCATGCAAGCTGGAGCTCTCTCTTGCCAATGAAAGCGCTCCAGCTTACATGAAGAAATCCTCCGGCATCGGAGGAGGTTGGAACGTGACAATACTTGGTAAGGGAACAGACGAAGTTTGGCAGGCTGCGGTACACAGCTATACCCGCAGTCCGTCCTGAAGTAAGTCCCCGGCTCATTTGTAAAACTGTAAATTTTGCCATAGTCTGTATTGTCTATAATAAAAAACAAAAAAAAACCAAAAAAAAAACCCCCCCACAGATTACATGTTATCGCAATTTAAACATCAAACGGAGGCAAACTTGTATAGAGGTGAGAGTACCCCTTCAAAAAGGGGTGAACTAGAATTAAGTCTGTGTCTTTTGAAAAAACAAAAAATATGCCTTAGACCAAGAGGACCAATTCAACTGCAAATCCGTTATACCATAAGAGAGAGAAAAAAAACATTCTAGTTGTGTTAAACTGGACTTTTGCAATGTGCTGGAGCCTTTTCCAAAATTCAAGGAGTTAAAAGCACACATTAAATGACCTGGCATTTGTAGAATTCTCATTTCCCACCTGTGAAGCAGCTGCGTTGCTCTAGAATGGGATAGCTTATTGGATTGCACATTCATGTGTTATACAGTACTGTCGCAGGGCTTCCAAGGACAAATGTGTTTTTAAAGGGATAGTAATGTCCCAGAACATGTTTTTACCACCTTGAAGGGAGTAAAACGCTGAGTTTAATGCAAACAAAAAAAAACCCAAAAAACATATATCTCAAACCACTATGGTTTGAGAGATATCTTCATTCAAAGTTTGACATCTCCTGCTGTCAGCTGTAAAGCTGTCAGCAGGAGACCCGTGTCGGCTCTTCAGAATCGCGTTTTTAAACAGAATGACTGCATTGCAATGGTCTACTAAGTGTGCTTGCAAACCAGGCACACTTAGTAGACCATTGCAATGCAGTCATTCTGTTTAAAAACGCGATTGCGGCTCTGCTGAAGAGCCGACACGGGTCTCCTGCTGACAGCTTCACAGCTGGCAGCAGGAGACGTCAAACTTTGAATGAAGATCTCTCTCAAACCATAGCGATTTGAGAGATACTTTTCTTTGCATTAAACTCAGTGTTTTAATCCCTACAAGAAGATAAAAACATGTTCTGGGACATTACTTTACCTTTAAAAAAAAACCCACTTGTCTCAAGGGTAAACTTTCCCTTTAATTTGTGTCAAGGACCGCTCATCTTTTATTAAGACCTTGCCGTTTTAGTAGAAGCCGATATGAATGTGTCGTTATAAACTAGAGTTCTTTGTTAATACTCCCCACAGAAACATTAGTGGAATAGGTAGTGCAAAGGTGGATGAGATAGCACAATACTTGACTTTTTCAACTCTGCAGCAATTCAAAAAATAGCACAATGTTATTTTAGGTTCACAGAATGGTATTTACATCCAAAATGTCTGCTTCTAAAAGGAACACTGTGTCCAATTGCATCTGAATGATGACACACAGCAGCACACATTTTTACATTTTTTTTTTTTTCTGTATGAAATCAAAAAGTTTACTTGAAAAGTTTATTCTTTTATGATGACAGGCTAACTTGTACTGAAAACCGCTAAACGTCAGGCTTTGCGTCTGCAGAATGAAGACGTGAATGCTACAGATTTGTTAACCTTTTGAGTGCCAGAGGTGTATATAACACATTGCTTTGCAAATCTTTGGCTACACTTCTGGCACTCAAAGGGTTAATCCTGTGGATTATGGAAGTTGCCATAATTAAAGCTGGAACAGCTTTTCTATGTTAACTAACTAGTTAAAGGGATAGTAATGTTTCATAATAAAAGCAGCTCTAATTAATCATCATAGTATTTGGACTTTGGAGAGTGTTATTTCAGTACTGTCAGAGTTGTAGTACAAGAGTAATTCAATGACAAAGTATCCCCCTACTGCCCCTTTTACCTAGTGTAACACTGCTCACCTCAGAACAGAAAGGTGGTGTCCAGATGGCTTGCAGAGAGGGACAATCTTCAATTAACATAAGGGAAAACATGTCAAGGGGGGCAGGGTTTTCATTGTTCACACAGTAAGAATATTGTCCCTTGCAGTGAGCTGTCTGGTGAAGAGACCAGATTCCACATCTGAGGTGAGCAGTGTAGTATCCCCATCCAGCCCCTTTTACTGATGTAACACTGTTCATCCAGATCAGAAGGGAGGTGCCCTGGTAGACTGCAGAGAGGGACAATCTTAAATTAAGATAAGGGAAAAACCTGAAAAACTTGTCAAGGGGGGGCAGGGCTTTCATTGTTCTCATAGGAAGAAGATTGTCCCCTGCTGTTATCTGTTTGGTCTATGGACTGCATTCCACATCTGAGAAGAGATGGCTTACACTAGGTAAAAGGGGCAGGAGGAGAAACTTTGCTTGTGAATATCTCTTGAACCATAAAGGTTTGAGAGATAAGACTTATATCATTCTTCATGTTTTTTTAATGCCTACAAAATAAAATAAAGATAAAAAAGTATTACTATCCCTTTAAGGACCAGAGAAGTGTTCAACAAAAGAGATGCAATATGATCAATACCCCTCTGGCCCTTAAAGGACTGTGTATAATTAACCCTTTAAGGACCAGAGGTGTATACAATGCATCTTTCCCTTCCCCTGCCTCTACTTTCTTCAATACTGCAGAAAAGCAAAAAGGCGAAAAACAGGGGGCTCCCACAGTTCTGAATCTCCCTATAAATTACATCTCCACCAGAACACCATAGTGAGTTCTACTCACAAGGATAAAAGCTGTATTCACTTGGCTCACCTTGTAGCACGGAGGCAAATACCCTGCTACCAGGGAAGCCAAGCGAATACGGATTGGATCTTTCCCTTCTGATACAATATTGGATCTAAGCGGAGATGGATTGGATTCCTATATTAAAGATAACAACATATCCAAGCGGAGACAGATTGATTCTCTCCGAATGCTGCGTTGTCAGCTTTGAAAAAACGGTGACATCTTTACTTGTGAGCATATATGCTATTTACATGTATATGTGAAAATTGTGAGACTGTATTACACGAGTGGGTGCCCTCTGTTCTATCTATTCAGTACTGCCTATGCTCTCAGAAATCATTGAACTGTCTGGTTCCAAGCTCTTTACAGCTATACCCACTCGTGGTTTTCTCACTTTGCTGAAGGCACCTGTAACATGCAATCTGGAATTTCTGGGGCAACCTTAACATATCTTATGTAATTTATCAAAGGCATACTGAAAGATACAATAATTATGCAGTCATTCTTACGCTTCACAATAAAAATAACAAAAATAAACATATTGTGCATAACAATTTTCATAAATATACATTTGAAACTGAAACGCATAAAAAAAAAAAAAAAAAGAGGTACCCCCTAAGTAACACACCAAAGAATCACGGCCTCCTAGTTGAGAGCCACGGCCCTAAACAGTTATCTTTCTTTGGGAATCAGATTTTTTTTTTTTTTTTTTTAACAGAACTATCACTACAATTAAACTGCCACCCAAAAAATTATTCATATAGCGATATGCATATTAATAGTTGTAAGATCCTGAATATATCCTGCATTATTGAGAAATCCATCTTGTTCAGAGACGGACGGGCAGACATCAGCGAGGACATCTTGCCTCTTCAGCATCTGTGCGCCTACGCTGCCCCTGTCTCCTGTAGGATTGATGAGGAGGAGTTGCATTGTACCTTAAGGTACAGGAAGTGACTGACGGCTCAGGCGCACAGATGCAGGTATAGCACGAAGTCTGTCTGTCGGTCTCTTAACAAGATGGGTTTTTAAATAATGCTGGACTTATTCAGGATAATACAACTATTGGTATGCATATCACTATATGAATAATTACTTGGGGGGCACGTTAACTGGAGTAATAGTTCCACTTTAAAACAAACTAAGTGAATAACACCAACTAGTACTACCGGACCTGATGAAACAAGACCTCCCCAATGGTTCTCCGTAAAAAAATATTAACGTTATATTATAAACCCCCCTCCATCCTCCCAACTCCCAATTTTGGCTCTAAGCAAGCACACTGGCTGTATGGGAGCAGTCACCAATCACAGGCAGGAAGTGGAGCCTGCTTACACCCTAGTCTTCATTTTGTAGCACGGGATTGGCCATACAGTTGTTTATCAACCCTATGAATGACAGAGGGGTATATAATGCATTGTAAACAAGGCCGGATTTATCGTAAGGCAGAGTAGGCATCGGTCTACAGGCATACACCACAGAGGGGCGCCTGTCATTGGGACCCATTTTTTTTTTTTATATATAAATTATTCTAACAGCATATCCCGTCATGTCTGCGCCTCTTTCAGCACAGACCTTTAGCTGCAAAGCTCCCTCTTCAGCTCTTTAGTAATGCAGAGCGCTGGGAGATGACATCATCTCCCAGCGCTCTGCATTACTGAGCAGAACACCATGCGGGAGCTCCAGCAATTACAGGTCTGTGCCGAAGGAGGCGCAGACCTGTTCTGCCATGCTGCTGGACCACCAGGGAGAAGGTAGGAAACAGGGGTGGCCGCAGTGTGAGGGCAATATGAAGCTGTTGCATGGCAGTGTGAGGGCAAAGTGGCGCTGATGTGGGCAATGTGAGGGCAGTATGGAGCTGATGGGGGCAATACAGAGCTGATGGAGCAATGTGAAGATGATAGGGCCAATGAGAGGGCAATATGGAGCTGATGGGGGTGAATTGTAGCTGATGGGGGGCAAGTTGTAACTGATGGGGGCAATATGGATCTGATGGGGCAATGTGAAGATAATAGGGGCAATATGGACATGATGGGGGCAGTGCGGAGATTAGGAGCACTGTGGAGGTGTCCAGTGGAGATGGCCGATGGGGGGGGGGGGCTTTAGATTTCGGTGCCTACAGGCTCCTGAGATGTAAATCCGGCCCTGATTGTAAAGTGTTTACTCTTGAGATGTTGGTCCATGTTAGTGCTAGTGAGAGGCATATGGACGAGTTTTGATTTGGGTGGGTGCATTCTTCCATTAATTGGTAGTCCAAATTTAAAAAATCAATACGTGACGTAACCCTTTGAATGACAGAGAGGTTTCCAATGAATTGCAAAGCAATTGGATGGGTAAGGATGACAACCCCTCTACAACAAAATTATTTCCATTAAGAAAATGACTATACCGTTAACGTTTTTTTTTTGTTGTTGTTTTTTTTTTTACCTGTAGGATTAAACAGATTTGTCAACATAGCCAGACGTTAGTCATATACAGGTTTTTTTTTTTGTCTTTAGAAATATTTTAAATTATGTAAATCAGGACATGATCCTTATGATGGAATTTATTTTTCAGCCTGTATGTGTTCTGCGCGGAAACATGAGAAGAGAGAAGCCTGGGGAGCATTCTCCACAGCAGAAGTGAAACATGTCAGTGCACAAAAATCTAGAAAATGCGTAAAGAAAACTGATCTAATAAGGCCGAGTCCCAATTAGCTGAAATCTGATGCAGTGCTGATTCTGGTTAGCGTTCAACTCATCGGGGAGTATTTATCATTAAAGGGGGCCAATAACTATACAGAAATAAGTGCATTTTAATTTAGGGAGGCGTTCTTCGTACAGTATGTATGTGCGTGTGTGTATACACACACACACACACACACGCACGCACACACACGCACGCACGCACGCACGCACGCACGCACGCACGCACGCACGCACACACACACACACACACACACACACACACACACACACACACACACACACACACACACACACACACACACACACACACACACACAGGAAGTATTGGCATGGCTTCTCTCATGCCGTTAATAAAATAAATACCCCCTCCCCCAAAAAAGTCCCATGAAGTTGTACTCATGATTAAAAAAAAAATGTGATTCGTGTCTGACGGTAATAGGGTTAAAAATGAAGTGGATTTATGTTTAGGACTATTTTCTCCTGACATCCAGGTAAATCCGGAAAGGAGGCAATGTTCTTAAAGGGATAGTAACATTTCAAAATACACATCTCCAATTAATCTTCATAGTGTTTGGGCCATGGAGAGTGTTATTTCAATACTGTCAGAGTTGTAGTTCAGGTATAATTGAATGATAAAGTATCCCCCTCCCACCCCTTTTAGCTAGTGTAAGCACCTCCCCTCAGATGTGGAATCTGGTCTATTGACCGGACAGCTCATAGCAAGGGACAATCTTCTTACTGTGATCATAAGGAAAACCCTGCCCCCCTTGACATATTTTCCCTTATGTTAATTGAAGATTGTACTTCTCTGCAAGCCATCTGGACACCACCTTTCTGTTCTGAGGTGAACAGTGTAACATCAGTAAAAGGGGCGGGAGGGGGATACTTTATCATTCAATTACTCTTGAACTACAACTCTGACAGTATTGAAATAACACTTTACATGGCCTAAAAACTATGATGATTAATTACAGCTGCTTTTATTTTGAAACGTTACTGTCCCTTTAATGACAGAATTGTTGAATTTCCAGTGCTTAGCCCTTTCAGCTCCAAAACGACGTGCAACACACTGTGTTACATAACTCTCCAGCAGTGAGCGTGAGTTTGTTTGTGAGTGTATGTGAGTGAGAGCATATGTGTGTTTTTTTGTGTAGTGCGTGTTTTGCATATAGCATTTTGCGTATACTTTAATTGTGTATGGCTTCTGTATATTACGTTTTGCATATAGCATTTTGCGTATACTTTAATTGTGTATGGCTTCTGTGTATTACGTTTTGCATATAGCATTTTGCATATAGCATATACAGCGTTTCGATATACCTTATGACGTATATTGTTTTGCATATAGCAGTTTGCTCAAAACAGATAGCTTCTTGAATATTGTGTAAAATGTTTTGCGCATAGCATTTTGCATGTAACATTTTGCGTATATCTTTTGTGAGTAGTAGTATTTTGTGTATTGCGTATAGTGTTTCTCGTACTGTAATTCTGGATATAGCACTTTCCTTATTGCTATGTGCATATACGTTGTTCGTATATAATTTTGCGTATAGCTGTTCACATATAGTGCATTGCACATGGCATTTTGCTCACAGCGTTTTGAATTTTGCATATATATCGTTTGCACAGAGATTACATGTACCGTATTAAATATAGCATATTGCTTATATCATATTACGTTTGGCATATATTAAAAAGCGTTTTGCACATCACATACAGCACGTTGCGCACAGATTTTTGCGTATTGCATTTAGCATCTTGAGCTTTGCATATATCTTATACCGTAATGAATATAGTGTTTTGGGTATTGTGCGTGTGTATTGTGCATATTGTGGGTGTTTTTTGTACATTATTTGTGTATTATGTCATTGTTTAATATATGTGTTGCGTGTATTGTGTGTGTGTGTGTGTGTGTTTTGTATGTATTGTGTATTATGTGTTTGTGTGTGTACATGTGTATTGCTTGTGTGTATATTGTGTTTTTGTGTGTGTATTTGTATGAGGTGTGTGTTGAGTGTGTATTTGTGTGTGCTGTGCATGAATGTGTATTGTGTGTATGTTTGTATTTGCATGTGTTTGTATTGTGCCTTTCTATATCACATGTGTGTATTGTGTGCACGCGTGTTGTTGTGTGTACAATTTTACAGTTCTACAATTTCAGGCCGCTGTGATACTGCACCTAAAAACTTCAAGTTTGAGCTTTAATAACTTTTGACTAAAACACCTTTCAGAGAGCAATCGTTTTACTCAGAGGATACAGCCTACTACAATATATGTATATTTTTTGTTACATTTTAAGTATTACCGTCCCTTTAAATGCCTAGTTCAACATACAGGAAGATTTTAATCCTTTTTAAGATAAACCGAACTTGTCTTAAGAGACAGCTTCACTTTAAAATTTTATTGTGAATCCAGGGCATCTTCAGAGTTACAAAGAAAAAACAAACAAACAGTCAGATGACAAGACACGAGCACTATAACAACAGCACCGCTGTCCCTTGGTCCTTTCTGTAGGTTATAATACAGATGTCAAGAGACAGATCCCACAGATGGCTGCGTACGTTAACAGAACTTGTGCATAATTGACAATCGCTACAGCAGTAAATGACCTTGACTAATAGGACACTGCCTGTGTGGATCTACTTCCAAATAGCTGGATTTCTGGTTAACATCTCTGTTTGGATGTAAATGAAAGAATGAGACGGATATAGAAATAGAGTAATTCTGGAGACGGCCACCACAGAAGCAAAATAAAAATTGCTCAAATTCCCATCAATTTAAGTGGGACATTAATAGAAATGCTTTATTGTGCAAAGTAAATAAATAAGTATATATACAGAGAGAGGGGGAGAGAGTGAAGGCCTTTTGTTTTCTTCTGAAACAATGGTAGATCATTCAATCAAAAGTTACAACAGCTCAAACTTGTTTGAGTTCTTGTTTGTTTGTTTTTTTCTTAAATAAAGCCACCACTAGATGATGCTGTTTCATCTGTCACTTGGGAGAATTTAGGTTGACTGTAAAGCTCTCTAAACACTGTAATAGAGAAGCACAAGCTTTTGTTTTGTTTTAAAGAGGAACTACCACCTCTTAGAAACATGGCCCCAAATAATTACCCATCTGGCGACTAGCTGCTCAGTAGCGCTAGTCGCCAGAATTATTACCGCGTTCCTGAGATTTATAAATTGCTCCCGGACTGACAGGAAACTGTGCAGACATCTTTCCTTAGTGACGTCTGCACGCCTGCTCTGTCAGTCCCTTTTGGAGCCAAATGGCTCCTAGCAACGCCTCCTAGAGCCGGCTGGGACTGACAGCTCATGCACGCAGACATCACTATGGAACTATGTCTTCGCGGTTTCCTGCCTGTCAGTCCTGAAGCAGTGTATAAATCTCATGTACGCTGTAATAATTCTGGCGACTATTGCTACTGAGCAGCTAGTGCCAGGTGGGTAATTATTTGGGACCATGTTTCTAAGGGGTGGTAGTTCCACTTTAAATAAATCATCTCCCAGCAAATAAACCAAATTAATGAGTATTGCTGTATGTAATAATGCCTTTTATAATTGGACTAACATTCAATCAATTGAATGCTAGTCCAACAAAAAGGAATTATTACATACTGCATTACTCAATAATTTGGTATTTATTTATATATATATATACCTGCATACCTATTTGTTTTAAGTTCCATCCACACGGCCCCCCAGCTACTGATCTCCCAGCCAATCAATAGAGGCGACACAGGGGAGCCCCTTCTACCATTGGACCCAGAGTACCGGGTAGGAGTGGGCGGGATTGGGAATCCCTCTCACGCCAATGAGAGAGGAAATATTCAATAACTAGTTGACTCTCAAGGCCGGCATGCATGTGGGTTGGCCACAGTTGGTATCCTTTTAAAAGATCACTCGCAAAAGAGCTCAACTTGAGAATCTTGCGCTATCATGCAGTGCGAGATTCTCATGTCGCGACATGGTTAATGTGTCATGTGGTCGCACGCTCTTTTTATGAGACCTTTTAAAAGTAAACCGCCCCTGTTACACCTCCACCATGCCCCCAATATGAGAAGATCACTGAGAGAGGGCTTACAATCAAGCGAAATGTGGGGTAATTTTTCGACAACCCAACTGCACCTTGGAAAAATAGAAAAATTCTGAGTCCAATCTATTAGAATAATTTGTACTATTCGCAGTTGGTATACCCCAGAATTATATAGTACATCATCGTTATTCTGTTGTGTTACACCGATTTATTAGCAATGACACTAGAAAACTGTACGGCAACACTGTATCAATTGCCTCACTGGCTTGATTTGATAATACATGAAAATGCAACTTATTGTGTTTATTTATTTTTAAAGATAAGTGTATTTTTACAGTCTTACATTATTGACATTTGCATCTCGTTTCCACAGCTTTTCCGGAATGTAACAGCCTTATAATTACATATCAGCATCAGTCGTAAAACACTTTCCCATTAACTAAGAATAACATGCTCTCTTGAAATCTATTACCAGTCACATTCCTATTCTCATTTATTCTGGCTGGACCAACACTTCAACTGTTCATTAATAGAAAGGTATGAGAGGACTGGAAATAGCGCTGCTTTAAAAATAGCAGTAAAGTTTAATGGATCGGAGCTTTCATGTGACTTATTATTTCAAAGGTATTTAATACAGAATGTGTTTAACCCCTTATGGATCAGAGAAGAGCGCAACGCATTGCTCTGCAATGTATTGCATAAGCCGTTGGTTCTCTAAGGATTAGAAATGTGCAGTGCATTGCAATCCTCTCTGGTCCTCAACCTTTTGAGTGCCAAAGTGGTATACAACACACTGACACTTAAAGGGATAGTAATGTTTCACAATAAAAGCAGCTCCAATTAATTTTCATAGTATATGGGCCTTGGAGAGTGTTATTTCAACACTGTCAGAGTTGTAGTTCAAGAGTAATTGAATGATAAAGTATCCCCCTCCCTCCCCTTTTACCTAGTGTAAGCCGCCTCCCCTCAGATGTGGAATCTGGTCTCCTGACCAGACAGATCACAGCAAGGGACAATCTTCTGACTTTGATCATAAGGAAAACCCTGCCCCCCCCCCGGACAGGTTTTCCCTTATGCTCACTGAAGATTGTCCCTCTCTGAGATCCATCCGGACACTCATGCTGCTCTGAGGTGAGCAGTGTTACATCAGTAAAAAGGGACGGGAGGGGGATACTTTATCATTCAATTACTCTTGAACTACAACTCTGACAGTATTGAAATAACACTCTCCATTGCTCAAATGATATGAAGATTAATTGGAGATGCTTTTATTGTGAAACATTATTATTACCCCTTTAAAGGTTTAAATGAGTGGTTCTCAACCAGGGTGCTACGAGAGCCTTCTACAAAGACTATGAAAAGTGTAAATGTTAAGTATGAAATGTATATTTATGGAAACATACACAATAAGCTCATGTTTTTGCTATTCTGATTGTGGCTCTGAGGAAAAGAAAGATTGAAAACTACTGGGTTAAATGGTTAAAACAACACATAGAACTGTCTAGAGCTTGCAATTATCTAGGCAATATCTAGGGCAGGTTAGGATGATGTTAGACTACCACATACCTCCCAAGTGTCCCTCTCTGAGACCCAAATCCCTCTGTCCCGCTTTCCCACCCTAGTGTCCCTCTTTTCAGGAGATCAGACTGTGTGGTGTGTATAGAAGTGTATCACCCTTGTGTCCCTGTGTTTAGGAGATCAGACTGTGTGGTGTGTATAGAAGTGTATCACCCTGGTGTCCCTGTGTTTAGGAGATCAGACTGTGTGGTGTGTATATAAGTGTATCACCCTGGTGTCCCTGTGTTTAGGAGATCAGACTGTGTGGTGTATATAGAACTGTATCACCCTGGTGTCCCTGTGTTTAGGAGATCAGACTGTGTGGTGCATATATAAGTGTATCACCCCGGTGTCCCTGTGTTTAGGAGATCAGACTGTGTGGTGTGTATAGAAGTGTATCACCCTGGTGTCCCTGTGTTTAGGAGATCAGATTGTGTGGTGTGTATAGAAGTGTATCACCCTGGTGTCCCTGTGTTTAGGAGATCAGACTGTGTGGTGTGTATGGAAGTGTATCACCCTGGTGTCCCTGTGTTTAGGAGATCAGACTGTAAGGTGTGTATATAAGTGTATCACCCTGGTGTCCCTCTTTTTAGGAGATCAGACTGTGTGGTGTCTATATAAGTGTATCACCCCGGTGTCCCTGTGTTTAGGAGATCAGACTGTGTGGTGTCTATATAAGTGTATCACCCTGGTGTCCCTGTGTTTAGGAGATCAGATTGTGTGGTGTGTATAGAAGTGTATCACCCTGGTGTCCCTGTGTTTAGGAGATCAGACTGTGTGGTGTCTATATAAGTGTATCACCCTGGTGTCCCTGTGTTTAGGAGATCAGACTGTAAGGTGTGTATATAAGTGTATCACCCTGGTGTCCCTCTTTTTAGGAGATCAGACTGTGTGGTGTCTATATAAGTGTATCACCCCGGTGTCCCTGTGTTTAGGAGATCAGACTGTGTGGTGTCTATATAAGTGTATCACCCCGGTGTCCCTGTGTTTAGGAGATCAGACTGTGTGGTGTCTATATAAGTGTATCACCCTGGTGTCCCTGTGTTTAGGAGATCAGATTGTGTGGTGTGTATAGAAGTGTATCACCCTGGTGTCCCTGTGTTTAGGAGATCAGACTGTAAGGT
This sequence comes from Rhinophrynus dorsalis, assembly GCA_037306005.1. Lineage (NCBI taxonomy): Eukaryota > Metazoa > Chordata > Amphibia > Anura > Rhinophrynidae > Rhinophrynus > Rhinophrynus dorsalis. The sequence goes on from CM074718.1 coordinate 669,815,235, forward strand.
GTGTATATAAGTGTATCACCCTGGTGTCCCTGTGTTTAGGAGATCAGACTGTGTGGTGTGTATATAAGTGTATCACCCTGGTGTCCCTGGGTTTAGGAGATCAGACTGTGTGGTGTCTATATAAGTGTATCACCCTGGTGTCCCTGTGTTTAGGAGATCAGACTGTGTGGTGTGTATATAAGTGTATCACCCTGGTGTCCCTGTGTTTAGGAGATCAGACTGTGTGGTGTGTATAGAAGTGTATCACCCTGGTGTCCCTGTGTTTAGGAGATCAGACTGTAAGGTGTGTATATAAGTGTATCACCCTGGTGTCCCTCTTTTTAGGAGATCAGACTGTGTGGTGTCTATATAAGTGTATCACCCCGGTGTCCCTGTGTTTAGGAGATCAGACTGTGTGGCGTCTATATAAGTGTATCACCCTGGTGTCCCTGTGTTTAGGAGATCAGATTGTGTGGTGTGTATAGAAGTGTATCACCCTGGTATCCCTGTGTTTAGGAGATCAGACTGTAAGGTGTGTATATAAGTGTATCACCCTGGTGTCCCTGTGTTTAGGAGATCAGACTGTGTGGTGTGTATAGAAGTGTATCACCCTGGTGTCCCTGTGTTTAGGAAATCAGACTGTGCAGTGTGTATATAATTGTATCACCCTGGTGTCCCTGTGTTTAGGAGATCAGATTGTGTGGTGTGTATAGAAGTGTATCACCCTGGTGTCCCTGTGTTTAGGAGATCAGACTGTAAGGTGTGTGTATATAAGTGTATCACCCTGGTGTCCCTGTGTTTAGGAGATCAGACTGTGTGGTGTGTATAGAAGTGTATCACCCTGGTGTCCCTGTGTTTAGGAGATCAGACTGTGTGGTGTGTATATAAGTGTATCACCCTGGTGTCCCTGTGTTTAGGAGATCAGACTGCGTGGTGTCTATATAAGTGTATCACCCTGGTGTCCCTCTTTTTAGGAGATCAGACTGTGTGGTGTCTATATAAGTGTATCACATTGCTCCACAGCCATAAAACTCACATTAATGTTTATATAAACATCATTATATGTGGTTATAAATTAGTCTCTGTAAATAAAATACTTTGATGTTGCTTTAGATCAATAATTAAGTTACACAAAGAGGTGTCAATAGGTCATAAAATCACCTATAAATTCTTGGTAATGCCCTGCCCTCCAGACACTTCTCCAGTAGCACCCCCTAAAAGAAAGTGTCCCTCTTTGGCCATATGAAATGTTGGGAGGTATGCTACCACTCCTCTGTGGGACCTCAAACTCCACCCCCCTCTATGTAATTTGGATCCTTTAGTGAGAAGAGACTGGGTTCCTGGAGTCTGTAAATAATCATGTGATGCTCTTTGAACAGTTCTAATTAACCCTTTGAGCACAGGAAAGGTTGCAATGCACTGGATACCACTCCGGCACTCAAAGGGTTACAGATTAATTTTGTATAACCAACGCACTTGAAATTGATTAATAGTGGACTAATATTAGTAGGGATATTCAATCACCTGGTCCTCAAATGTGTTTTGCTGTGATGGAACCCTTTAGAATCTCAATGGAAACCAATACATTTAAAGCCCTTGGAAAATATAAAAGGTCTCCAGTGCATCACAATGAATTGGAGACCTCTCTGGCATGCAACTGGTTAAACGAATATTTCTGTAAAATTTCATGAGTGATTTATTATTCAGTAAATCAAGAAGACATGCCCTAAAATTAGGAGGTAGAAAATGAAGAGAACACTTTAAGGAAATGGTGACAGATACATGGAACACTCTTCCGGCAGAAGTGGTTGAGGACTAAAACAGTAAATGAATGTAAGAACTATAGAGAGATTTACAGCTCTTCTAAGAATAAAATAAGTCTGAGCCAACTTGATACAGAATCGGGCAGACAGGTTGGGCCAGTTGGAGCATATAAACCATCAAACACAAATTCTGTTTCCATCAATATCAATTATATTTGGCAATGGTAAATAAAGAGTTTATTTTTAGGCTAAATCGGTCTGGTACCCATTACAGGTAATTGCCTCTATATAAATATATATTTATTTATAGACAGAGCTAGGATCTAGTACTTTTTTATATAAGAATGGTTACAGAAGACAAAATTGTAACATGCAAAACACTTAAGACATAGACAGGCAAAATACAGACAGTAGGATCATTCCGACTGGTCCTCGGATCTGTCTGACAATATAAATACAGCAATACATAACTTCTGGCTTTCTGTGTGTGATACATTTTATCACTAAGTACAATGTTAACACAATGTATTACTCTGCCAGAGCAGTGAGATCCATAATTGATATACCATAAAATCTCACGTATAATACACACCTGTCTGTTATATCTCAGTGGAAAACAAGAGTAGCTATGTATAATAAGCACCCTTGATTTCCCAGTCTACTCATCAAAAAACTGTTACCCTCTCTCCACCTAGCACAATCTGCTTCAACTTTCCCCCCCCTCCCCCCGAGTCGGATGTGATCTCTGCACAGCGGATGGCACTCTTGCATTTGCTGCCTGTTTCCAGCAAATCCCTGCAAGGACCTTTTCCTTTAAGCCAATGGTAATACTTCAAGCTCCATGCAGGGCAACACAGCACATCCAATGGGTAGATCGCTGAACACTGGAGACAGTGAGGTATTACCATTGGCGTAAATGAAAAGGTCTTTGTAGGGAATTGCTGGAAGCAGGAGGCATATGCCAGTCTGCCGCCCGCTGTGCAGAGATCACAGCCAATTCTAGAGTGGGGGAGTTGAAGCAGGGAAGGCAAATGGAAGCAGATTGCACTGGGGGGGGGGGCACACATAAGTATATGGGCTTTTTTTTACTTGCGTATAATATGCACCCCCCACTTCACATAATGTGAAGAGGAGCAAAGTTGTGTATATTATGAGCAAGATTTTAGGGCACTCTGTAAAACAAAGGATTAGACATAACTCACTCACAACACGCATCTCTGTTCTTTCTCTCACACATACATGCACACAATCGTGTGACACACACAGATAGATAGATAGATAGACAGACAGAGAGACAGATAGATACAGACATACATCTCATTCTCTATTAAAACAAAAATAATCTGGTTTGTTTTCTTTAGAGGTGGAATACAAATATGGTCCTCCAAAAAAATGTAAATGAGGATGCTGTCATCAAGCCAAAACACCTGGTTTAAGGCATACATCACAAGGGTGACTGTTGCAACAATAACATTCATAAACTAGTTAACACTGTTTTCTGCGGGTTATTTCAGATGGGTGCATTTTAAATATATAGTCAATTTCAATGGCAACCTTGGGTTGCAGCAAATTCTTGCAACAAAGTTGCTCACGTCAACTAGGCCAAAATCTGTTAAACACTCATTCGCAATCAAAGAACCAAGCATTGGCTGTCTGTCACCCTAATGTTGTCGCCATGTACTTCACTACTGAGGTTTGTTCTGTGGAACCCCTTGAACTGTTTCAGGAAACCATAGGATTCCATGGAACACAGTTTAGGATCTAGTGGCAATAATGCATGGATGATATGGCAAATGTTGAGCTTCTGTCTTCACCTTAGAGAGAAGCAAAAGTCTCATGACCCTCATAAGGGAAAACTTGGTAGCAAGATTCCCTCCGCAGGGCTAAAAGGTCCACAAAGCAACTGTGAACTGGTCAGTCCACTCCAGAGAAGCCCTGTGATGATAGCCGACTAATGGGAATTATACAACTCCACATGTAATAAAAAAAAATAAAAGCCTAAAGAGAACTAAGAGGCTATGTCTTGCCCATCCAGCTTCCTTGAAGGACACAAGATTTCTGGGAGTTAGCCGGGGGGAAACGGGGGGTTGAGCTGGAGGAGGAGGAGGGAGTCTCCAACTCATAGACTGTCTGTTGAGATGTGTTCTCAACCCCCCATGGTACCGGTGTTCCATACTGGATGATCGAAAATTGTAGGTTTGTCAGTTTATGCAAACTGAACACTACTAACATTACACACTGCTCCCCATCCCAACTGTCAATCCCTGCCAGTCAGATGAAGACATTCCACACTGCTCTTCATTCCAATTGCCAGCCAGAGCTCACTGAATTACATAAACTGGTAAACACATAAAGCTAAATATCTCCAATTATTGTTTGAAATAAAGAAATTAATAAAATTGGATTTGAACATTTTTAAAACCTGTTACAAAGTGACAGATTTACTTTAAATATATCGAAATGTAGGGATTATTTTTGCCCCCGATGGGGTTGGTTTGATCCAGAGTAATCCATTTATTCTTATACATCAACCACAGTGGCTTATATTTTTGTAGGGGCAAACTTTCTCAAAACTGCTTTGTATTGAGCACTCACTGAATGACTGAATTAGTAGTGGTGTAGATCTGTTTACCTATCAACCTTGTCCACACTTTGGTCTCTTGTTTCTCTTCTATTTGCATAAGAAAGTACATTGAAGCTGATGTACTAAGATGGACTGAAACACTAGCAGAATATGTAAAATCAAAAGAGCAGATTGCTGCACGCCATTCAGGGAGCTTGGAACTGGATGCCAAAAAAAAAAAAAAAAGTCCTTAAGAGGTTAATCTATTTTGAGCATATAGAGTTATATTTCAATACAAACAATTTTATAGTTCAAATGCAAATGAATTAGAAAGGATCCCCCTTCCGCCCCTTTCCCCGCGTCACGCTGCCTCTCAGTCTGGTCCGGATGGAGCGCAGCAAGGAACAATCTTCAGTAAGCAAAAGGAAAATCCTGTCCTCCTTCATCAAAAGGGGGCAGGCTTTTCCTTACACTTACTGAGTGAAGATTGTCCCTCACAGTGATCTGTCTGGTACCCATGGGAGGATTGTCCTATCGGGGGATCAGGCATCCCCTGGTGGGCCGCTAGATCATGGGCCGGTGGGGGAGATCAGAGGATCTCACCTCACCGTCCCACAATATTTTTAAGAAGAGGTCTGTGTTGCCACCGGCACAGGCACTCTCTGTGACAGCCTTCGTGTTCCTTGTTAACCCTTTGAGTGCCAACGCAATGTGTTGCGTACCCCTCTGGCACTCAAAGGGTTAATGCAGAGCACCAGAATATGACATAATATCCTGGCGCCTGCTCTCCCATGCCGCACAAGGTCCACAAGGGGGCGTGAATAGGGACGTCGGTGGGCTGCTTTAAAAAGAAAAAAAAAAAAAAAAAAAAAAAAAGCCCAGGCTGGTATTCCTCGACAATCCGCCCCTGCTGGTACCACTACCCGAGACCAGATCTGATGGGAAGCGGCCAGAAGGGGCGGGAGGGGGGAGACTTTCGGATCTGAATAGTGCGTGAACAACAAAACTGAAAAATAGCGCTACGGGCAAAAAAAAAAAAAAAAAAAAGAATAAAGAAGACTTGGACCTGCACTTTATGAGAAGTATTACCATCTCTTTAAATTGCAAAAAGCTCTGTATACACTATGGCACTATATAAACATTCATTCATTCACTGTCAGACTAGCAGACTTATACAGAGCCTGAAACAGCAAAGTTCATGCTTTGATCTCTTGCTGCTCTCCTATTTGCATTAGACGGAACACTGTGTTCTTTGCCGTTACAGTGCCCTGCTGGATAGACAATACACTGAACTGTTCCTGCTTCTGGCAAATGTCTTGATGAATTTAAAGTTGGCATACTACTCTCAATTTTAGGCAAAAAAAAAAAAAAAAGACAAAACAAATAAAAATAGTGTTGCATGTGGTTTTTGTACTTCTTTATCTTGCTTACTTTGTACAGTTCAGCAAAACATACTTGTTTTCTAAAAGCAGCTCCGTGTCACCTTTTAGTTGTTTGCCTTTTCTCTGATCCGAGGTCATTTCTATTGAATTAAAATAAAGGTCAATAAAACATTTTTTTCCTCCCAAACACGTAGTCAAAATAAAAGCACAGCTGCTGAATTATCAGCCCCCAGAGACTCCGAACAAAATTCTGAAAATACACCTCTCTCTCCCCCTGTCATTCTGGTGAACGCTGGTCCAAAAAAGCACAGAAATAAAGGTCAAACGTGGCATCGATTTTCCATTTATAAAACTGTAACCCTCCCGATTCACTACACAACTAACGAAATGTAAGAAAGTCCCAGTTTATCCAACATAGTAACATAGTAAATTAGGTTGAAAAAAAGACACAAGTCCATCAAGTTCAACCTTTGCCTCATACCCCAGTGACTGAGAATTATATAACCTTCCTGCTACCAGTTAAGTTAGTCTTTATCAGACCTTCCTGTTTTACCTACTAATACACAGTATAACCCTGTATGTACCTAATCTTCTCTTAAATGTATCCATTGTATTTACCATTACCACATCTTTGGGCAGGGAATTCACGATTTTACAGACCTTACTGTAAAAAAAAAAAAACCCTTCCTCTGCTTAAGTCGAAACCTCCTTTCCTCTAATCTGAAGGAGTGGCCCCTGGTTATTTGATCAGGTCTCGGAATGAACAGGTCACCAGAGAGATCCCTGTATTGACCTCTCATATACGTGTACACTGTAATAAGATCTCCTCTTAGTCGTCTTTTCTCTAGAGTCAATAAATCAAGTTTGTCCAGACTTTCTTCCTACGTGGAGCTGATCATCTTTTATCTTAACCCTATGAGTGCCTTAGGGGTTCGTAACACATGCTTTGCATTGCATTCCCCTCTGGCACTCAAAGGGTTAAATGTAGGAAGGAAAACTAATTCAGAGGCAGTGCTCACAGTCTTCATATGGGGTCTACAATAATGGGTAGAGGCATCCATGTTTTTTCAGTCGTGGGCCACAGGATCACAAAGCCATACGGCCACATTATTTATTTTAATTGCTAACAATGGTGAATTATAGCCTGTCAACTTTTCAAAAATATGGATTTATTTATTGATCAAGTCGGTGACAATACTGATATATATTAGACATCTATTCTTGAACTGTTTGGTTCTGGAGAGCCGGAGGTTAGGTCTTACTGGCCTACTATGTCATGTGTTCTAGTTAATTACCATACCCGGGAACGCTCCAGATCTGCCTTGGAAATTCTGGGGGGGGTTTTAGAGTTAATTACCAGCTCTCTGCGAACAGAGGCTGATTCTTTAGCTTTTGTGAGATTCCTGGGTGACGCGCCTATTACTCATCAGTTCCGCCCACTTCCCACCCTGTTTCACCCACCTACCTGCCCATTCTAAAGAAAAACCTTTACTTCTCTCAGTCCTGCCCACCCAAATAAGCCCCACCCAGTTTATGATATGATCTGCATCATTCAGGCGTGGCCATTCCCAGCCAATGAGCCCTCTCCAGGGTTTCTAAAGTAGAAAGTTATCAGGTTGAATAGGTTGGGGGGGGGACGTTTTTTTTTTTTTTTTTTTTTTTTTTAATCTCAGGAAGGCCACACCTTTGGGTCAGGTGGGCTGCATTTGGCCCACGGGAGGCATGTTGAACACCAAATGCATTATACACCCCTTTTGTTCTTAAAGGGATCTTATCACTAATCACTATCACTGTTACTATTTTGGATGATTTCGAAATATCTTTCAAAATTCATTTATATGCTTTATTAACAATTTTTTTTATTGTGAAAACTAGTTTTGGACTTATTTGGATGTATAGTTTATGCTAATTAAGGCATGCCATATAGGTATTTCCTGTCTCATCCCTACATTACTTCCTCCACTCACTGACACTACACAGTAATGCATTACCTACCTCCCCTAGCACTGACTTCCTGTCTTATCCCTACATTATCTCCCCCACTCACTGACACTGCTCAGTAATGCATTGCCCACCTCCCCTAGCACTGACTTCCTGTCTTATCCCTACATTATCTCTCCCACTCACTGACACTGCTCAGTAATGCATTACCCACCTCCCCTAGCGCTGACTTCCTGTCTTATTCCTACATTATCTCCCCACTCACTGACACTGCTCAGAAATACATTACCCACCTCTCCTAGCACTGACTTCCTGTCTTATCCCTACATTATCTCTCCCACTCACTGACACTGCTCAGTAATGCATTACCCACCTCCCCTAGCGCTGACTTCCTGTCTTATCCCTACATTATCTCCCCACTCACTGACACTGCTTAGCAATGCATTACCCACCTCCCCTAGCACTGACTTCCTGTCTTATCCCTACATTATCTCCCCCACTCACTGACACTGCTCAGAAATACATTACCAACCTCCCCTAGCACTGATTCCTGTCTTATCCCTACATTACCTCTCCCACTCACTGACACTGCCCAGAAATGCATTGCCTACTTTCACTAGCACTGAAAGCGATAAAGGAGCAGTAGTGGGTCAATAAAAGACTATTATAAACTGTTGGCAGTATCCTCTTAGCTATGAGTTCCTATAGCTTAGAACTCATCCGTTCTTTGAGGTTTTGCTGTGCAGAGCACAGAGATATGTGTAGGTGGGGGGACATCAGTGCCTTACTAGTTGCTCATGGGACCTCTTTTTTCTCCCCATAGAAGCCCATTAATAGCAGATTCACCAACATGGATCTCCTATAGAGAGGAAGATCTCCCGTGAGTGCATAACAAAGCATTGACGTCACCCAGTTGTGCAGATCCCCTTGATCTGAGCAGGAAACCAGGAAAGAATGAGTCAGTTCTCAGATTTTAGGAGGGATATAGTTCTCCTTAAAGCGGAACTACCACCCAATATAAAGTTACCCCCAATAATTAGGTATATGGCGACATGCTTCTTAATAATGCTCTTATCTGCTACAAGTACCCCTATCTGAAGCAATCCTGTTTCTTTAGAGACACACGGACATCTTGGCTTAGAGACATTTGCTCACCTGCGCTGTCCGTCACGATCACCTCTAGGAGGCGCTGCATGGAGCCGAAAGGCACCGGTAGGGACTGACGGCGCAGGCGTGCAGACAGCACTATAGCAAGAAGCATGGTTGTCAGTCTCTGAAGAATCAGGAATACTTTAGATTGCGGTACCTGTGGCAGATAACGCTAATAAGAAGCTAATCGCCATATGCCTAATTATTGGGGGGGGGGCAACTTTATATTGGGTGGTAGTTCCACTTTAATGCCTTCTAACACACTCTATCAGGGAAGAATATATTAACTGCTTTTATTTTTACAAATATGCCCTGAACTGACTTTTTTTTTTTTTAACTTTTTCAAAGACTGGAAAAGTGAATATTTGTCATTGAAATGTTATTCTTTCTTCTCTGGGGTTTGGAGGATGACGATGCTCAAGTCTCGTTCCCGGCTGCGTGATTCACGGTTAAATGTTGGTGGTATTATTACAGAATGCTGGGTGGTACACTGCTCGGTACGACAACGTACTTGATATATCGGGTGTTCTTGACTGGCACAAGCAGTAAAATAAATAAATAAATATAAAAATAATACGTTCTGTTTCTCTGCCCAGAACCTTTTTTTCTGTATCCTGGCTTCTGTCCTAGTCAATTCATTGCAGTGACTCTCCTTTGCTCCCAGGGGGCGCTACAACGCAAAGAGGGGGGTGTACTATAAGGCACTGGAGCAATTCTGGATCATACCACCTAGATCACAGAGGGGAAAATACCCAATGATTAATATACATCATTTTATCTTCTTGAATGCTAGTGAAGTATCCAAAGCACTGCATTAGAGAGGTCACTAACGTTTAACCCTTTGAATGCCAGAGAGGTAGGGGTGAAAGTCCCACTTAAATCAATGGGAATTTGGGGGATTTTCTTTGCCTCAGGTCATCTTAACCCTTTGAGTGCCAGACAAGTAGGCAACGCATTACATTGTGTACCCCTTTGGCGCTCAAAGGGTTAATAAATCAGCCTTATTGGGCCAAATTTACAAAATACCGCACATACCGGGCCTTATGTATAGGAGCAAAGTAGAGTAATTCTGGGATAATCCAACAGATCCATAAGGGACACATAAAAATTCAAACACCCACTGACTTAAAACGCTGGGAAGGTCTCTGCTTTTGCAACGCATTGGAGACGTTTCTAGTATTTAAGGGGTTAAAAGTGCCTTTTAAATCAATGTGAATGCTTCTTTTCCCCTTATAGTACAGATGGTTTTCTCCAGAACTTCTCCGCTTTGTTGTTATACATACGGCGCACTGGGCAGTGACCTTGTAGAATGCAGTAAGCACGTGCGATCATATGCTAATGTACAACACAACTGCACCAATGTGTACAACCGTAACAGCCCAGAACAATGCTGCACCACAGGGAACCAATAACAATTCCCCAAATCCCCACGGAATTAAATGGAGCTTTTAAACCTTTGCATGCAGGGCCGGCCCTTACATGGGTCCCGGTGGGTCCAATGACCCAGGCAGCACCCCAAGGTATGTTTACTTTGTGCTCCGCCAGCACCAGGAGCCAGGTCTGTCAGTGGTACAGTGTGACCCATGAGAGGAGAGAGCCGGGGAGCGGAGATCAGTGACATGAGAGGAGGGTATATCCCTAAGTACCGTTCACTGTCTCCCTCCTGTCACTGATCTCCGCTCCCCGCCTCTCTCCTCTGATGGGTTTGGTGCAATGAAAGCTCAAAACAAAGCCAAGAGTCGTTGGTCTGTTATGGGAAAATACACGTGATGAGGCTAGGCTTGCGATATTGGTAGCTTTGGGGAAAAGGCTTTATTTATCATGTAAAGGCATGAAATTATAGAGCAAACCAACGGCGCTGTATAGTTGGAATGAAAATCCCATGAATTTCAAGAGCTTTAGAAGAACTTTATCACAAAAAAAATGAATTGGTTTTGTGTCCTTTTAAGTATCCGGTATGTCTAGCCAGAGACAAATAAATAATTTGTGCATACGTCAAAATGCAGGACCACCAGATGACACGCGTTTGTTGATGATTTTCTTGCATGTTTTGCATTTTGTGCACCCTGGGGGAATTCCTCTTGACAGGAGTGGGCCCGTTCTATTACGTTATACTGTTGCATGCCGGGATGTCTTCTCTTGATTGTCACTTGGGGTTTTCTCTTTCACCACCTCGTGGTGCTAAGAATGTGTATATACCAGCTTTGTGGCTTCATAATCTGTAGCTGCACTATATGAATTAAAAGGCAAGTATTCTGAGAGGCAATTCCTAGTGGATGAGGGCATGGTTTGGTGGGCGTGATTTGGGGGGGGTCAACATTTTATGCTTGGACCCAGGCAGCACAAAGTCTTGGGCCGGCACTGTTTGCATGGTAGACAGATGTGTTGAATACTTCTCTGGCACTGAAAGGGTTAAATCAACTGGGATTTTTCTTTGTTCCTAACGAAGTAGCTTCCTTACTCCAGAATCGCTTCTCCTTTGCCTGTTTGCACGTGTCCAAGAGTTCAAAAAGAGGCACAGGTGTCACAATATGTCCATTGTGATGCTTCTGTATATTTTGGGAAAGTGGGAGCAAACACACTTTGCACATAGAAACTGCCCTTTGTTCCTTGAACACTCTCCGCAGGCGCGTTCATACACTGTGTGGACAGACTTTCTTGAAGTACAAGATATGGTGAAGTGAAGGTATCCTCTAAAAATAGTCAGCTGCTGGACATCCAGGACTACAAATAAGCATGTAAGTGCTTTATGCGTGAAACGCGTTAGGCAATGTTAGACCCTATCCTGTGAGCTGACCCTGTCACACACACACACACTTCTAGTCTGCTTAAAGTGAAACTTTCACACAGTATAAAGTCATCCTTCAATAATTAAACATTTTCCGATTAGCTTCATGATACGTCTATTACCTCTCAGAAGTGCCAGATTCTAAAGAAATCCTTAATCTTTGGAGACTGATGGTCAAGTTAGTGCCATCTGCACGCCTGCACTGTCAGTCCTTTCCGGTTACCTTGTGGCACACTGCACTGCTTCTTAGAGGAGACCGGGACTGACAGCGGAGGCGTGCAAACAAGATGTCTGCGCTGACGCCTGACTTCCACTCTCTGAAGATTAAGGATTTCTTTAGAATCTGGCACTTTCTGAGAGATAATACACGTATAATGAAGCTAGTCGCCATATGTTTAATTATTGGAGGGCAACTTAATACTATGTGAAAGTTCCGCTTTAATAATGCTTTTAAGGGGAACTTAATACACTTGATTGTTTTTTAATCTCTAGATTAAAGCTGAGATTATCCACACTTCATGATCCTGGCACACACAATTGAATCAGTTGTTGTTTACTCCTGCTCATCTAAGGATCTGGGTGAGTCCATTTAATTCCTACTCTGTACTGGGTCACCCCTAATAATAATAATAATAATAATAATAATAATAATTCTTTATTTTTATATAGCGCACACAGATTACGCAGCGCTTTACACTCATATTGGTTCCTGTCCCCATTGGGGCTCACAATCTAAATTCACCTATCAGTATGTTTTTTGGAGTGTGGGAGGAAACCAGAGTACCTGGAGGAAACCCACGCAAACACGGTGAGAACATACAAACTCATTGTTGTCCTTGGTGGGATTTGAACCCAGGACCCCAGCGCTGCAAGGCAACAGTGCTAACCACTGAGCCACTTTGCTGCCAATATTTACTAAAGAGGGACACTTGGGAGGTATGGACCCCTAATATTTACTAAAGAGGGACACTTGGGAGGTATGGATCCTAATATCTCCCAAAAGGGTCAGTTGGTAGGCATGGACCTCTACCATCTCCTAAAGAGAGACAATTGTTAGGTATGGACCCTAATATCTCCTAAAGAGGGACACTTGGGAGGTATGGAGCCTAATATCTCATAAAGAGGGACATTTAGGAGGTATGGACCCCTAATATCTCCTAAACAGGGACACTTGGGAGGTATGTACCCCTAATATCTCCTAAAGAGGGACACTTGGGAAGTATGGACCTAATATCACCTAAAAATGGACAACTAGTAGGTATAGACGTCTAATATCTCCTAAAGAGGGACTACTGGTAGGTATGAACCCTAATATTGCCAAAAGAGAGACATTTGGGAGCTATGGACCCCTAACATTTCTTAAAGTGTTACTAATGTCCAAAAAAAAGTTTTTTTGCATTTAGAAGAGCTTAAAAAAACTGAGCTAAATGCAAAAAAACGTATCTCTCAAACCGCTATGGTTTAATAGATACAGGCGTTTAAAGTTTGATCTCTCCTACTGACAGCTGTAAAGCTGTCAGCAGGAGATTCGTGTCGGTCGACACGGAGGAGCTTGAGAAGTGCCGAGATCTCCTTACTTACAAGGAATCCCTTCATTGGAATGGTCTAAAACATGTGCCTGGTGTTCAGTGCGATACCGGAGAGGAATTATTTGAAGCACTAGATGTGTAGAAGGACTGTAGCAAGTGAGTGGTTAGAGGCTTCTACAGCCTAGTGCATACCAAAGCAGGTACAGTACTGGTCTAGGTCTTGTCTTCGGGACAACAGGGCCAATACTGAACTCAGGGTATAATTACAGGTGTTGGTGATCTTAATACCTTGATGGTCATCATTATCACCAAGGTGGTTTTTTTTTTTTTTTTTAAATGCTTTGTTTTTACATATCCTCTCTAATTTATAATTGAGATCTAAATCAAGCTAATTTTAACTTAGTATAATAAAGTTTATGAAATAAGGTTTGAGGCTTTTACAGCAGGAAAACTGGGAAGACTAGATCGGCTGAATGGTACTTATCTGCTGTCAAATTCTATGTTTGGAATATAAACAGTGCCTATACTGTGTGCCTTCATTTGCATATTGCTCCATGGAATTCTGGGAATGCAATGGAAACATTGTACGCTGTTGTGTTCTTTGATAGACACAGGTTATCTAAACTCTTTCAGAAGTGAATGTAAACTATATAGATTGTACAGAAAACTGGAGAAATTATGAGGTGAAACCAAATTGTACTATAGGGGGACACATAAAAATCACACAGTTCCCATTCATACTTGAAAACGAGAGAAATCGCAATGTATTCTTCCTGATAAAACATTTTTCTCAAAAATAAAAATATTGATGTAAATGGGTCTCTTAATCCCTTGAATGCTACAAAAGTGTCACAATGCATTTGAATTTTAATTTCTCCTTTAAGGTACAGTTGGTTTGAACCACAAATACTTATTTTCTTATGAAACTTTTCTTTTCAACGTAAGACCCTTTTAAAAGTAAGAAGATTAGCATAGTTCATAAAATGGCTGAAAAGTTAAAGTGTTAGCAATGTCCCAGAACAAATATTTATCATTTTGTAGTGCTTAAAGGGATAGTAATACTTAAAATTTAAAAAAAAATATGTTGTTGATGCTACACCATCCTATGGAGATTTATGGTCGCGGGACCAGAGCTGTCCATAGGATGGTGTAGCAACAGCGCCACTGTACAATTTCAGGCCACTGTGATATTGCACCTAAAAAATTAAACTTTGAAAATTAATAACTTTTGAATGAAACACCTTTCAGCAGTGGGAGTACTCTTGTTTTACTCAGGGGGATAAACAACATTTTTTTTTACATTTTAAGTATTACTATCCCTTTAAAAAGTTGACCTAAATGCAAAAAATCCTATATCTCAGACCGCTACATTTTGAGAGATATTCACAATCAAAGTTTGACGTCCCTATTGTCAGCTGTAAAGCTGACAGCAGGAGATCTGTGTCGGTCGACATGAGGAGGCTCTTCAGCGGAGCCGCAATCTCGTTATTTAAAACATATTACTTCATTGGAATAGTCTACAAAGTGTGCTTGTAAACCAGGCACACTTTGTAGACTTTTCCAATGAAGTCATTCTTTTTAAATAAAGCGATTGCGGCTTTGCTGCAGAGCTGCCGGTTGTTCCCGGACAGGATTCCCCTGCAGTCAGCACAACACTGACAACAGGGAAAGGGGAGGGAGGGGGGAACTTTGACAGTGAATATCTCTCAAACCATAGCGATTTGAGAGACAGGATTTTCACTGTCGTCCAATACAGGTCACTGGTACCATGGGATGTGTAGTCCCCTTTAATAGGCAGGAACAATTATGCAAATAATTTGCAAGGGGCGGAGCCTCCCCTCTTACTTAAGCCACCTTCTGGCCAGAGCCACCCATATTGATTTGTTCCTGGTGTGCTTGCACACCAGGCAGAGAACAGCTATGCTTCTTAGAGTTTTATTATTTTTTATTCAAATATGGAATACCACCATTAGGAGGGTGACCATGGCTGTGAATTGCCCTCTTCAAAGTGGCTGGTGCAGCTTCCAGGGATTTCTGTGGACCTATACCTGAAGAGGGGACAGCTTGTGTTAAGCAGCTCCCCTGTTGGGGAAATTACCTCTGGTTCTTTCCCTCCCTATCATGGTCACCTGAAGACAGAAGTCTGCGAGAAAGGTGAGTCACCCATTGAGTGCTGAAGGTCCACTTGTCCCCACAGTGTCCCTTTGATGGGCTTGTATTTGGGAGTTTTAATACACTCCAGCACTCATAGGGTGTTTTTATTGCATTATCACTATTTATGCAATTTCTGTGTTATTCTCTGAGTTTTGGAGCATTGGGTATTCATTTATTTATGTTTCTCATGTATTTCATGCTTGTTTGGGCACTTTTTAATGTTTTACTAAACTTTATTAAAAATGGTGTTCCGCGCCTTTAAGCGCGGCTTTTTCCCGCTCAGCAGCAGAGCTCCTTTACTCTCTATGGGAATTCACAGTTTGGGACATATCTCTGAAACCGCTTGTCACAGCAACTTCAGAGTAGGCTCATTTTAATGCTAGGCTCCTGCTCTATCATCCGGTTGGTGTTTTATTACTGTAGGGGGCTCAGGGGGGCTTCGGGCACTGTTTGGGGTACTTGCATAGGGAAAACTACATTTCCCATGAGCGCTTAGCTCGCGCTTGTTTCTGATTGGCTGTCATGACGGCCGCCATTTTGTGGTACTTTTCCAAGGCGAGTACACTACGCAGGGACCGAGCCTTCTCTCTCCTCACCAGATTAACCCTTCGCTGGCCAGATAAGTCCGTTTTTAGACCTTTTCTGGGGTGAAACTTTAATCTTTAACACTTTTCTGGGTGATAGTGTTTTTTGTGGGGTATATTGACGCTGTGAGCATGTCTACTTCACTGGAGCTAGGGGCTAGACCCAAGACTAAGGAGGCTGGGGGGTCTTCTACCCCCATGGCGTTTTGCTCCTCTTGCCACATTGGGCTGGATTGCGATAATGTGGGGGATCTATGCCCTAATTGTACTGATAAAGATAGCAACCCTGGGCTTCCCAGCCACGCTATTGAGCCATCTTGGGTGAGGGAGTTTAAAGCTGCCACTAGGGATCTCAGATCCACGCTTCAACTCTTTCCCTCTCAGGTACAGGGGGCTCTCCAGGTCTGGCAGACCCCCTCTACTATCAGGACCTCCCTGCCTAAGCCACAGGGAGCTCCTGATATCACTGATTCTTCTGAAGAAGAACTTTTACAGGATTCTGATGCTGAGGAACGTACTGTTATTGAATCTAACAGGTCCATTGGGGACCCCTATGAGTGTGACCCTGAAGTTTCGGCTGAGGGTCTGATCAGAGCGGTTCTGAATACGCTCAACCTTCCTCTGACTCAGGAATCCACTTATGATCCTACTGATGTTTTTCAGAAAAAGCCATCTAAACCTGTTGTTTGTTTTCCAACTAACCCTACTCTTGCCCGTCTGGTTTCTGAGGCATGGAAGTATCCTGATAGATCTTCCTCTGTCTCCAAAAAGTTTGCCAAACTTTACCCTTTTCCCGACGCGGAGCTGGCAAAATGGGTTCATCCTCCCAAGGTGGATGCTCCTGTGTCTAGACTATCCAAATCTACTGCTTTGGCTGTCTCAGATGCCTCTGCCTTGCAGGACTGGACGGATAAGAAATTAGAGCTCTCTCTTAAATCTATTTTTGCCTCTATTGGCACTGCCATGCGCCCCACCTTTGCTGTGGCATGGGTTAATAGGGCTATTGCAGCCTGGACTGAACGACTGACTGAAGCGGTTCGCCAGGATGCGCCTGTATCTGAACAGTTGCAGCTTCTTGCTAATATCACTGAAGCTCAGAACTATGTTGCTGATGCTGCTTTTGATGCTGTGCGCATGATGGCGAGGGCCTCCACTTCTTCTGTGGTGGCTAGACGCGCTCTTTGGCTGAAAATTTGGTCTGCTGATACAGCCTCTAAGAAAGCCTTGCTTTCCTTGCCCTTTCAGGGGAATTTGCTCTTTGGCTCTGAGCTCAAAGAAATGATCAGTGAGGCTACTGGCGGTAAAAGTACTCTTCTACCCTCAGTCTTTAAGAAAAAGTTTCCAGCCAAACGCAATCGGTCCTTTCGTTCCTTTCAGACTGAGACACGCTCCTCGGCCCAAACGGGTCCTCCCACTACGCGCTCCTCCTCCAAGCCCAAACAGTCCTGGAGGCCCAAAGTTGCCTCCAAGGC
This sequence comes from Rhinophrynus dorsalis, assembly GCA_037306005.1. Classification (NCBI taxonomy): domain Eukaryota; kingdom Metazoa; phylum Chordata; class Amphibia; order Anura; family Rhinophrynidae; genus Rhinophrynus; species Rhinophrynus dorsalis. Next base: position 669,832,539 of record CM074718.1, read on the forward strand.
CAAGACCTCCAAGACTGCTTCGGCATGACTCGCCGAACCCGGGTCCGCATCCGGCTGTAGGCGGTCGTCTCCGCATCTTTCGCCGGACTTGGGAGGAGTCAGTGGCGGACCCATGGGTTCTTCAGGTGGTGTCAGAGGGATACAGGATCCCTTTCTCTTCCCTTCCTCCTTTTCGGTTCCATTTTACTCGTCCTTCTCAGGAACCCTCAAAAAGGCGTCTGTTCGACGACGCTATTCAGGATCTCTTGGACAAAGAGGTCCTGGAGGCGGTTCCGCAGGGGGACACAGGTTCAGGATTTTATTCCAACCTGTTTGTGGTAGCCAAAAAGGGCGGAGGAGCCCGTCCCATCTTGGATCTCAAAGATCTCAATGCCTATGTGGTGACTTCCCACTTCCGCCAGGAGTCCCTGCGCTCTGTGATTGCAGCAATGTCTCCAGGGGAGTTTCTTGCCTCCCTGGACCTTCAGGATGCTTATCTTCACATCCCTATTCATCCAGAGAGCAGGAAGTATCTCAGGATTGCCTGCCACAGGGGACACTTTCAATTTACAGCGCTCCCCTTTGGACTGACTACAGCTCCTCAAGTCTTCCAGCGGGTGCTGGGCTCCTTGATAGCGGTGCTCCATCAGGATGGGATCAGAGTGACACCCTACATGGACGATCTCCTACTGAAGGCCTCCTCAGCGGAGCTTCTCCACCAGCAGTTGCAGAGGTGCATGCTCACCCTGAACCGTCACGGATGGATCCTGAATCTGGACAAGTCGGACTTGATTCCTTCTCAGAGGCTTCTGTTCCTGGGTCTCCTGTTCGACACTCGCCAGTGCATGGTGTTTCTTCCAGAGGACGTGGCTCACCAGATAGCCGTCAGAGTGGCTGGGATTCTGGACATGGACGAAATTCCAGTTCCGAAGTTGTCGTCCTTAGTGGGGAAGTTCATTTCCACGATCGAAGCAGTACCATTTGCCATGGCCCACTCCAGGGATCTTCAGAGATTTGTGATCCAGACGTGCAGGAATCATCCAGATCATCAACATCTGTCTGTTTCTCTTCCTCTTCATGTCGAGTCGAGTCTGCACTGGTGGTTAGATCTCTCTCATCTCTTGAAAGGGAAATCCTTTCTAGTTCCTCATTGGACCACAGTCACAACGGATGCCAGCCTTCGGGGCTGGGGTGCAGTCTGGGGTCGCTTCAGTGCTCAGGGGAAATGGGGTCTGGAGGAATCCATGCTCTCCATCAATGTTCTGGAACTTCGAGCTGTCCGGCTGGCCCTGAGGCACTGGGAGTCTCAATTGACCGGTCTTCCAGTCAGAGTAGAGTCCGACAACGCCACGGCGGTGGCTTACATCAACAGACAAGGCGGCACAAGAAGCGGTTCCGCCTGGTGGGAAGTCAAGGATATTTTGTCTTGGGCAGAAGATCACGTGCCTGTCATCTCTGCAGTTCACATTCCAGGCGTGGACAACGTCATGGCAGACTTCCTCAGTCGTCACACCGTCGACAGCGGAGAATGGGCTCTTCACCCAGAGGTGTTTCACATGCTCACTCAACGGTGGGGGATGCCAGTGGTGGATCTGATGGCTACCAGACACAACAGGAAGGTTCCAGTGTTTTGCTCCCGTCTGAGGGACTCCCTTGCTCTAGCGGTGGACGCCTTGTCGATCCCTTGGGACTTCTCCCTGGCTTACATCTTCCCCCCTCTTCCTCTATTGATCAGAGTTATTCAGAAGTTGAAGAGAGAACGTTGTCCTGTCATCCTGATTGCTCCGAACTGGCCTCGCCAGTCCTGGTTTCCGGAATTGATGGCCATGTCAGTGAAGGATCCAATCCCACTTCCAGCCCGTCCGGACCTGCTTCTTCAGGGGTATCTGTGGAAAGAGGATGTTCACTCTCTCCGTTTGATGGCATGGCGGTTGAATCCTCGATTCTAGCTCAGAAAGGCTTTTCTCCTTCTGTGGTGTCGACGATGCTCAGTGCTCGTAAGCCTGTGTCTTCCAAGATCTATCATCGCATTTGGTCAACTTTCGTGACATGGTGCTCTGTCAAGCAGTTGTCTCTTGACTTCCATCTTCCCACTGTCCTGGCCTTCTTGCAGGACGGTGTGGACAAGGGGCTCAGTCTGAGTTCCCTCAAAGTTCAGACCTCTGCCTTGTCTGTGTTTTTCCAGGAACGGATTGCCATCCTTCCTGATGTGAAAGTCTTCTTCCAAGGTGTGACTCATGTTCGACCTGCCTTCAAGAGTCCTGCTCCCCAGTGGGATCTCAATTTGGTGCTGGGTGTTCTTCAGCGACCACCGTTTGAATCCTTGGCTTCCATTCCATTACGTCTTGTGACTTGGAAGATGGCCTTCCTTTTGGCTATTGTGTCAGTACGCCGGGTGGCAGAGTTACAGGCATTGTCTTGTAAACCTCCTTACCTGGTGTTCCACAAGGATAAGGCTGTGCTTCGCACTACCAAGGAATTCTTACCCAAGGTTGTGTCCGAGTTTCACATCAATCAGGAGATTGTGGTTCCCTCTTTCTGCCCTAATCCTTCATCTGACAAGGAAAGAGATCTCCATTTGTTGGATGTGGTGCGTTGCCTCAAGTTTTATGTGCACCGCACCGAATCTATCAGGAAGTCTGACGCTCTATTCGTCATTCCTGAGGGGCCTAGAGCAGGAAGACCGGCTTCCAAAGTTACCATTGCCTCTTGGATTAAGGCTACCATCCGTGAAGCCTATAAGTTGAGGAATAAGCATGTTCCCTTCAGGGTGACTGCCCATTCCACCAGATCTATTGGGGCCTCCTGGGCCTACAAGAATCAAGCTTCTGCTGATCAACTGTGCAGAGCGGCCACTTGGTCCTCTGTGCACACTTTTTCTAAGCACTACCGAGTTGATGTACTGGCATCGGCTGATGCCAGCTTTGGAAGGAAGGTCCTGGAGGCAGTCTTGCCTGTGTAGGTCTTCCGCTCTGTGATCCTTAGTGCTTCCTTACTGTTGAGCCCGGTTGGCTCGTGTTCCGTGTGCTGTGTTAAGTTCAGGGATTGTTCCCTTGGTTGGTGTCCGTTGACACTTACAGTTTGGGCTATGTTATCAACTGGTTAACAGTTCTAGTGACTTGGGCCTTGCGCCTGGTCCTTGCCTTACTTCCCGCCTCTGGATCAGCTCAATGTTTGTACATCCCATGGTACCAGTGACCTGTATTGGACGACAGTGAAAATAGGATTTTAGTCTTACCTGTTAAATCCTTTTCACTTAGTCCATACAGGTCACTGGTCTCCCACCCTGTCAAGGGACCAGTCTTGGCTCTCCTGTGGCATTCAGTGGGAGACCGTTCGGGCATGCTCACAGGAGTCTTTCTTTTTGCTTACCTGGGGTCAGTTTAGGGTCTCAAATCAATATGGGTGGCTCTGGCCAGAAGGTGGCTTAAGTAAGAGGGGAGGCTCCGCCCCTTGCAAATTATTTGCATAATTGTTCCTGCCTATTAAAGGGGACTACACATCCCATGGTACCAGTGACCTGTATGGACTAAGTGAAAAGGATTTAACAGGTAAGACTAAAATCCTATTTTTTGCATTCAGGTAAATTTTTTAAGCACTGCAAAATGATAAATATTTGTTCTGGGACATTACTGTCCCTTTAACGTGCTTATCAATATATTATTACACCTTTTTTATCTTAGCGCTGCAATCTCTGGAAGTAATTTTTATACATAACTGGACTCCTGATTGCCATGACCTAATATTCAGAAAATGGCAAATAGCCCAAAACCACATTTTTATCCTTTTATTTTAATTTTGGCAAGTTCCATCATATGAAAAAAAGGGTGACTAATATTTCAACGAAAACCAAACTGTGATTAGTGTTAAAGAAAAGTTAATTGAGAGTTACTATGGGCACCCAATATATTTATTCACTCAGTGTGTTTAATCAAAATATGAAAAAAAATGAAATATTAAAAACATGTCAAAAAAACGGAAACAAGAGTAAGATGATCCAGAAATAATGATTTTGCAGCAATGTGGAAAATTTGGCATTTGAATGGCAGTAATCAGCCAAAATCATGCAAAATAAAAAGGCTGTTTGATTGAGATTCGCTCAGTACTGCCTTACTTTCCAGATAGCTCAGTAAGTCAATAGTATGGTATTCACAGACCCTGACTTCTGCAAAAAAAAAAAAAAAAAGTATGGGGGTGTGTATGAAGACTAAGAAACAAATATAGTGATGAGCACCCATTGATAACGAACAAGATAAAGTGTCTAGATCTTAGGCATACTGGCCCCACAACGGTGCTTCAAGTCACGTTTTTCACTCTCATGTGTCACTACACAAAGAAAATGTCCATATCCATATCAGACTGGTCCCGCCCTCAGACAGCCCAGCTCCGGAATGTCAGAGAGAATCAGCAAAACCACAGACGTATGTTACGGCCTATGTGTGCCTCGTCAGTGTGAATGAAGATGTTCAATAATATATTTGCTAATCGGGGTTAAAAAATTTACCTGTAACTACTTACACACTTGAGAACCAGATGGGAGTTAACCCTTTCATTGCCAGAGTACGCAACGTATTGCAAAGCAATGTGTTGAGTACCCCTCAGGCACTGAAAGTGTTATGCAATGCTTTGCACACCCAAGTGTCTCTCTTTGAGATTCAAATACCTCTTTCCCACCCTGGTGTCCCTGTGTTTAGGAGATCAGACTGTGTGGTGTGTATAGAAGTGGATCACCCTGGTGTCCCTGTGTTTAGGAGATCAGACTATGTGGTATGTATAGAAGTGTATCACCCTGGTGTTCCTGTGTTTAGGAGATCAGACTGTGTGGTGTGTATAGAAGTGTATCACCCTGGTGTCCCTGTGTTCAGGAGATCAGACTGTGTGGTGTGTATAGAAGTGTATCACCCTGGTGTCCCTGTGTTTAGGAGATCAGACTGTGTGGTGTGTATATAAGTGTATCACCCTGGTGTCCCTGTGTTTAGGAGATCAGACTGTGTGGTGTGTATATAAGTGTACCACCCCGGTGTCCCTGTGTTTAGGAGATCAGACTGTGTGGTGTGTATAGAAGTGTATTACCCCGGTGTCACTGTGTTTAGGAGATCAGACTGTGTGGTGTGTATAGAAGTGTATCACCCTGGTGTCCCTGTGTTTAGGAAATCAGACTGTGTGGTGTGTATAGAAGTGTATTACCCTGGTGTCCCTGTGTTTAGGAAATCAGACTGTGTGGTGTGTATAGAAGTGTATCACCCTGGTGTCCCTGTGTTTAGGAGATCGGACTGTGTGGTGTGTATAGAAGTGTATCACCCTGGTGTCCCTGTGTTTAGGAGATCAGACTGTGTGGTGTGTATAGAAGAGTATCACCCTGGTGTACCTGGGTTTAGGAGATCAGACTGTGTGGTGTGTATAGAAGTGTATTACCCTGGTGTCCCTGTGTTTAGGAGATCAGACTGTGTTGTGTATAGAAGTGTATCACCCTGGTGTCCCTGGGTTTAGGAGATCAGACTGTGTGGTGCGTATAGAAGTGTATTACCCTGGTGTCCCTGTGTTTAGGAGATCAGACTGTGCGGTGTGTATATAAGTGAATCACATTGCTCCACAGCAATACAACTCACATTAATGTTTGTATAAACTTCAGTATTTGTGTTTATAAATTAGTCTGTATAAATAAAATACTTTGGTCTTGCTCTAAATCATTTATTCCGATATGCAAAGAGGTGTCCATCAATCATGAAAAAAACTAAAAATTCTCTGTAATGTCCCGCCCACAGCCACGTCCCCAGCAACACCTCCAAAAACAAAAGTGTCCCTCTTTGGCCATGTGAGATGTTGGGAGGTACATGCAATGCTTTACAATGCACTGCACAGCCTTCTAATGCACAAATGGTTAATTGTTTTTGAATTTTACTACATGACAGGAGGCTTCATATTTTGTCTCAAGCGGGAGTGGATACTGAATTTGGAGCCCACTCGGTAAGGGGGGCGGCAGCCTCTCGAGCAGCTTCGGCTGGGGCCTCCATCTCGGACATTTTGCAGGCTGCAGACTGGTCCAGAGAAAATACTTTTCGTACTTTTTATTTTCGTCCGGTGGATCATGCGTCTCAATCGCTTTTGAAGTCTCATGAGACGCATGATACACCGGACGAAAGTAAAAAGTACGAAAAGTATTTTCTCTGGACCAGTCTGCAGCCTGCAAAATGTCAGAGATGGAGGCCCCAGCCGAAGCTGCTCGAGAGGCCGAAGCTGCTCGAGAGGCCGCCGCCCCCCTTACCGAGTGGGCTCCAAATTCAGTATCCACTCCCGCTTGAGACAAAATATTCGCCTCCTGCCATTATTAAAATTAAGATTATCTGTACACTACGTTAGCATAATCTCCAATTTTAGAGGATTAACATCTTTGCAAAATCTGTATAAACATGTTTGCAATGCCTTGCAAATTGTATACCTAGGAAAGTATCTGCATGCCATTTGGAGTCAGGAATTTTTATCCACTTGGGCCTTAAAGGGGACCTATTACCCTAAAATGTAGGTTATGTAGCGAATAGGTGGAATAACGTATTCATTTATTTTTTTAAATTGCTATCTGGCCAAAATACTGCTTTGCGCCTACTTCCGGATAGACTGCGGTTACCGGCTCTGTACCTCAGTCTGTCACTCTCCCCTCCCCTCTATCCAGCCTCCTCCAATGACAGAGGTTTTCTGTCTGTAAGCTGGATCAATCTCTTTGGCAGAGATCGATCTCATTGAAAGAGCTTTCAGACAGAAAGCTTCTGTCATTGGAGGAGGCTGGATAGAGGGAGGGAAGCAGAAGCAGAGTGACAGACTGTGGTACAGAGCCGGTAACAGCAGACTATAAGGAAGTAGGGTACAGGGTAATATTTATTTGTTGAATTTCGGCCAAACAGCGATTTAAATGAATAGCATTGTCTCATTAAAAAAAAAAAAAAAAAAGAATGAATCTTGTAGCTATTGAAAAATTAAACTAAACGACCCCAGTCCCATCTCTCAAACCTTTATGGTTTGAGAGATATTCACAGTTCCCCCCTCCCTCCCCTTTCCCTGATGTCAGCGCTTTAGCCGACTGCAGGGGAATCTGGTCCTGGGACCGGCGGAGGCTCTTCAGCAGAACCGAGATTGCGAGATATAAAAATAACTACTTCACAGGAACAGTCTACAAAGTGTGCAAACCAAGCACACTTTATAGACCGTTCCAATGAAGTATTTCGTTTTATATCTCGCAATCTCGGCTCTGCTGTAGAGCCTCCGCCGGTCCCAGGACCAGATTCCCCTGCAGTCGGCTAAAGCGCTGACATCAGGGAAAGGGGAGGGAGGGGGGAACTTTACCTGTGAATATCTCTCAAACCATAAAGGTTTGAGAGATGGGACTGGGGTAGGGTTGCCACCTTTTCTTCCAAAAAATACCGGCCATGGCATTCCGTCCATAGACTTAACATTGGACAGAAGCCAATTTTTTACCGGCCTGCCGGTAAAATACCGGCTGGGTGGTAACCCTAGACTGGGGTCATTTAGTTTAATTTTTCAATAGCTACAAGATTCATGTTTTTTTTTTTTTTTTTTATGAGACAATACTATGCCTTTAAAAAATAAATTAATACATTATTCCACCTATTCGCTATATAACCTAAATTTTAAGACAAACTTGTATAGGGGTGATAGATCCCCTTTAACTGGAAATAGCATCAATGTTTGTTTGTTTGTTAGTTTGTTTGTTTTTTTGCCTTCCTCAGTTTCAACAGGGGTGATGTGGCATGGGCTGGACTTGATGGACGCATGTCTTTTTTTCAGCCACATCAATTAGGTTACTATGTAACTATATTTAGGCTTCATCCTATATAAATTTATTTATTAAAAAAATATATATTTTTTCGCTTTACACTTTTTACTAGACACACACTACTCAAACTGAGACATTTTCTTAAAGGAACGCTTCCTGTTTCTTTGCTGCAAGGAACACATTTATGTGTAAATCAGATTGAAATCTCAACGGGATATCATGTCAAATGCAAATAGAGAACATATGTGAGCTTCAATGGCTGATGGTCCCCCCCCCCCCTCTTTTTTCTTAAAAATCCTTGCCTTAACCCCTTAGTGACAAGTGACGTGCCAGGACAGTCACGTCGGTCCCAGTTGTTAAGGAACGGTGATGGTCCTGGCATGTCATGGAATTCTGGTATGGCAGAGTGGCTGCACTCCGTTTTGCCATCCCAGAATGCATGAGCAAAAAAAATGGACACCTCCTTGCCGGATCAAGCAGTGATTAAGAGATTAAAAAAAGAGTTAACACATCATAATAAAAACATCACTTGTATCATTATTGCATGAAGATTTTAACCCTTTGAGTCCTAAAGCGGTACGCAATGCATTGCAAATCAATGCATTCTGCACCCCTCTGGCACTCAAAGGTTAAACGTCCCTAGTCCTTTTACCTTTGTCCCTGGATGCCATGTCGATGGAGGCGGACATGACAGCTGCTGGCAATATTTTTTCAAGCAGAGTGATGAGCCTACTTAATTCTTTAACTGCAAATGCGTTGCATAACTCTCTGGAACGCAAAGGGTTATGGACTACGGGGTTATGCAACTCACTGTGAAGCAGCGCATTGCACATCCTGATTCTTTAAGGGTTAAACCTTTGAGTGCCAAAGGGGTACACAATGCACTACAAAGCACTCAAAGGGTTAAGATTACAATGTGAAGTGGGCAGAGTGGAGTTCCTGTGATCCTTCTAACAACGCACATGGACATGACATCTAGGAATCACGTGAAGATGTTATCTCCAGAACTAAGGAGTAAGGCGACACATTCATAGGGGCCCTTTTGATTTTCTGGCTATAGGAAGGTAAGTGGGGAGTTATAATTCAGAGGTGTTAATTTCAGTGGCTCATCTAGTCATTGCAGGGCTCCTGTGCATACAGTTTTTGGACCCCCATCATAAAGATATTTTCACAGGGGTATAACTACAACCTATTGGAACCAGGGGTGGATGGGGTCCAATCGAATCATAGGCCCCGGTACAACTGCACCCTCTGCACTCCCTGTAGCTAGACCACTAATTAGTACTCCATGTAGAGCCCAACAAAAAGATGGTGCATTGGTTATGTTGCTAGATATGAAAGGTGTGTGGCTGCTGGGCTGTGGGGAGTTTCACACAGTCCACTATCACTTCAGATGAATGTACTAAACACAGTGGACTTTACAACTTATACTGGGTCATTCACATTTATAGTTTATGAGAACGTCAGTTTTATTTATCAGTGTATGCTAATGAGACAGTACTTCCTGGTAGGATGTGGCAGTTGGAAGGGAGAGTGGAATGTTAGTATCTGCCACAACAGGCTGTTCCAGTCAATACTGCACAATTTATATAAACTGAAACATAAATAAAGATAAATATCTCATAAACTATGGTTTTAAATAAAGAATGACTAACATATAGATGATTCTGAAAGCTCCTTAAAATCATTTAAATTATTATAAAGTGTAAGTTCCACTACAATTTCCTAATTACATTACAGAGTGTTGGTTCCATCATGGCAGAGCTTTACAGTAAATTATGTAGCTCAAACGAGCTATATTGGTAATTCAGATACTCATCGCAACCTCCTATGAAGGGCTAACTCACATGGGCACCAGCAGATAATATTCACATAGGCCATTCACCAGCGACCCTCCCCCCCACCTCAGGTATTCTAAAGAAGGTACGTTCAGAATGTGTGATAGAAATGTAGAAGGGGCTGATATAATTTTCTCACCCCTGTGAAAGAGCCTTAAAGTATAACTGTCAGGAACTGGGTTGACCTAGGAGTAGAGACTTTACCAAGCTGCTACAGAGTGCTGGATAAGGTGTGGGGCTAGAGAACGTAGTCAGACCTGGGAGGCTCTTGCCAAGGCCAGATGAACGTGCTGGATGAAAGGCCAGATAGTCAGACCCGGAGGAGCTGGGAACTGGACCACGATGAGCTCCCCCAGGAACTGAAAGTAGAAACAAAGTCTCAGACTGCTAGAAGTTGGAGAACCCAAATATACAGAGGCAGGAGCTGAGGAGACTCGACAGTTCAGAGGAAGCACTCAGAATGAAGGCCGAGGGGCTACTCTCTGTAATGTGCATGCATCAAGTAAACAGAGCAGGCTATAGTCAATTGCACGATGAAGAAATCTGCCCCTTTAACACTGCTGTCCTGAAGACAGGAAGCCAGAGCTGGGAGCAGACAAGAGGAGTTAGAGATAGTAGCCAGGGGACAAAGCCAAGGGAAGCAGATAAGCGGAGTCAGAGGTCATAGCCAGAGGTCAAAGCCAAGGGAAGCAGACAAGAGGAGTCGGACATCGTAGCCAAAGGTCAAAGCCAAGGGAAGCAGACAAGCGGAGTCAGAGATTGTAGCCAGAGGTCAAAGCCAAGGGAAGCATACAAGCGAAGTTGGATGTCGTAGCCAGAGGTCAAAGGCAAATAAAGCAGACAAGCAGAGTTGAAGGTCGTAGCCAAAGAAGGAAACCACGGGAAGCAGACAAGCAGCGTCAAAGGTCGTAACCAGAGGCTGAAGCCAGTTGGACAGTGGCTTAACCTAGCGCAGGGCTGTCCAAGTTCAGTCCTCAAGAGCCACCAAAATGCCAAGATTTAAGGATTTCCCTGATTAAGCACGTGAGATAATCAATGACTCATATTTTTGATTGGCACACCTGTGCTCATACAGGGAAATCCTTAAATCCTGGCCTGTTGGTGACCCTTGAGGATTTGGACAGCCTGACCTAGGGGAGCAGGTAAGCGGAGTTGGGGATCATAGCTAGAGGTTGGAGAATGGTGTCTGAAACAGCAGACAAAATGTGGGGTTGAGATGGAGCTGGGTCAAAGTCTAGGAGATCACATGGGAAATATAATTGGTACTCTATCAGGCAAAGGCAGGAATATTGAGTGTCTACCCGCTGGCTGTGCAGGAAGATTAAGGTAACAGCAGCCAATCGAATGAAGAGGAGGAGCGAGCATGGGCACAGGTGAGCGGAATCATGACTAACATTTGATCAGCTCTTTTTCTGCAGCCATTTTTTCCTGCTGCGCAATCAGAAAGCAAAGTAAGCAAGCTACTCTTAATATTAAAGTATTTTTTTTTTTAAATTAACACAGGAAACATTGGTCAACAGCGGATGCTGAAGTGGTTTTATATATGTTATAAGCATATTTATTTGTCGTCATAACAAAATCCAGATGAGACCATTCCCAAACAAAATGACTTCCCACACTAGCAATTCGTTTAAGACATCATCATTTAATAATCTCTGACAGTTTTGCACGGACATCCCTGCACTTTTGATAGTAAATGGAAAAAAAAATGGAATTTCACCACAGACATCCGGGTCACACAGAGGTCAGAGGATACAGGAACAAAGGTTAGAAAATGTTTGTTAAAGGGATAGTAATGTTTCATAATAAAAGCAACTCTAATTAATCATCATAGTATTTGGACTTTGGAGAGTGTTATTTCAATTCTGTCAGAGTTGTAGTACAAGAGTAATTCAATGATAAAGTATCCCCCTCCTGCCCCTTTTACTGATGTAACACTGCTCAGCCAGATCAGAAGGGAGGTGCCCAGGTAGACTGCAGAGAGGGACAATCTTCAATTAAGATAAGGGAAAAAGCTGAAAAGCTTGTCAAGGGGGGCAGGGCTTTCACTGTTCTCATAGGAAGAAGATTGTCCCCTGCTGTTATCTGTCTGGTCTATGGATTGCATTCCACATCTGAGAAGAGATGGCTTACACTAGGTAAAAGGGGCGGGAGGGGAAATTTTGCTTGTGAATATCTCTCAAACCATAAAGGTTTGAGAGATAAGACTTATATAATTCTTCATATTTTTTTAATGCCTACAAAATAAAATAAAGTTAAAACGAAGTGTTACTATCCCTTTAAGTGTTTCTGAAAAATGGTTATGGATCAATAACTTTCTTAATTCAGTACTAGTAGTGTTTCTGTGCCCAGCTTCTTATTCTAATTTATTTCACCCACTGCTTTTATATAAAACATGTATTTGATACATTCAAATACATGAAGGAATTCAACAAAGTCCAGGAGGTGAGTACATTTCAAAGGAGACACGAGGCCATAGTCTAAAACTAGAGGGACACAGGTTTAGATGTAATGTAAGAAAGTTTTACTTCACTGAGAAGGTAGTAGATAATTGGAATATCCTGCCAGCAGAAGTGGTACAAGTTAATACAGTGAGGAAATGTAAGCATGAATGGGAGAGGCATAAGGCTGTCCCACATAAGATTTGAGGTTTTTACAGTAGGAAAATGGGCAGATTAGATGGGCCAAATGGTTCTTATCTGCCGTCAAATTCTGTGTTTAAAACATTTACACACGATGCACAGTGTAAAAGATAATTTTGTCAGCAAGCAGATTAACCCTTTGATTGCCAGGGAGGTATACACCTTCCTGGCACTCAAAGGTTTAAGGCAAATGGCAGTAACAGAGTCTGGAGTCATGCTGACAAGAAACCCTGGGTGGCAAAGTAATGAACATTCATTCATCATTCATTTTTCCTCTGCTTATTCCATGGAATCATAAAAGTGGGACAATGTTCAGAGAAAGAATTCCGGGTAATTTGATGTCCTTAAAGGAGAACTAAAATATATTATTTCATCTGCCAGCTTATTATGCAGCATTGTACAACAAGGAACAGACATAAATCAGTACAAATCGAACAAAGAAAATAAAAGAATCAGAGGCCCCTGCTTGTGAGAATGAACAGTCTAGAGGCAGAAGTAAAACCTAATAATATACATACCTGGGAACAGTTTTCTTCTTGAGTCCACAGAGAGGGCTCAAGAAGGTCATCTGGGGGATGTAAATGGCGTGGCATCAAGCAGGGGTGGGGCTTAACCGTGGGTGGGCTGGGATTAACAGAACTTGACATAAAGTGGGTGGGAAGTGGGAGGACCAGGGTTAGAAGGAGAAGAAGTGGGAGGAACAGGGTGGGAAGGAGGAGAAGTGGGCAGGAAGTGGGAGGAACAGGGTGGGAAGGAGGAGAGGTGGGCAGGAAGTGGGAGGAACAGGGTGGGAAGGAGGAGAAGTGGGTAGGGAGTGGGAGGAACATGGTGGGAAGGAGGAGAAGTGGGTGGGGAGTGAGAGGAACAGGGTGAGAAGGAGGATAAGTGGGCAGGAAGTGGGAGGAACAGGGTGAGAAGGAGGAGAAGTGGGAGGAACAGGGTGAGGAGGAGGAGAAATGAGCAGGAAGTGAGAGGAACAGGGTGAGAAGGAGGAGAAGTGGGCAGGAAGTGGGAGGAACAGGGTGAGAAGGAGGAGAAGTGGGCAGGAAGTGGGAGGAACAGGGTGAGGAGGAGGAGAAATGAGTAGGAAGTGAGAGGAACAGGGTGAGAAGGAGGAGAAGTGGGCAGGAAGTGGGAGGAACAGGGTGAGAAGGAGGAGAAGTGGGCAGGAAGTGGGAGGAACAGGGTGAGAAGGAGGAGAAGTGGGCAGGAAGTGAGAGGAACAGGGCGAGAAGGAGGAGAAGTGGGCAAGAAGTGGGAGGAACAGGGTGAGAAGGAGGAGAAGTGAGAGGAACAGGGTGGGAAGGAGAAGAAGTGGGTGGGAAGTGAGAGGAACAGGGTGAGAAGGAGGAGAAGTGGGTGGGAAGTGAGAGGAACAGGGTGAGAAGGAGGAGAAGTGGGCAGAAAGTGGGAGGAACAGGGTGAGAAGGAGGAGAAGTGGGCAGGAAGTGGGAGGAACAGGGTGAGAAGGAGGAGAAGTGGGAGGAACAGGGTGAGGAGGAGGAGAAATGAGCAGGAAGTGAGAGGAACAGGGTGAGAAGGAGGAGAAGTGGGTGGGAAGTGGGAGGAACAGGGTGAGAAGGAGGAGAAGTGGGTGGGAAGTGAGAGGAACAGGGTGAGAAGGAGGAGAAGTGGGTGGGAAGTGAGAGGAACAGGGTGAGAAGGAGGAGAAGTGGGTGGGAAGTGAGAGGAACAGGGTGAGAAGGAGGAGAAGTGGGTGGGAAGTGAGAGGAACAGGGTGAGAAGGAGGAGAAGTGGGCAGGAAGTGGGAGGAAGAGGGTGAGAAGGAGAAGAAGTGGGCAGGAAGTGGGAGGAAGAGGGTGAGAAGGAGAAGAAGTGGGCAGGAAGTGGGAGGAACAGGGTGAGAAGGAGGAGAAGTGGGCAGGAAGTGGGAGGAACAGGGTGAAAAAGAGAAGTGGTATGCAGAATTTCATGAGAAACTTCCCACCACCGGAGAATCAGCCTCTGTGCGATATTTTAGAACAGTGAACAGTGACTCAAGTCCCCAGGACACACCAACAGGTCAGGTTTTAAGGATCTCTCTAGTTAAAGGGAACTATCACCCCTTTGCAAGTTTGGCTAAAAACTAAACTAAATATAGTGATTAGCTAGAAAACCTGTTTTATATATTTTTTTTAAATTTGTGGTATGGCCAAAATTAAAGGTCTAAAAACAATGCGGTGCCTTACTTCCAGACAGACTGCGGATACAGCTCTGCACCGCAGTCTGTCAATCTTCCACTGCTCCCCTCCCCACGTAGCATCTCAATCCAACCTCCTCTGATGACGGAGGATTTCTCCTTGTAAGCTGGAGCGCTTTCATTGGCCAGAGATCACTCCAGCTTACAAGGAGCAATCCTCCATCATAGGAGGAGGCTGGATCGAGACAGGAGGGGAGCAGAGGAAGATTGACAAACTGTGGTGCACAGCTGTAACCGCAGTCTGTCCGGAAGTGAGGACCTGGATCATTTTTAGACCTTTAATTTTGGCAATACCGTGAATTTTATTTAAAAAAAAAAAAGAAAAAAAAAAAGACGACACCGGAAGGGATCTCTCAACGGAGCAACCAACAACTTAAATGCCAGCTGATCTGAATAAAAAAACGAACTTATTTCGAATAATTTAAAAAACAAAAAAATGCAGATTTGCGAGGAAAAGGGAGGATAAACTCAAGTAAACACAATCCGACTAACGAGTTCGTGAGAAGTCACCATAGGCTTTGATTAAGTGACTAGTCTCATGAGACGCATTAGGCAGATCGTGATGTGATTTACTTGAGTTTATCATCCGTTTTCCTCGTAAATCTGCATGTTTTTGTTGTTTTTATATTATACAAAATAAATTAGTTTTTTAAAACTCAAATCAGCTGGCATTTAAAGTTGCTGTATCACCCCTATACAAGTTAGCCTGGATCGTTAGATTATAAACTGAATATAAGTAAACGTGTATTAATTTTTTTTTTTTTTTTTTTTAAAGCTCCTGTTGGTCTAAAAATAGGATTTTAGTCTTACCTGTTAAATCCTTTTCACTTAGTCCATACAGGTCACTGGTACCATGGGATGTGTAGTCCCCTTTAATAGGCAGGAACAATTATGCAAATAATTTGCAAGGGGCGGAGCCTCCCCTCTTACTTAAGCCACCTTCTGGCCAGAGCCACCCATATTGATTTGAGACCCTAAACTGACCCCAGGTAAGCAAAAAGAAAGACTCCTGTGAGCATGCCCGAACGGTCTCCCACTGAATGCCACAGGAGAGCCAAGACTGGTCCCTTGACAGGGTGGGAGACCAGTGACCTGTATGGACTAAGTGAAAAGGATTTAACAGGTAAGACTAAAATCCTATTTTCACTGTCGTCCAATACAGGTCACTGGTACCATGGGATGTACAAACATTGAGCTGATCCAGAGGCGGGAAGTAAGGCAAGGACCAGGCGCAAGGCCCAAGTCACTAGAACTGTTAACCAGTTGATAACAAAGCCCAAACTGTAAGTGTCAACGGACACCAACCAAGGGAACAATCCCTGAACTTAACACAGCACACGGAACACGAGCCAACCGGGCTCAACAGTAAGGAAGCACTAAGGATCACAGAGCGGAAGACCTACACAGGCAAGACTGCCTCCAGGACCTTCCTTCCAAAGCTGGCATCAGCCGATGCCAGTACATCAACTCGGTAGTGCTTAGAAAAAGTGTGCACAGAGGACCAAGTGGCCGCTCTGCACAGTTGATCAGCAGAAGCTTGATTCTTGTAGGCCCAAGAGGCCCCAATAGATCTGGTGGAATGGGCAGTCACCCGAAAGGGAACATGCTTATTCCTCAACTTGTAGGCTTCACGGATAGTAGCCTTAATCCAAGAGGCAATGGTAACTTTGGAAGCCGGTCTCCCTGCCCTAGGCCCCTCAGGAATGACGAATAGAGCGTCAGACTTCCTGATAGACTCGGTGCGATGAACATAAAACTTGAGGCAACGCACCACATCCAACAGATGGAGATCTCTTTCCTTGTCAGATGAAGGATTAGGGCAGAAAGAGGGAACCACAATCTCCTGATTGATGTGAAACTCGGACACAACCTTGGGTAAGAATTCCTTGGTAGTGCGAAGCACAGCCTTATCCTTGTGGAACACCAGGTAAGGAGGTTTACAAGACAATGCCTGTAACTCTGCCACCCGGCGTACTGACACAATAGCCAAAAGGAAGGCCATCTTCCAAGTCACAAGACGTAATGGAATGGAAGCCAAGGATTCAAACGGTGGTCGCTGAAGAACACCCAGCACCAAATTGAGATCCCACTGGGGAGCAGGACTCTTGAAGGCAGGTCGAACATGAGTCACACCTTGGAAGAAGACTTTCACATCAGGAAGGATGGCAATCCGTTCCTGGAAAAACACAGACAAGGCAGAGGTCTGAACTTTGAGGGAACTCAGACTGAGCCCCTTGTCCACACCGTCCTGCAAGAAGGCCAGGACAGTGGGAAGATGGAAGTCAAGAGACAACTGCTTGACAGAGCACCATGTCACGAAAGTTGACCAAATGCGATGATAGATCTTGGAAGACACAGGCTTACGAGCACTGAGCATCGTCGACACCACAGAAGGAGAAAAGCCTTTCTGAGCTAGAATCGAGGATTCAACCGCCATGCCATCAAACGGAGAGAGTGAACATCCTCTTTCCACAGATACCCCTGAAGAAGCAGGTCCGGACGGGCTGGAAGTGGGATTGGATCCTTCACTGACATGGCCATCAATTCCGGAAACCAGGACTGGCGAGGCCAGTTCGGAGCAATCAGGATGACAGGACAACGTTCTCTCTTCAACTTCTGAATAACTCTGATCAATAGAGGAAGAGGGGGGAAGATGTAAGCCAGGGAGAAGTCCCAAGGGATCGACAAGGCATCCACCGCTAGAGCAAGGGAGTCCCTCAGACGGGAGCAAAACACCGGAACCTTCCTGTTGTGTCTGGTAGCCATCAGATCCACCACTGGCATCCCCCACCGTTGAGTGAGCATGTGAAACACCTCTGGGTGAAGAGCCCATTCTCCGCTGTCGACGGTGTGACGACTGAGGAAGTCTGCCATGACGTTGTCCACGCCTGGAATGTGAACTGCAGAGATGACAGGCACGTGATCTTCTGCCCAAGACAAAATATCCTTGACTTCCCACCAGGCGGAACCGCTTCTTGTGCCGCCTTGTCTGTTGATGTAAGCCACCGCCGTGGCGTTGTCGGACTCTACTCTGACTGGAAGACCGGTCAATTGAGACTCCCAGTGCCTCAGGGCCAGCCGGACAGCTCGAAGTTCCAGAACATTGATGGAGAGCATGGATTCCTCCAGACCCCATTTCCCCTGAGCACTGAAGCGACCCCAGACTGCACCCCAGCCCCGAAGGCTGGCATCCGTTGTGACTGTGGTCCAATGAGGAACTAGAAAGGATTTCCCTTTCAAGAGATGAGAGAGAACTAACCACCAGTGCAGACTCGACTCGACATGAGGAGGAAGAGAAACAGACAGATGTTGATGATCTGGATGATTCCTGCACGTCTGGATCACAAATCTCTGAAGATCCCTGGAGTGGGCCATGGCAAATGGTACTGCTTCGATCGTGGAAATGAACTTCCCCACTAAGGACGACAACTTCGGAACTGGAATTTCGTCCATGTCCAGAATCCCAGCCACTCTGACGGCTATCTGGTGAGCCACGTCCTCTGGAAGAAACACCATGCATTGGCGAGTGTCGAACAGGAGACCCAGGAACAGAAGCCTCTGAGAAGGAATCAAGTCCGACTTGTCCAGATTCAGGATCCATCCGTGACGGTTCAGGGTGTGCATGCACTTCTGCAACTGCTGGTGGAGAAGCTCCGCTGAGGAGGCCTTCAGTAGGAGATCGTCCATGTAGGGTGTCACTCTGATCCCATCCTGATGGAGCACCGCTATCAAGGAGCCCAGCACCCGCTGGAAGACTTGAGGAGCTGTAGTCAGTCCAAAGGGGAGCGCTGTAAATTGAAAGTGTCCCCTGTGGCAGGCAATCCTGAGATACTTCCTGCTCTCTGGATGAATAGGGATGTGAAGATAAGCATCCTGAAGGTCCAGGGAGGCAAGAAACTCCCCTGGAGACATTGCTGCAATCACAGAGCGCAGGGACTCCTGGCGGAAGTGGGAAGTCACCACATAGGCATTGAGATCTTTGAGATCCAAGATGGGACGGGCTCCTCCGTCCTTTTTGGCTACCACAAACAGGTTGGAATAAAATCCTGAACCTGTGTCCCCCTGCGGAACCGCCTCCAGGACCTCTTTGTCCAAGAGATCCTGAATAGCGTCGTCGATCAGACGCCTTTTTGAGGGTTCCTGAGAAGGACGAGTAAAATGGAACCGAAAAGGAGGAAGGGAAGAGAAAGGGATCCTGTATCCCTCTGACACCACCTGAAGAACCCATGGGTCCGCCACTGACTCCTCCCAAGTCCGGCGAAAGATGCGGAGACGACCGCCTACAGCCGGATGCGGACCCGGGTTCGGCGAGTCATGCCGAAGCAGTCTTGGAGGTCTTGGCCTTGGAGGCAACTTTGGGCCTCCAGGACTGTTTGGGCTTGGAGGAGGAGCGCGTAGTGGGAGGACCCGTTTGGGCCGAGGAGCGTGTCTCAGTCTGAAAGGAACGAAAGGACCGATTGCGTTTGGCTGGAAACTTTTTCTTAAAGACTGAGGGTAGAAGAGTACTTTTACCGCCAGTAGCCTCACTGATCATTTCTTTGAGCTCAGAGCCAAAGAGCAAATTCCCCTGAAAGGGCAAGGAAAGCAAGGCTTTCTTAGAGGCTGTATCAGCAGACCAAATTTTCAGCCAAAGAGCGCGTCTAGCCACCACAGAAGAAGTGGAGGCCCTCGCCATCATGCGCACAGCATCAAAAGCAGCATCAGCAACATAGTTCTGAGCTTCAGTGATATTAGCAAGAAGCTGCAACTGTTCAGATACAGGCGCATCCTGGCGAACCGCTTCAGTCAGTCGTTCAGTCCAGGCTGCAATAGCCCTATTAACCCATGCCACAGCAAAGGTGGGGCGCATGGCAGTGCCAATAGAGGCAAAAATAGATTTAAGAGAGAGCTCTAATTTCTTATCCGTCCAGTCCTGCAAGGCAGAGGCATCTGAGACAGCCAAAGCAGTAGATTTGGATAGTCTAGACACAGGAGCATCCACCTTGGGAGGATGAACCCATTTTGCCAGCTCCGCGTCGGGAAAAGGGTAAAGTTTGGCAAACTTTTTGGAGACAGAGGAAGATCTATCAGGATACTTCCATGCCTCAGAAACCAGACGGGCAAGAGTAGGGTTAGTTGGAAAACAAACAACAGGTTTAGATGGCTTTTTCTGAAAAACATCAGTAGGATCATAAGTGGATTCCTGAGTCAGAGGAAGGTTGAGCGTATTCAGAACCGCTCTGATCAGACCCTCAGCCGAAACTTCAGGGTCACACTCATAGGGGTCCCCAATGGACCTGTTAGATTCAATAACAGTACGTTCCTCAGCATCAGAATCCTGTAAAAGTTCTTCTTCAGAAGAATCAGTGATATCAGGAGCTCCCTGTGGCTTAGGCAGGGAGGTCCTGATAGTAGAGGGGGTCTGCCAGACCTGGAGAGCCCCCTGTACCTGAGAGGGAAAGAGTTGAAGCGTGGATCTGAGATCCCTAGTGGCAGCTTTAAACTCCCTCACCCAAGATGGCTCAATAGCGTGGCTGGGAAGCCCAGGGTTGCTATCTTTATCAGTACAATTAGGGCATAGATCCCCCACATTATCGCAATCCAGCCCAATGTGGCAAGAGGAGCAAAACGCCATGGGGGTAGAAGACCCCCCAGCCTCCTTAGTCTTGGGCCTAGCCCCTAGCTCCAGTGAAGTAGACATGCTCACAGCGTCAATATACCCCACAAAAAACACTATCACCCAGAAAAGTGTTAAAGATTAAAGTTTCACCCCAGAAAAGGTCTAAAAACGGACTTATCTGGCCAGCGAAGGGTTAATCTGGTGAGGAGAGAGAAGGCTCGGTCCCTGCGTAGTGTACTCGCCTTGGAAAAGTACCACAAAATGGCGGCCGTCATGACAGCCAATCAGAAACAAGCGCGAGCTAAGCGCTCATGGGAAATGTAGTTTTCCCTATGCAAGTACCCCAAACAGTGCCCGAAGCCCCCCTGAGCCCCCTACAGTAATAAAACACCAACCGGATGATAGAGCAGGAGCCTAGCATTAAAATGAGCCTACTCTGAAGTTGCTGTGACAAGCGGTTTCAGAGATATGTCCCAAACTGTGAATTCCCATAGAGAGTAAAGGAGCTCTGCTGCTGAGCGGGAAAAAGCCGCGCTTAAAGGCGCGGAACACCATTTTTAATAAAGTTTAGTAAAACATTAAAAAGTGCCCAAACAAGCATGAAATACATGAGAAACATAAATAAATGAATACCCAATGCTCCAAAACTCAGAGAATAACACAGAAATTGCATAAATAGTGATAATGCAATAAAAACACCCTATGAGTGCTGGAGTGTATTAAAACTCCCAAATACAAGCCCATCAAAGGGACACTGTGGGGACAAGTGGACCTTCAGCACTCAATGGGTGACTCACCTTTCTCGCAGACTTCTGTCTTCAGGTGACCATGATAGGGAGGGAAAGAACCAGAGGTAATTTCCCCAACAGGGGAGCTGCTTAACACAAGCTGTCCCCTCTTCAGGTATAGGTCCACAGAAATCCCTGGAAGCTGCACCAGCCACTTTGAAGAGGGCAATTCACAGCCATGGTCACCCTCCTAATGGTGGTATTCCATATTTGAATAAAAAATAATAAAACTCTAAGAAGCATAGCTGTTCTCTGCCTGGTGTGCAAGCACACCAGGAACAAATCAATATGGGTGGCTCTGGCCAGAAGGTGGCTTAAGTAAGAGGGGAGGCTCCGCCCCTTGCAAATTATTTGCATAATTGTTCCTGCCTATTAAAGGGGACTACACATCCCATGGTACCAGTGACCTGTATTGGACGACAGTGAAATGAAGTTATAAACTCTGCCCTGCAGACAGACTGTGGTTACCTGCTCTGTACTGTAGCCTGTCACTCTGCCTCTGCTCCCCTCCCTCTATCCAGCTTCCTCCAATGATGGAGGATATCTGCCTGTAAGCTGGAGCTGTCTAACTGGCAGAGATCGATATCTAGCCAATGAGACCATCCAGCTTAAATGTAGAAAGCCTCAGTCATTGGAGAAGGCTGGATAGAGGGAGGGGAGCAGAGGCAGAGTGACAGACTGCAGGTACAGAGCAGGTAACAGCAGTCTGTCTGAAGGGCAGAGTTTATAACTTCATTTCAGACCAACAGGAGCTTTTTCTTAAAAACGTAATCCACTTTTACTTATATTCAGTGTATAATCTAACGATCCATGCCAACTTGTATAGGGGTGATACATCCCCTTTAAGTTGTTGGTTGCTCCTTTGAGCACTCCCTTGTGGTGTCTTCTAGTTTGCAGAAATCACAGCTGTGATTGTTGGGGGGCAGCACCGGAGCCTCCAGAGCCTGTGTGGCCGGGTGAGTCTTTGTTTTAATCACTTGTCTGAATCATATTTATTGAAATGTAACATACAAGGAGGCATGTGTTAATTAGTAGCAACCGATTTCTTTCTAAACATTGTATAAAAAAATAAAAAAGGTTTTGTTGCTAATCGCTAAATTTAGTTAATTTTTAGCCAAACTTGTAGAGGGGTTGATAGCTCCCCTTTAAGCACAGATAATGCAATCACAATGACTGAGCCACTTACTCACTGGTGATCAAGCAGGGATGTATAGAAAACAAGACCTAGGGATCAAGACTCATTATCACCAGGAGCCTCTAAGGACGGTGACTGCTGCAATGTCCCCTGGGGACTTCCTTGCTTCTCTGGATCTTCAGGACGCATATCTGTACATCGCCATTCATCCAGAAAGCCGGCAGTATCTCAGATTTGCCTGCGACCAATGGCATTTTCAGTTTTCTGCTCTACCCTTTGGTCTGACTACAGCTCCTCAAGTTTTCAATCGTGTCCAGGAGCCTTAGTGCCCGTCCTCCATCGGAACAGCATCAGAGTCACTCCATACCTGGACAACCTGCTTCTGAAGGCCTCTTCTCTGGAACTTCTTCATCGGCAGGCTCAGGATTGAATTCATGCACTCACACCTATCACGGGTGGGTCCTCAACATGGACAAGTCAGACCTTGTCCCATCTCAGCGTCTGGTCTTCCTAGGCCTTCTCTTCGACACTCAGCAGAGCATGGGGTTTCTCACGGACGAGGCGGCTCAACAGATCGGCCACAGGGTTTCCGCTGTTCTGGCTCACAATACATTTCCAGCCAAGACGTTGTCCTCTGTAGCGGGGAAGTTCATTTCCACCACAGAAGCAGGCCCGTTTGCTAAGGCTCACACGAGGGAACTCCAGAGGTGTGCAGCGGTCAGCCAGACCTCCTGAAGCTGTCAGTATCCCTCCCTCTTCATGTGGAACTGAGTCTGTTGTGGTGGCTCAACCTCTCCAATCTGCTGAAGGGGAAGCCCTTTCTGGTGTCCTTCTGGAGCACGGTGATGATGGATGCCAGCCTGTCTGGCTGGGGAGCAGTCCTGGGCAGGGCCGGATTTACATCTCAGGATCCTGTAGGCACAGATATCTGAAGCGCCCCCCCCAATGGCCATCTCCACAATGCTCCAAATCTCCATACTGCCCTCACATTGCCCCCATCAGCTCCACATTGCCCTCACATTGCCCCATAATCTCAACATTGCCCCCATCAACTCCACATTGCCCTCATACTGCCCCATCATCTCAACATTGCCCCCATCAACTCCATATTGCCCTCACATTGCCCCCCATCAGCTCCACATTGACTTCACATTACCCCCATCAGTTCCACATTGCTTGCCCCCCCATCATCCCTATATCACCCTCACATTGCCCCCATTATCTCCAAATTAAGCCTCATATTCTCCCCGCCCCCATCCGTTTCCTACCTCCCTGGTGGTCGAGCGGCAGGAGAGATCTGTGCTACTGCACAGACCTACAGATGCTGGAGCTCCCGCGCAGTTTTTTCTTTAGTAATGCAGAGCGGTGGAAGATGATGTCATCTCCCATCGCTTTGCATTACTAAAGAGCTTGGAGAGCTCAGCAGCTACTGATCTGTGAGGTACAGTTTACAATGCGGCGGGCGGCGCGGAGCGGCATGCCACGCCACTTTAAAAAAAAAATAAAAAATTACAAAATATATCCATTGCAATGGCAGCCGCCCCGGTGTAGGGTGCGCCTGTAGGCAGATGCCTACTCTGCCTTAAGGAAAATCCGGCCCTGGTCCTGGGTCACCTGAATGCTCAGGGTCAGTCGTCTCTGGAGGAATCTCTCCTTCTCATCAATGTGTTGGAGCTTCGGGCAATTTTTCATGCCCTTCGCCACTGGACACGCCAGCTGGAGGATTGCCAGGTCCAGTCCGACAATGCCACGGCGGTGGCTTCCATCAACATGCAAGGTGGAACAAGAAGTCTCGTAGCTTGGTTAGTAGTCTGGGCAATCTTGTCTTGGACTGACGAACATGTTTCTGCCATATCCGCAGTTCACAATCCCGGAGTAGACAACATCATGGCAGACTTCCTCAGTTGACACGCTGTGGACAGCAGAGAGTGAGAACTGCACCCAGAGGTGTTCAACCTCATTGTTCAGAGGTGGGGTCTTTCATGCATCGACCTGATGGAGACAAGACACAACCGGAAGATTCCGATGTTCTGCTCTCACTGGAGGGATCCTCTAGCTCTAGAAGTGGATGCCATGTCCATTCCTTGGTTATTTCCTCTGTCCTACATCTTTCCTCCCATCCCCATGCTGCACATGGTGATAAGGAAAGTGAGACTAGAGTGATGTCCAGTCATTCTGATTGCTCCGTACTGGTCTTGGCAGGCTTGGTTTCTGGAGCTCCTGGACCTATCAGTGGCGGAGCCTTACGGCTCCCTTGCCATCTGGATCTTCTTCTACAGGGTTACCTGCGGAAGGAAGATGTCCATCGTCTAGCCTTGGCGGCTTGGAAATTGAATCCTCTCTACTGGGGAAGAAAGGATTTTTTTCTGGTGTGGTTGGCGACTATGCTTAGTGCACGCATGCCTGTTTCCTCTAGGGTTTACCATTGAGTCTGGTCTACCTTCTCTATTGGTGTGCTGATAAGGACCCATCTCCGGATTTTGATTTTCCTACGGTCCTGGCCTTCCTACAGGAAGGTGTGGACAAGGGCCTCAGTTCGAGTTCCCTTAAGGTTCAGACATCTGTTCTCTGTTTTTCGTTCAGTTGTCTAGGTTTTCTTCCAGGGCGCTGCTCATACTCATCCTGTATTTCAGTCTCCCTTAACTTGGTTTAGGGAGTCCTTCAGCGCCATCCCTTTGAGTCTTTGGCTACAATTCTTCTACATCTGCTGACGTGGTACATGGCTTTTCTCCTGGCGATCGTGTCTGTTCACTGTGCAGTGGAGTTGATTGCTCTGTCTTGTAAACCACCCCTTTTTGGTGTTTCACTAGGACATGGCGGTGCTTCCGACTTCGCGGGAGTTTCTCCCGAAGGTGGTTTCTGAGTTCCTCCTTAATCAGGAGATTGTGGTTCCTTCTATCTGCCCTGGCCCTTCCTCTGACAAGGGGAAGGATTTCCACTTGTTAGTTGTGGTGCGTTGACTCAGGTTTTGTGTGCATCGCACTGAGTCCATTTGATGGTCTGATGCACTGTTCGTCATTCCTGAGGGCCCCAGGGCAGGGAGACCTGCATACAGGTGACCCTTGTGTCTTGGATTCAGTCCACTGTTCGTAGGGTTCACAAACTGAGGAAGAAGCCTGTTTCCTTTCGGGTCACGGCTCCTTCCACTAGATCTATTGGGGCATCTTGGGCTTCCAAGAATCAGCCCTTAGAGGATCGTTTGTGCAAGGCTGCCACTTGGTTGTCTGTGCACTCCTTTTCGAAGCACTACTGTGTTGTTGTGCTGGCATCAGCTGATGCCAGTTTTGGGAGAGAGAGCCTGAAGGCAGTCTTGCCTGTCTAGGATTTCTTTTCGGGTTCTTCAGTGCTCCCTCACTTTTGAGCCCTGTTCGTTCTAGTTCAGTGTGCTGTGTAACAGTTCCTGAGGTGTTGATACCCCTGTTCAGTGTCCGTTGACACTTCATTTGTTATTGTTGGGCTATCTCTGATCTGATGACTCATATCTGCTCTGGTGACTTTGGGGGCCTTGCGTCTGGTCCTTGCTTTCCTTCCCGCCCTGGGAAACTCAATGGTTGGACATCCCAGAGTTACCAGTAACCTATATTGAACGACAGAGCAAAGAGGATTTTAGTCTTACCTGTTAAATCCTTTTCTCTTAGCCCATATAGGTTACTGGTCTCCTACCCTGTCAAGGGACCATGCTTGGCTTTCCTGTGGCAGAACGTGGGGGTCCTTTCAGGTTCATGCTCACAGGAGTCTTCTTTCCCTTCTACTATCCAGTCAATAGTTAGTGTCTCAAATCTTACTGGAGCTGGATGGCTAGCTGCAGCCAAGGAGGGAAGGTAGGCTCCACCCCTGCATTCACGTCTCAGAATTGTTCCTGCCTACTTAAAGGGGCTGATCACCTACTCAAAGTTACCAGTAACCTATATGGACTAAGAGAAAAGGATTTAACAGGTAAGACTAAAATCTTCTTTTAGTGTTTAACAATCCCCTCTCCCAGCATCAATGTTTTAGTGCAATCCAGCTGTGCAAATAAAAACAACAATTGGTTTAATTGGGGAATTTAACCCATTGGATACGGAGGTCTCCAGTGAATTGTTTTGCAGTGCGCTGGAAACATCTCTAGTATTCAAGGGGTTAAAAACCATTATTTAAAATCAACGGTACTTTGGGAGATGTATGCCCCAAGAGTACATGGTGTGATTCAGCATTAATCCAGTTGTTTAGGACATCAACCTCAAGGTCTACAGATCCAGTATTCTAGATAAGGTCTCATTAGAGATCTAAAAATGACATTAGGACGCGCCACCGTGTCGACCGACACAAATCTCCTGCTGACAGCTTTACAGCTGTCAGTAGGAAACAGCAAAATTTAAACGCCCGTATCTCTTAAACCATAGCGGTTTGAGAGATACTTTTTTGCATTTAGATCAGCTTTTTAAGCTCTTCTAAATGCAAAGAAGTTTTTTTTAGACATTACTAACACTTTAATTACTGTTCAGTTCATTTTCATTCAGACACAACAAACATTTTTTATACAGCTGTTAACAAAAAACAAAACAAAAAAAAAAAGCTTTTTTCCATTAAAATTATTATAAAAACAAAACAAAAAAAACAAAAACATTATGTGAAACAGCTTGAGCCATAGACTATGGTTCTTCATAGTAAACTGTGAGAACAGAACACTCTGGTGACCATGTTAGAGAATTGCAGTTTAATTAAAACTTAGAATAATAATAATAATAATTTAAGAACAAAAAAAATATCATTCATCTGTGGGAATTATTTTACCTAACAGGAAAAAAAATATAACTTGTTTTTTCCTGAATTAAAAAAATAAGTTTATCTCCCTTTTAAATTTATTTTTTTAACCCTTTAAGGTCCAAAGGGGTATGCAATGCATTGTAGAGCAATAAGGCATGCACCCTTCGGATCCTTAACCCATTGCTTTGCAATGCGTTCCGCACCCCTCTGGCACTCAGAGGGTTAAAGTGCTAACCCAGAATTATATGATCCTATTACTACTTTCTCCACTAAGTAAGTATTCAGCCCAAATTATCTGAAGGTTTCATAGTGACTTCACAGGTGGCTTATGAGGTTAGAGGGTATTTAACCTTCTGAGTACGGAGGGGGTAAGAAACGCATTGCGTTGCGTAATTCTCTGGCACTCAAATGGTTAAAGCTCAAACTTCAGCTCAGAGTTTACAGATGGATGATCATTTTAAATAAAAAGTGTTGTCCTTTAAACACAGCTTTAAATTAGACTAACACTTCATAGCGACTTGGGTTATTTTGGCTATGTGGCTAATACAGATCTACGAACAGGGATTATTGCATCAGTGCAAGGCCTAGACCTCATTGCTGTTGATAAGTGTCATCAGCTGGTTGTCTCTAACAGGTTGTCATCTTAGTCTAAGGGGCAATTTGCAGAGAGAATAATTGATGACGTTATTCATTGCAATGAAATCCAGGCCTATGCTCTATTCAGCAACTGGAATAATTTAAAGTGATATGCAGTTATGTGATTAGGTTGGCTTTTGGAAGCAATATTTTGGCGATCTATAGTATTTTAGGGACAGTAATGTCCCATAAAAATACTTCTACTTTTGTAGAGGTTAAAAAATAAACGCTATAAACGATGTTAAAAAAATAAACCTCTATGGTTTGAGAGATATTCGCACTGAAAGTTCCAAAGTCCAAATACTATGATGATTAATTAGAGCTGCTTTTATTATGAAACATTACTATCCCTTTAACAACCGCCTTTCTGGCAAGAGGTGAAAGTTAAAGGGACAGTAATATTAAAAAATTACTAATCCCCATATTGCAGCCATTTTAAAAAGAATTTAATTGTCCGCAGTGTCATCCCTCAAACCTTTATGGTTTGAGAGATAACAACCTGCAAAGTCCCCCCTCCCTCCCCCTTCCCTGAAGTCAGCGTTATAGGTTACTGCAGGGATATGCGGTCTGATTTTCATCAGGCGGCTCTGCAGCAGAGCAGAGATCACGTTAGTAAGAAAGAATTATTTCATTGAAACGGTCTTCTACATATTCTTGCAAACCAAGCACAAGTAGAAGAACTTTCAGTGAAATAGTTCATTAGGTCATTAAGTGCCTGACCAGCATGATGGCCCTGGCATGGCGTGGGTTGAAGATGTCCTCAGCATACCTGGGAACTTTGCTGGTAGCAGCCCTCGGAGTGACAAACATGGGTGGTGCCCAATATACGTGATTAACATCACAATGTGGGCAGGGCTGGGATAAGGGAAGGGATAAGTCCCAACAACGGGCAACACTAGACAAGGAATGGGAGGGATGTAGTGGGGTGAAGTGGTGTAATGGCAGAGAAAGTGGGTGTGGTTACCACAAATTTTGCTTACCACCTTCTGTCCCCAGAAACGTGTTAATTTAATCAGAAAACTGGAGTTACCAAGGCAAATCCGGTCATACGAACACAAGTGAATCAATCAGCGGCTCAGTCATTCTGAAGGACCTGGCCAAGTTAATGACATTTGCTTGCATTTAATTGAGGAGATCCTGAACACATAAGATTTCTAGGGACAGGTTGAACTCTAGCACCTTAGTATATCACCCTTAAGGCGATCCACGTCTTTCAAACCTACAATTAGCCAGCCACCATCCTACAGCTGATTTATGATATTACCAGATGTCCCAACAAATGATCATCCCAGCGATGGTGGCTGAGGCCAAGGAGATATTTTGATCTTCAGGATAATTCGGTTCTAAGCATCTCTCTATATTAATACTCGTTCTGACAGTGTGTCAAGTCTGTCTTTGCCTTGCGGATTTACACTCTCGGGTTGTTTTAGAAAGAGATGCCTGATATTTGTTTTAGGTCCAACACGCAACAAAGTATTAATAATGTGGATATTACAAGCCATTGCCAGAATATATCTTTATTATTTTACCTTTTTATTACATTCGATCAAACCACCTACACCATAGGGGACAAATAAGGATTCCCCTGATTCCAAATAATTTAAACAGGACTTTTAACCCCTTGATTGCTAGAGATGTCTCCAACGCATTGCAAAGCATTCAAGAGGTTAAATCCCCCATTTATATAAATGGGAGATTCCTGGATTTTTATTTGTCCCCTATGGTATAATTGGTTTCCCCCAGAATGACACCAGTCTTCCATCCTTCAATCTGTGCTCCACCATGTGATGTCCCTGAATGACTCCAATTCTGTATAGAAAATCAGCCTCACTATCTGCAGTGGTGTAGCACAAAATGCTTTCCCACCCCAAACAAGGTTGAATGGAGCCCCAATGCCCCTCCCCCTGTAATTATGCCCTTCCCCCACATTTACACCAAACCCACACAATAATAATAAATACAATTCCACAGCACCCCACAGCCCCTACAGTAAAGCATATTCAATAAGCACTACACACAACTCACCCCATAGCCTTTTAATTAACCTTTTGAGTGTCAGAGGGGTATGCAATGCATTGCATATCCCTCTGGCACTCATAGGGTTAATTAAATTTATGATTCCTGTGTACACCATAGCCTCCGGTGTTAAAACATCCACCTTCAGAACCACACAGCACTCTCATTAAATTGATGATTCCAGAATACACCATAGTCTTCTGTATTAAAACATCAACCTGCAGCACCATCCATCACTATAATTAAACTGATGATTCCGTGATATACCATAACCTCCTGTATTAAAACATCCAACTGCAGCACCACATCCTATATAATAATTTGCTAAATGTGTGTTTGTCAGAAGCCGTAATGCGCAGTAGAGACGGCTGTGCACGCTGCAGTCATGCACACTACATACTGCCAGCGCCGCGGCTGATAACGGAGCGGGGCTCCGAATTCAGACCATAATCCTCTCTGCGTATTATGGTCTGAATTCGAAGCGCCCTCGCTCCGTATCAGCTGTGGCGCGGACAGTCTCTACCCAGTATCAGCTCCTCAACTAGTATCACTATAATTAAACTGATGATTTCGTGATGCACCATAGCCTCCTGTATTAAAACATCCAACTGCAGCACCACACAGCAGTATGCATGCAACTCCTTCATAGTGAGGCACTCACCTAAAGACCAGCACGGGGCTTAACTACAGTGGATTCAGAGGGTGCACTTGTGATAGGGGGTCTCAGAATTCAAGGGGCCCATCTGCGCTAGGACCCAAAAGGTTTTACTTACACCTCTACAAGAATATTTTTATGTTAGGGGATGCAAAAAATGGTTGCACAGGGGACCTCTAATGACAGCACCCAACAATACAGATGGAAGGAGGGAGGGAGCAAGAAGATGTAGGGACAGGGGAAGAAAGAAGATGAAGTGATGGAGGGAGGGCTAGTGGAAGAAAGTGGAGGGAGAAAATGGAGAGACAGAAGAAGAAGAAAGATGAAGAAAAAGAGAGTAAGAAAGGGAGAGTAAGAGGGGAGAATAAGAAGAAGGAGAAAGGAGAATGAAGATGGAGAGGAGGAAGAAGGAGAGAGGAGAAAGAAGAAAGGAGAGAGGAGAAAGAAGAAGGAGAGAGAAGAAGAAAGAAGAAGAAGGGAGGAAGGAAGGACGAATGGGAAGGGATGAAGAAGATGGAAGCATTTAGAAAGAAGATTGAAATAATTGTGAAGCAACCAAAGAAGAAAAGAGGAAGATGGAAGAAGGAAGGGGAAGGATAGACAGAGAAAAGGCAAGTAGAGAAGGGGAGAGAGAAAAAGAAGCACTTTTTGTTTAAATGAACATTCCATTCTCTGCACAATTTATCCAGAACTGAACTGCTAATTTTTCCCTTACTCGCCCCCCTTTCGTTTGTTCTCTCTTACCTTTAACAACTTCACCATAGCATCTACCTCGCTGCCTAGAGTTTATATTTTACTCTGTTCTTGATTTTGTTAAAAACATACAGTCCTTCTCAAATGCTTTTCGGCTCCACCTAAAAAAACCAATGGCTGCATTCACTTTTTGCTAATGTAAGATGCCACCAAAACGATCATTCATTCACTAACCACTTCTCGTCTTGATTATTGTAACCTTACCCTGACTGCCACTTCTCTCCACTTCAACCTATCTAAAAAGCTGCTCCCAAACTTATCAACCTAACCTATAGATCCTCAAAGGCGGTCTGTCACACATCTGAGGGCAGGCTGGACCTCAATGGCAGGACAGAAGAAAGATAGCACATAGTAAGCTGAAGAACCAGTGCCATGTAGAGACCCCAACTAGTGTTCAGGGGTTGACCTCCTAGTTGTGTGTGGATGTCAGTGTTCTACAGGTGAAGATGAAGCAAGGTAGCAGATGACAAGATAGGACTGGAATCCAAACACAGTCCAAGGATCAAGGCAGTTTGTGTTCAGCCTTAGTCAGAGATGTGCAGAAGGTCACAGTTGGTGGAGTTCAAGAGTAATTGGTAGAAGAACAGAGGACCAGGACAGGTAGAGGTCAAGCATTATCAAGGAACAAACTGCACTCTGATAACCAAAGAATCAAGTCAGGACATTGAAAGACCAAGTTCCCAGCAGAAAAGCCTGAAAATTAAGCTCTAATGGTAGGCAGAAAGTGCTTAAATATACACAGAAGCCATAAGGCATTCATGATTGCACATGTATGGCCCCATGTAGAAGTTTGGTTACAAGGTTGTTGGAGAAAGTACGCATGGACACGGGTTCACAAGAAAAAGGGTGCTAAATACCATGTGAGTCATGACATGCCCCACCCCCCTCACAAGGAAGCCTCCAGGTGGCAGGACCAGGATGATTGGTGTATCAATGATAGAAAGGTTGTAGATGAAAGAGCAGGTTAGAGGAGAAAAGTAGGTTTCAAAGAAAGCACCTTCAGTCATTTGCCCTTCCATTGGATCAGATAATGAACCTGGTCTCTGTGAAGACAAGTTCAATTTCCAATTTGCAAGCTGAACTGGCGATGGAGGTCAAAGGCTTAATTAATAAAATGTGAAAAATTGGGTGGACACTACATATGGGAAAGTTTCAACTGTCAGACGCAGCCTGACACAGAATTATGAAAGAACAGATGAAGCTTGCCCCGAGTTCTTGGAAGAAACATCCAGTGTAAGGTAGAAAGCCAGACAGAAATTAGTTAATTGAAGAAAGTCAGCCCAGTTGTCCTGTTAAAGGAATAGTAATACTTCGTTTGATCTTTATTTTATTTTGTAGGCATTAAAAAAACATGAAGAACGATATAAGTCTTATCTCTCAAACCTTTATGGTTTAAGAGATATTCACAAGCAAAGTTTCCCCTCCCGCCCCTTTTACCTAGTGTAAGCCACCTCTTCTCAGATGTGGAATCCAGTCCATAGACCAGACAGATAACAGAAGGGGACAATCTTCTTCCTATGAGAACAATGAAAGCCCTGCCCCCCTTGACAAGTTTTTCAGCTTTTTCCCTTATCTTAATTGAAGATTGTCCCTCTCTGCAGTCTACCTGGGCACCTCCCTTCTGATCTGGCTGAACAGTGTTACATCAGTAAAAGGGGTGGGAGGGTGAAACTTTATCATTGAATTACTCCTAAACTACAGCTCTGACAGAATTGAAATAACACCCTCCAAAGTCCAAATACTATGATGATTAACCCCTTAGTGACGGCCGCGTGCAGACGCGGCCGTCACTTAACGCCCGTCTAACATTATTTTTTTTTTTTTTTTTTTTTTTTTTTTTTAAACAATCCGGAGCGGGGAGCCGTATTTCCGGGACGTACATGTACGTCCTCTGTCACTAAGTGACAGCCACACAGGACGTACATGTACGTCCTGTGTCACGAAGGGGTTAATTAGAGCTTTTAATACGAAACATTACTATCACTTTAATATGATGTAAAGCATCTTATCATCAAGATATTGGTTGGCCTCAGTCTGTCTATACAGTCGTGGATGAAATACAGAGGATAAAGAAACTTGTATGTGTAAAGCAGAGCAGGAGGATTTACAGAACTTGAAAGTGAATGTGGATCGGAAAATACTACAAGAAGATTCTCCACAAAGACTGATGCCAGTAGATGGACAAGAAAGAAATCTGGCCCCTGATTCAATATATTCCTCAGTTATGTTGTCATAGCCATGAAGTCCCAAGAAGAGTGGGAATAAAGGATACTGCCCAACAGCAAATGAGAGTGCTCCACAATGTTTATTCTCTGAAATTCTCAGTGGCACAGTCTCGTGTGTAATAAGTCCAGATTGCATAGGTGACCCATCAAACGTGGATTTGTAATGCAATGGGAGAAGAATGGCACAGCAAGAAGAGAGCATGCAGAGATGCGAGAAAGAGGGTTACCAAATGAGTCTTGACACCTCCATTCTTTGTGAGTCCCTACACTGGCGTCCTATTAAATTTAGAATAACATTCAAAATCCTAACACTTAACTACAAAGTTCTATTCGCTTGTATCTAAAGACCCCTGCCCCCCCCGCAAATGCTCTTCACATGGCATTCGGCCCTCATCTACTGTAACCACACTAAGGTCTGCAAGACTTCTACTAAGATGAACCCCAGCTCTGGAACTCATTACAATGCCATATCAAATTTTCACTCAACCGTTTTACTACTAAGTCCTCCTTTAAAACACATCTCTTCACACAAGTCTTTTCCAAAACTCCTTCACTCCATCATTCTCTTCAGGGTCCAACTGAGCAGTTGGCCTAACTTTACCCTGCCCAGTTTCTACTTTTCTAACACACCCATAACTCATCCCAGCCCTTACTCCTCCCTGCAGATGGCACAATACTACCACTGACACAACCTATTCACTTTCAAAATTCTACTCCATCCCAGAGGCTGGTTGGAGATGAGGGTAGTTGCATTCCAACAGTTGGAGATGCAGCACTGGACAGCCCCTGCTCTAGATCCAAATCTCGAAAGGTCCTCACTAAGATTTTTTTTAATCTCTTTCGGTATGTTCTTCTCTCCCCTACTTTGCATAAAAAGAGGTGTAGATGCATGGGATGCTAATATTATCCTACCTCTGTATAAATCCTTGGTTAGGCCTCATCTAGAATATGGAGTACAATTTTGGGCGCCTATTCTAAAAAAAGACATTCCTGAACTGGAAAAGGTGCAGAGACATGCAACAAAACTGATAAAGGGATTGGAGGATCTGAGTTACAAAGAGAGACTAGCCAAACTGGGTTTGTTTACATTAGAAAAGAGACGTCTATGGGGTGATATGATTACCATTTACACATTCAAGGTCAATACAAAGAACTATTCAGTGAATTAGTTATGCAAATAGCTGAGCTAAGAACAAGAGGTCATCCATTAAGACTTGAGGAAAGGCGCTTTCGACTAAAACACAGGCAGGGATTCTTTACAGTAAGGGCGGTAAGGCTATGGAATTCTTTGCCTCAGGATGTTGTGCTTGCAGATAATGTAACTGCATTCAAAAAAGCAATGGATGCCTATCTAGCACAGAACAATATTGACAGTTATGACAGATGGCTTCAAAGCAGATAGGATATTGATCCGGGGAACTATTTGAGACACACACACACACACACACACACACACACACACACACACACACACACACACCTACATCTACACCTCCACCTCCACCTCCACCTACACCTCCACCTACACCTCCACCTACACCTACACCTCCACCTCCACCTACACCTACACACCTACATTGGAAATTGCTCCAGAGGGCTTTTTTGTTGCCTTCCTCTGGATCAACAGGTGTGTTATTGGCATGGGCTGGACTTGATGGAAGCATGTCTTTTTTCAGCCTTATCTACTATGTTACTATGTATATTACTATGTATATTACTATGAACAGGGCTGGAGAAAATGTTGGCACTCATAGGGCCAGACTGACATCTGAGACTCCCCAGGTAAGATACCCAAGACATTCTTAGTATCACCATAGTGATAACCCCATTTTTTACTTAATGCCACCATACCAGGTCCACATTTACATCCCAGGCTCTCCTAGGCAATGCACTCTAGGTTCCCTTAGCTCTACCCATGGCCACATTCCCCACTCATCACATGATCCCTTCCCCAGTCCCATCCCATCTTACTCTTTCCTGGCACAGAAAATACTCTTGGCTATTATCAGGCAAGGATGAAGAACGCTTTAACACCATGGTAGCTCTGCAATGCATTGGAAATCTCTCTAGCATCCAAGGGGTTAAATAATAGCATGTAAAGGGTTATATAAACTTGGTGCAAGGACATTAAGATTGCTCTGGCCACACCCACAATTCAGAATGTGGGTGCGGTTAGCACAGCTGATGCACCGCCCCTTAGAATATGGAGTTCTAGGCAGTTGCCTACTCCACCTACTGGGAAATTGAGCCTTTCCCAGACACTGCTGCCTTTAAAAAAAATAAATTTAGCCTCAAAGACATCTCTTAACCCTTTAAGTGCCAGAGGGGTACTCAAAGCAATGCGTTGCAAACCCCACTAGCACTCAGAGGGTTAACCATTGGCTGCTGAAGAGGTCTCCAATGTATTGCAAAGCAACATATAATGATAATTAGATAGTGGCTAATAAAAGAATATATAAACTGGTAACTAAACCTGCCACTAGAAACAAGGATTTGGTGAAAGGTGAAGCGGCACTATGATTGCTCTAGACACACTCATAACTCAGAATGTGGGCGTGACCAGCACAGATGATCCAATTCCTCTCCAAAGCTTTTCTCTCTAAACAGTTGCCTTCTGTGTCTAATGGGAAATATGGCCACTGATGCTTAATAAATAAATAAAGAATAATACTAACTGCTGTATGAAAAACTTTTAACTAAGAGTCCTTCTGTTAACCCTTTGAGTGCCGGGGATGTATCCAACGCAAGGGTCAAACAAATTAGGAGCCGCATATCCCAATCGCATAGTACCCTCATTCCCCTAGGAGACATTTCCAGATATGCTGGTAGCACTGTCAACAGATACCAAAACTGGATTTTGTTTTTTTTAAAGCCTCCACTGAAAAAAAACAATAGACTCCAGAATTGGGAAGTTCTATTCAACGTGGATACATTTCCACACTTGATACCATTAAAAGATAGTGATGTTTCAAAATAAAAGCAGCTTCAATTAATCTTCACAGTATTTTGGCCGTGGAGAGTGTTATTTCAGTACTGTCAGAGTTGTAGTTCAAGAGTAATTGAATGATAAAATATCCTCCTCTCACCCCTTTTACTGATGTAACACTGCTCACCTCAGATGTGGAATCTGGTCTTAAGACCAAACAGATCACAGCAAGGGACAATCTTCTTTCTGTGATCATAAGGAAAACCCTGCCCCCCTTGACAGGTTTTTAACATTGTCCCTCTCTGCAAGCGATCTGGACACCACCTTTCTGTTCTGAGCTGAGCAGTTACATCAGTAAAAGGGGCGGGAGGGGGATACTTTATCATTCAATTACTCTTGAACTACAACTCTGACAGTACTTAAATAACACTCTCTATGGCCCAAATACTATGATGATTAATTAGAGCTGCATTTATTTTGAAACATTACTATTCCTTTAACTATTTCCATACAAGGGATGGGTCTGTATCCTTCATTTCCCTCTACATAGAGAGCACGTTTCTGTCCATTTTCGGGGTATTATCATATCACACCAATTCATATTTATTAATTGAAATAAAATGCAGGAAAACAGAACTATTCATACCAGTAAGTAAACAAATATAGACCTGGTAAGCATTGCTCACCAGTGTGTTCAATACAGCACTCAAACTCCTCCCCCTTTTATTAACTCCCTGCATGCGAGACACATTAAAAATGAGAGACGTCTATAATATCCATGGGGTTAAAGGGATAGTGATACTTAAGTATTACTAATCCCTATATTTAAGTCCTATTAAAAAGAAATGTATTGCCCCCAGTGTCATCTCTCAAACCTTTATGGTTTGAGAGATAATTGCTCCTAAAGTTGCCCTCTCCCTCCCCCTTCCCCATAGTCAGCGTTCGAGCTGACTGCGGGGAAGCAAGTTGTACGACTTTCAGGTGGCTCTCCAGCACAGCCACGATCGCGTTAATAAAAAAGAAAACTTTCACTGAAATGGTCTTCTACGTGTGCTTGGTTTGCAAGAACACGTAGAAGACCGTTTTAGCGAAAGTTTTTTTTTTTTATTAACGCGATCTCGGCTCTGCTGCAGAGCCGCCTGATGATCTATGACCGGATTTTCCTTCAGTCATCTACAACACTGACTTCGGGGAAGGGAGAGGGAGAGGGCAACTTTAGGAGCGATTATCTCCCAAATCATAAAAGTTTGAGAGATGAAACTGGGGGCAATACATGTATTGTTAAAAGGACTTTACTATAGGGATTAGTAATACTTAAGTATTACTATCCCTTTAAGCACAATGTATTGCTTACATTGTTACCTGAAAGAGCAGCAAGGTTTTATTTTGGGGGGAAAAAAGCAATAAAAGATAGATAGATAGATAGATAGATAGATAGATAGATAGATAGATAGATAGGAATTTCCATGTTATATGAACCAAGAGTACTGTCACTGATATGAGATGTTTCACTTAAAAGTTATCTCAACACAAACACAAGCATCCTTTAGACTTGATAAAGGGAGCAGGTCTCTCGAATGCTTGTCTCAATATCACTGAATATTAGTCCAATAAAAACTGCACACTACACACTGCAATACTCATTCAATTGACCTCTACATCACTGGGCTAACACGACTAACCTACATTTTATTTAGTGGAGATATATACATGGTTGTATCAATAGAATTATGATACAATGGCAGACTCTCAAAGGACTTGATGAAAATCTTTTTTGCAAAATAAATAGTCTTGATAAAGACGTGTTTCGGTTGAAATGTTAACATTTTTCTCTAATAAATTTTGCTTCATTTTTTATCAAATCCTGTGAGTGCCTGCTATTGTTATCATAATTGTATTGCTACAACCGTATATATATATATATATATATATATATATATATATATATATATATATATATATAAAATGTAATTTCCAATGAAAGAGATGATTAAATATTATACTATTAGCAGGATCTGCTTAGTCTAATGTAGCAAACTTGACAGCTACAAGTGCCACAATTCAATTTATTTATACTGCGCTAACATGTTCCACAGCGCACTGTATAATTTAGAGGAGGAAATGAAAAACAGACAGTTTTCCATGGGTTTAAGTGTATAATTTCTATAAATCTTTCCATGAAGCCGTGCAGAGGGAGGGGGTCACATGGTTGTGTGCATGACAACTTGAATTGTACACTACGGACTTAATATGTTTGGAATGTGAGCCCCGCATTTTTAAGCAGTAAACCTAGCGAGGGGAGAAAGACAAGGACGTCAGAGGTAATTTAATCTATTTAGGACTCCATGACAAACAGGGAATGGTAGGGAGGATGACGTTAACCCTTTGAGTGTCAGAGGGGTACGCAACGCATTGCTCAGCAATGCATTGCGTACCCTTCTGGCACTCAAAGGGTTAAACTCTTGAGCGCCAGAGGGGCGTGCATGTAAACAGGTCTGGAAATTAACCAAAAAGGATAATCAATCCAGTCTCTCGACATGGGATTGGGAGGTGCTGCAACTGCTTTTACTAGAATCTTCTCATGCAAAGAGTTCAGATGAGGGGAGGCAAAGAGCTGCCATGGTAGGTGCCCACATACCCAATAACACGCTAGTGCAGTGGTAACTGCCTTTAGAGAAAAATCCAGATTCTTTTTCGTTTTTAGTGGCAATAATACAAAATTGTGAAATCAAATGATGTATGACTTTTCCTATTAAAAAACTAGGTTACCCCCAAAACCAGAAGATGTTTTTTCCAAAAGTCACTACAGAGATTACTCGACATTTTCTGATAACTTGAGTTCAAGATGTTTTGCTGCTAGATGGAGCTGTTGCTACATCTATCTATGGGAATCTTTTTTTTGTTTTTGTTTACAGACAGTAATAGCAACAGTGTCAACAAGCAGCAGATTGAACATTATTTTACTCTGCTGAAAAAAATTAAAAATAAATACAATAGTTTCAGAACAAGGGTTTAATTGCCCCTTTCACCCCTTAACCCTCTGAGTGCCAGTGGTGAGCAATGCATTGTGAACAATGCATTTTGCACAACCTTCTGATACTTAAAGGGTTAAATTCACAACTATTTTTGTAAGGTGTCATGAAAAAAATAGAGTAGTATGGCACAGTAAGTGCCTTCCTCAACAATATCGTCACCCACTGGGCATGCTGTATTAGGAGCAAGGCAGGAGGAGGGGTCCATATCTCCCCTCGCATCAGTGATGCAATGTGACTGAGCGTATTGCACTAGGATGACTGTAAGAGTAAGGATCCATATCTCTCCTCCCCTTGTATCAGTAATGAAGCATGAGTGAGCACTGATCATGTTGCACTAAGAGAAGATTAAAGTGTCCATATCTCTCCTCCCCTTTTATCAAGAATGCAGCGTAAAAGCACTAGGACCATAGTAAGAGTAAGGGTCCATACTCCCCCCCACCTTGTATCAGTAATGAGGTGTGACTGAGCATTGAGCATGTTGCACAGTCTAGGACCACGGAAAGAGTAAGGGTCCATACCTCTCCCCTACTTGTATCAGTGATGAGGTATGATTGAGCATGTTGCACTAGGACCACGGTAAGACTAAGGGTCCATATCTCTCCTCCCCTTGTACCAGTGGTGAGGTGTGACTGAGCACTGAGCATGTTGCACTAGGACCACGATAAGACTAAGGGTCCATATCTCTCCTAAGTTTGTACCAGTGATGAGGTGTGACTGAGCATTCAGCATGTTGCACTAGGACCATGGTAAAAGTAAAGGTCCATATCTCTCCTCCCCTTGTATCAGTGATGCACTGTGAATGAGCACTGATCGTGTTGCACTATGGGTAAAGAGTGTTACTGTGTCATCTATAAAAAAAAAAAAAAAAAGCAGGAAACTAGTAGACTATAAATTATACCTTTATTCGCTGAGTGGGTCTTTGATACAAACTTTCAAGGCAACTACACTGCTACAGGCATAATGAGAATGAAGGCTGAATAAAAATACATGACAGGTTAAACATGCAAATTATTTTTACTATTTAAATTCTATTAGCAGTGAAGATTCTTATCAGTATGGTCTATAATTCATTCACCAGGCTCCAGTATAGTCTCTTTGAAGAGGACTAGAAAATAAAAACAAGGTTTATCACCTTTTAGATGTTCCATTCAACAAGGAATTTATGTCACATTATCCCACACAGTAAACATATTTTGGTGCCAGGGGGCTGCACGGTTCATTGCAAGCAATGGGTTATACACCCTTCTGACACTCAAAGGGTTAAAGCCACAATGCAAGCACCTGCTAGCAGCACTGTGCTCCAGTTAACCCAACCAATACTTTCTACAGAAAGACTAAAGTTCACTGGAGCACAGTGCTGCTAGCAGGTACTTGCATTGTGGATTTAATCCTTTGAGTACCAGAGAGGTATTCAACAAATTGTTTTACAACGTGTTGGATACCTCTCTGGACTCAAATGGTTAATGGATGTGGAAACAACTGGATGATGGTGGTCTCTTTCAACAAAAAGGGCGTCTGACACAAGATGCGAGAGGCAGCAACAGCAGGGCCTCTGTCTGTGACTCATCATTTGCAGCCAGGGCTCCTCATAAAGCCATGGGCCCTAGGCAGAAGCCTAGGTCATCATAATGGATTATCCGGCTCTTCTGGAGCATCAGAAAGGTAATAAATCTTGTTTTTATTTCCTAGTCCACTTCAAAGAGACTGTACTGGAGCCTATAGAATTAATTATATACCATACTAATAACAATATTCATTGCCAGTAGAATTTAAAAGTGATCATAATTTGCATGAGCATTAACCTGTCATGTACTGTGTTTTCACTCTTCATTCCTATTACACCTGAAGAGGAGACCTAGTTGTCTTGAAAGCTTACACTGTGGAGCCACTCAGTTAGCACTGGAGGCCTTTGTCGTATTTAAAGGGGAACTCTCACCTATAGTAAAGTTGTCTTCATCTTAAAGTTCCCTTGTAGTGAAGCTGTTATCAGTTTCTTTTTTTTTCCCCCAATATAATCCTTTATTGCCTGTGATATTAGATTGCAAGTTGATTTAAGTTCTGTACAGGCTGTGGGAACAGATCTATCTCACAGCACGTCAATCTTCCTCTGTTCCCCTCTCATACCTCCCAAGTGTCCCTCTTTAGGAGGGACAGCCCCTCTTTTAGGCCCAAATCCCTCTGTCCCTATTTCCCACCCTGATGTCCCTCTTTTTAGGAGATCAGGCTGGTGAGGTGTATATATAAGTGTATGATACTGCTCTACAGCAATAAAACTCACATTACTGTTTGTTTAAACGTCAGTATCTGTGTTTATAAAGTAAATAAATTACTTTGGTCTTGTTATAAGTCATTTATTAGGTCATACAAGGAGGAGTCAATAGGTCATGAAATAGCCTAAAACTTCTCGGTAGTGCCCCGCCTACCAGCCACGCCCCCATTAACACTGACTAAAACACAAGTGTCCCTCTTTGGCAATTTGAAATGTTGGGAGGTATGCCCTCTCCATGTATTACTTCCTTCCCACCTCCTCCGCTGACGGAGGATTCAGGCATATGACCTGGCGCGCCCTCTTGCAAATGCACGTCCAGATAAAGGCACAGACTGATCACGTTCATGCGTTCAGTCCTTTATAACAAGCGCCAGTCCACTTGCCTCTGTGGCTATTCTTTGTTCGGCAAGCGGACTGGCCCTTTTTATAAAGGACTGAGCGCATGAACGTGTGTCTGTGCATTTACAATGGCCTGGACGAGCATTTGCACGAGATCGCGCCAGGTCATATACCGGAATCCTCCGTCATCAGAGGAGGTGGGAAGGAGACAATACTTGGGGAGGGGAACAGGAGAAGATTGACAGGCTATGGGACAGAGTTGTACCCACAGCCTGCCCAGTTAACTTTTCAAGCTAATATCACGGGCAAAAAATAATTTTTTTGAGAAATAAAAAAAAAAACTGATAACAGCTTCACTACAAGGGAACTTTAAGATGAAGACAACTTTACTAGAAGTGAGAGTTCCCCTTTAAGGGGGAAAAGCCCCATTTAAGCCAGTATAAATTTGGGGACATTTTTATTTGATTCCTATGGTGCATTTGGTTTGCCTCGGAACTGCTCCAATTTATTTGCCCATATATCCTCAAGTGCCTTCAATTGGTCCCCTACTTTTTTGTGGTAAGACATCTAGTGGCCTGGTTTGCACAATCCATATTGAGGAGTTCAAATTGTATTTTTTTTTTTAATGGCAACATCAAAGTCCCAACACTCAGTGTCCACATAAAACCGTTCTGTGTCAGCGCTGAGCATCTGCTTGCAAGTTTTGGGCCGGTTCCAAATCATGTGTGGAAGAAGATTCTTTTAAATGAGAGGCCTTTAATCATGGAAACGAATAAAGTGAATTGTGAACACAAGCTTGACATATAATGAGAGGAAGTTCCCTTCTTTATAGGAGGTGCTGAGATCGAGAATAATTGAGAGCACATGTGCGGTCTTACTAGAGACACCCACCGACATGACCACTTTGGTCTTCGTGCACAATACAAAAAAAAAAAAAAAAAACGGATCAGTTCTGGAGAATACCAACTGCACCATAGAGAATGAGCAATGGGATTTAAATGGGACTTTTTTTTAACCCTTTGAGTGCCAGAGGGGTACGCAACGCATTGCAAAGCAATGCGTTGCGTACCCCTCTGGCACTCAAAGGGTTAAACCCTTGAAGGCTTTGCAGTGCGATGGAGACCTCTCTGACATTCATAGTGTTAACTCAACGGGAAATTGTGGGATTTTCATCTCATAACTAAGTTGTCGTTGGTTTCCTCCAGACGTGCACTTGATGAATAAGGGAAAGATTTATAAAAATTAGAGAAATGAAAATGTGGCTTAATTCTGGAATTAAAATTAAGCCCGGCATTTAAAAATGAAACTGGAAATCTTAAAGGGATAGTAATACTTGTAACAAAACACAGCTCCGATTTCTCTGTATTTCAATACTATCAGGCTTCTAGTTCAACTGCAATTGAATGAGAAAGGATCCCCCTCCTGCCCCCTTTTAGCTGCCCGCTATCAGTTGTGGAATCTGGTCCTGGGACTGGACGGATGCAGCGAGGGACAATCTTCACGCAGTAAGAATAAGGAAAACCCTGTCCCCCTTGACGAAGGAGGGCAGGATTTTCCTTCTGCTTACTGAAGATTGTCCCTTGCTGCGCTGCATCTGGACCGGCTAGGAGAGACAGAGTGACGCAGGAGAAAGGGGCAGAAGGGGGGATCCTTTCTCCTTCAATTGCAGGTGAACTACAAGCCTGTTAGTATTGAAATACAGAGCTACGTGGGACAAATAGTGTAAAGAAGAATCGGAGCTGCATTTTGTTACAAGTATTACTATCCCTTTAACCCTTTGAGTGCCAGAGGGGTATCCAACGCACTGCAGAGCAATGAATTGGATTCCCCTCTGGTACTCAAAGGGTTAACCGTACGCAGTTGCGTTTCTGGAGGAGGGATGTTAGTGTGGTCGAAAAATTCTGGAGCAGTGAATTTATTCAGAAATATTGCTAAACGTGACATTTTAGCAACAATATTTCCACCAGGATATTAACCCTTTGAGTGTCAGAGGGGTACGGAATGCATTGCTTTGCAATGCGTTCCATACCCCTCTGGCACTCAAAGGGTTAATGCCAGATATAATCCGTTCCTAAAGTGGAACTATCACACAAATTAAAGTTACCCCCAAATAATTATGCACATAACGATAAGCATATCCATACTTGCTGTAGAGACATCTGTGCACCTGCACTGTCAGTCCCTTCCTGTGCCATAAGGTTACAATGCAGCGCCTCCTAGAGGAGAGCGGGATGGACAGCGCAGTAGCACAGATCTCTCTTTGGCAAGATGCCTGCGCTGATGTCTGTCTGACTGTCTCAGAACGAGTGTGATTTCTCAATAACTCTGGACTTATTCCAGATAATACTAGTATGGATATGCTTATCGCTATGTGCAAAATTATTTTGGGCTAACGTTAATTTGTATGACAGTTCCGCTTTAAGGACTGCAGGAGTTAATTTTTTAATTCCT
This sequence comes from Rhinophrynus dorsalis, assembly GCA_037306005.1. Lineage (NCBI taxonomy): Eukaryota > Metazoa > Chordata > Amphibia > Anura > Rhinophrynidae > Rhinophrynus > Rhinophrynus dorsalis. The sequence goes on from CM074718.1 coordinate 669,876,560, forward strand.
CGAATAACGCCATATTTATAACGCTGCTCCTACTCATGCCTAAATAATAAGTAACTTTACCACCAGTTTCAATGTTTTAATGACAATTCTTTCAACACGACCAAGAATATTTTTTATAATCTCCCCCAAAAGGTCTTATTCCCATAAGAAAGGAGGAGCAATCAAACCTCATGACAGACAAATAAATATTACCAAAAATTTCTACCAATGGTCATTTTAACCCCTTGAATGTGCGAGCGGTCTCATGTGAAGCAATGAGATGCAGACTTCTATAGCATTTGAGGGGTTAAACTGCAGCTTACAGCGCTATAAGCACTAGCGGGATTTGAAATTGATCACCCATGTGTGCCGTCACACCGACCATGCTCTGTGTGGTCCTTAACTGCCATCCACCCCTAGTATGGTCCTTAAGGGGTTAATAAAGAAATAAAGCCAAGTTTATAATAATGTCTATCTGAGAATATTCGGATACAAATCACAGGACATTCACAACCAATAATATTTTTTCGCATACCTAGCTGTCACTGTATGTTTTCATTAACCCTCTGAGTGCCGAAAGGGGTACGCAACGCATACTCCTCTGGCACGCAAAGGGTTAAGAACAGATTACATACCTGGCGTTAAAGGGTCAGTAATGTCTATATATTAAAAAAGGTCATATTGTAGCTATTAGAAAATGAAACTAAACGACCCCAGTCCCATCTCTCAAACCTTTATGGTTTGAGAGATATAGAAGGCTAAAGTTCCCCTCTCCCTCTGCTTTCCCTGACGTCAGCTGTAAAGCTGAAAGCAGGAGATTTGAGTGTCAGACTCGAGATGGCTCTTCAGCAGAGCCGAAATAGCGCAATGTAAAAAGAAATACTTCATTGGAATGGTCTACAAAGTGTGCCTAGTTTGCAGGCACACTTTGTAGACCATTCCAATGAATTAGTTCTTTTCACAATGCGCTATTTTGGCTCTGCTGAAGAGCCGCTTGCTTGCCCTAGGATATCCTGCCGTCAGCTTACAGCTGACGTCAGGGAAAGCAGAGGGAGAGGGGAACTTTAGACTTCTATATCTCTCAAACCATAAAAGTGTGAGAGATGGGACTGGGGTCGTTTAGTTTAATTTTCTAATAGCTACAATATGACTTTTTTTTAATATATAGACATTACTGACCCTTTAAGATCACTAAAACTGCCTTCATTTTTGGTGCAATTGGTGAATTTCTTTATAAATACGCTGCAACACAATTCTTATTTGGACAAGACCATTTCTACTCCACTTTTCAAAAAAGACGACTCAATGGAGTTAGTACTTAGCAAAAACGTTGCTAAAAGTTTATACCTATTCTTTGCAAAAATTTTAGGCACTTTCTTTATAAATCTCCCCAAAAGTTTCTACTTTAGCACATTGTTTTACCTTCTGTCATTCCTTTTTCTTCTGAATATTTTTTTGGTGTGTGCTATCTCTGCTTCATGAGGGAGCGGGTGATATCCCTGTTGGGGGAAAAAAACAACAGAAAAACAATTAATTAAAGAAATGCAAAACTAGCTGAAATAATGTAACCTATAGACTTAAAGTAGTAGTAACACTTAATATGTAAGATATATATATATATATATATATATATATATATATATATATATATATATATAGTAGAATTTATCCTCCTGGGTAAAATGAGGGAACTCCCACTCCTGAGAGATGCTTTACCCAAATGTTATTGCAGCTTAAACACGATTTTTTTAGCTGCAGTATTTCAATGACCTAAAATGTTCCAGTCGTGCTGTTGGCTTATGGTCAACTGAGTAGACCTGTTCATAGGATGTCGTAGCAACAGTGTCACTGTAACATTTATGGCCATGGAGATATTGAACCTAAAAATCATTCATGCTTGAGCTGTGATAACTTTTGAATAAAACACCTTTCAGAACGGGTTTACTCTTGTTTTACTCCAGAAGTTAAACCCTGCAATATGTATTATTTTACAAATTAATTGTTACTATCATTTTAAATTACAAAATGATTTATATATTACAGACAGGGCAAAATGTGTAGTTCATGGTTATAGGAATCCTAACCCTACAGTTTGGCTTTACATCTTTTGGAAGTGCATAGTATGTAAAGTCAAATTGCCTTTACCTTTTTATTTCAGTCACCTACATTCTTAAGTCCCAAACAGAGAGCTTCCTGGCTCTGTTTACATATAACTTACTGAAAGGGATTCATTTGAAGCAGGGGTAATGCACCATGGTCTAGAACACTTTAGGGACCCAATTTAAATCTCAACAATAGAAAATGTTTAGGATTTACATTACTGTGCAGTGACCTGGGGACCAAAAAACAGTTTTGCAGAAGGGTCCTCAATCACTAGGACCACAACTAATATCTCCTAAAGAGGGATGCTTGGGAGGTATGTATCCCTAATATCTCCTAAAGAGGGACACTTGGGAGGTATGTATCCCTAATATCTCCTAAAGAGGGATGCTTGGGAGGTATGGACCCCTAATATCTCCTAAAGAGGGACACTTGGGAGGTATGTATCCCTAATATCTCCTAAAGAGGAGACACTTGGGAGGTATGGACCCCTAATATCTCCTAAAGAGGGACACTTGGGAGGTATGGACCCCCAATATCTCCTAAAAAGGGACACTTGGGAGGTATGCACCACTAATATCACCTAAACAGGGACACTTGTGAAGTATGGACCCCTAATATCTCCTAAAGTGGGACACTTGGGAGGTATGGATCCCTAATATCTCCTAAAGAGGGATACTTGGGAGGTATGGACCCCTAATATCTCCTAAAGTGGGACACTTGGGAGGTATGGACCCCTAATATCTCCTAAAGAGGGACACTTGGGAGGTATGGATCCCTAATATCTCCTAAAGAGGGATACTTGGGAGGTATGGATCCCTAATATCTCCTAAAGAAGGATACTTGGGAGGTATGGACCCCTAATATCTCCTAAAGAGGGACACTTGGGAGGTATGGAACCCTAATATCTCCTAAAGAGGGACACTTGGGAGGTATGGACCCCTAATATCTCCTAAAGAAGGACACTTGGGAGGTATGGACCCCTAATATCTCCTAACGAGGGACACTTGGGAGGTATGGACCCCTAATATCTCCTAAAGAGGGACACTTGGGAGGTATGGACCCCTAATATCTCCTAAAGAAGGACACTTGGGAGGTATGGACCCCTAATATCTCCTAAAGAGGGATACTTGGGAGGATGGACCCCTAATATCTCCTACAGAGGGACACTTGGGAGGTATGGACCCTAATATCTCCTAAAGAGGAACACTTGGGAGGTATGGACCCCTAATATCTCTTAAAGAGGGAAACTTGGGAGGTATGGACCCCTAATATCTCCTAAAGAGGGACATTTGGGAGGTATGGACCCTAATATCTCCTAAAGAGGGACACTTGGGAGATATGTACCCCTAATATCACCTAAAGAGAGACATTTGGGAGGTGTGAATCAGTGAGAGAGCACTGGAGATGTCTGTTCAGAACCCTACTGAACTTGCTAGTAGTGATTAACTAGTAAAAGACCGAGTTGCTTATGTCAGAGGTGGGACTAGCAGTAATAAACTAGTAAAAGACTGAATTTTAACCCAATAAGGACTAGAGGAGTGTCCAAAGCATTGCAAAAAGGGTTAATATATACGCATAGCTTTCATTTGTTGCCCTGAAGTTTCATGAACCTGTATGTGTGTGCATTACAACACAACCATTCAAATGAGAGCTATGCTTTGCTTCCTCCTTAACCACTTTGACGCTGGAGACTTTTCCAATGCATTGCAAATACCTCTAGCATCAAAGCGGTTAAAGGGGAACGATATCTGTAAAAGTAGCTTAATGTGTCTAACAGAAACACTTGCTGAGGTATTAGGTCTTCATACAGCAGTCGGCTATAGAATTACTGACTGTAATACTCGCTTGACTAGGTAGGGGGCGGTAATACAGTAGTCATAAACTACATTCGTAGAGGGCGGAGACAGTGCAGCTTTTTGGGATATCTGTGATTTTGCGTGAATTTACTAACCCAATTAACTCTTTATGCACTAGAGGGCCGTGCAACACATTGCACAGCAATGCTTTGCACACTCCTCTTCTTCTTAATTAAGTGATCAAGAGCTTCTTAATTCCAGAGTATAAATTCCCGATAAGATAAAGAAGGATGAAATGTAACCACAATATTACATTCCTTTTTTTGAGGGAACTTAGACAATTGCATCTCCCAATACGACCCGGTCACAACACACTTCCAAATCATTAAACGTTTGACTTCGAGCCTTCGTTGCATAATCGCCTTTCATCTCCTCAATATGGAAAAATAAGTATTATGAAAAATTTCTACCAAGGGTTCCAATGTTTAAGAGATCATCCGCTGATACAAAAGGCCCGTCACATGAACAAAAGCAACACTTCCAACATTAAAGTGTCTGTTTTTAGTTACAACAAAGGCTTTGGACTGGGTACAGAAACAGCTCATTAAAGGACCTTGGATTCCACAAGTAAAGGCTCGATCCTAAAGGCTCCATATCCCCACGATCTCTCTACTTTCATAAAAAAGGTCAAACCCCCCCCCCCCCAAAAAAAAAAACACTCGTATTTCCTTTTCATTTGCTCTTTCGAAATCAAATCCGTTTTCACATGGGAGACATTTAATGGGGAAAAAGGACTTGTGTTTTCACCAGAGCGAGGCTGGTGTGATGAGGAGAATCGGTGTAATTCTGAGGCCACGACAATTAAAGGTCCCATTGAATAAAATGGGGCTTTAACCCGCTGAGTGCCAAACAGGTACCTCTCTGGCACTCAAAGCGTTAAAGGCCATATGTAACAAGATAAAGAGGAGCAATTCTAGAGCAAACCAACTAAATCACATGGGAAAAAACAAATCCCCAAATTCCCTTTGATTTAAAGGCGCATTTGAATTCCCTTGAATCCTAGAGTGCTCTCCAACACTTACAGTCCTGTATGACCTTCAAAAAGTAACTGGGGATTTGAATTTTCCCCTATGGGTCAGTTGGTTGAGTCCAGAACTGCGCCTCTTTAGATTACTGAATATGGGAGCTTAATCCATGTTGTTTCCAGCATTCAAGGAGTTAACCATTTGAGTGCCAGAAGGGTGTGCAAAACACAGATGTTGTGCACACATCTGGCACTCATAGGGTTAAAAGCATCATATACATCAGTGGGAAATTTTGGAAACATTTTTTTGTGCCATATTGTGAGTTTGACTTGCTCCAGAATTTCTCCACTTGCATACTGCATATGGCCCAAAGCCCACTGAGTTTAAGGTGATATACATATATTTATTTTTTGCTTTGATACATAGTACAAACTTTTTGCTACAAATGTCCTAATTCTTTACAGATACACAGGTCCCACGTGAGTTCTACAGACAGGTACTGAATGAAGCTTTACAGGGATAGTAATACTTGCATTAAAGTGGACGTACAAGTTTTTTTTGTTTTTTTATTCATGTGGTTTTTTTTTGTTTGTTTGTTTTTTAACACGCATCGCTATATTTTACCACTTACATGTTTGTAGTTCAAGAGCTATTCAATCAGAAACAATCCCCCTCCCACTCCTTTCTCCTGCGTCACTGATCCTCTCAGGCTGGTCCGGATGGAGAGCGGTAAGGGACAATCTTATGAGCTCCCTGGCACTCAGAAGGCTAAGGACCAGAGTGGCACACAACTCACTGCAAAGCAACACATTTCTCACCACCCTCTTGTAATTAAATGCGTGCCATAGGGTCAACATAAGATCATTTTAACCCATTGTAGTGCCCTGAGAGCTACAGGCACACAGTTTCCATAGCTCATCACTCACCAGTTTGCTGGGTGACACCCGCACCTTACTCAGTGCTCATGGGAGCTTTTCCCTCTCTTCATAGAAGCCCATTGATGGTGAGTTTGATGACACTGGGAAAAAGGTCCCATGAGTGCCAACTAAGGTGCTCATGTCACCAAGCTGTCAGCAAGACTCCACAGCAAATTAGGAAAGAACAGGTGAGTTACAGTATAAGTGTACCTGGGAGCTCCTGGAGAGTGCTCATGTGCTGCTGATACAAATGATGTGATTCCTGTCATAAAGGGGGTGGGGCTTAATTGGGTGGGTGGGTATTACCATCCTTGTGTCAGGTGTGCAGGAAGTGGGTGGGAAGTGGGTGGAACATGGTGGGAAGGTGCAGAAGTGGGCGGGAAGTGGGCAGAGTTTCACAGGAAACCCACCACCATTGGACAATCAACCTCTGTTCCAGAGGGACTGTTAGTTAACCCTTTCAGTGCCAGAAGGGTACGCAATGCATTGCAAAGCACTTTAAAGGGTTAATTGTAAAAACCGGAGTCTCCGGTGCAGATCCTGTGAGTTCTAGGTATGGTTATACTCTGTGGGGACTCTGTCACATAGCTCTGAGGGGCTGGCAATGGGCTAAAAAGAGGATTGTATTGACCGTATACTGTCCCTTTAAAGGGTTAACATTATTATGTGCAATGAGCAGAGTTTGAATCCTGCTGACCTACTAGCAACTGCCATGTCTGCTTCCATGGACTTAACCTTTTGAGTGCCAGAGGGCTGAGCATCCAGTACTAAAGGAATGATGACACAATTCACAGGGGCTGTAAGGGTATTCTAGCCAAAGTAAGGTAAGTGGGTAGGTTATTAGGAGGCAGCAATTCTCTTTAGTAAAATTAACACTTTCACAGTCTTGATCTCTTAATTTAAACCCACACTAGTTCTAGTGATCCCCGATATGTCCCCCCCCCATGCACAGTGATACCACTGCCTTGCTCTATGGCAGCAATGTTATAAAACAGAGACAGACGTATATCTATCTTCCTAAACAAGACCAAACTGACTTGGAGTCTCCGGTTATCCAGAAACCCCTATTACACTCCACTGTCCCCTATAAGATCAGAGGGACACAAATATTTAGCACCATAAAAATGAGAAATAGTTGTTGCCTGCAGATATCAAAGTGCTGTTGGACTACAATTTACATCATTGTTATCTGACCAATGGCGGGATGAGGATGAGGGTAATTGTAGTCCATCACATATGTAAACAAACAAGCTTGCACACTGTCTAACGAATGCACACACATCTACATGTGCAAATACAGGAGGGAGACACTTAACCAACCCCCAAAACACACACACACACACACACACACACACACACATTCCTGAGACACAGACTGTGTGTTTTTTTGGCCTATATCGGTCACTTGCCCAGCGGGTCTATTACCCAATGATTTTTGAAGACTTAACCGCTGGGGTTCTTGGAAGCGTTAGCTTCAGTTTTTAAGCGATCACCTTTTGCGGCCACCCTCTCTTCTATCTTTACACTATATATAGGTAGGGAGAATTAACGTAGTAAGAGAGGCAGAGTAATATTACTAGATACGAAACACTTATGTAAATTAGAGCATGAGACGCTGGATTACATATTTGGGTCATGTCTTTATTTAATGTTCGTACATAGAAACAGGAAGTAAGAAAGTGAAACATTTGTTATGTTATCGTATGAGATACCATTTATGTTTTATAGACTGTAAGCTCTCACGAGCAGGGCCCTCTGATCCTTCTGTTGTCCACATCTGATTGTACTATTTAATACCTCTGTATGTCTATTCCCCAATTGTACAGCGCTGCGGAATTAGTTGGCGCTATATAAATAAAGAATAATAATAATAATAATAATAGATGAGAATTCAGTAAGAATATAGAATCTATAATAGCACCTTACTAAAATACATGTTAATTAGTAAGTACTGGGACCATAATGGTTTTAGAAATTCGCTTCTTTTTAACATAAGGGACAATAAAAGTTAAATTTTAATTTGTTTTTAATAACTTTCCTCTTATTTACTTCACACCAATTTGATCCCACATGTCATTTATATAGGAGTGAGACTGGTGCTTTTAATGAGATTTTCTACTTCTTTTTTTTTGTGTGATTATATACTGTTTATTTATCTCAAGCACGGTCTCCTTATTCTGTGAATAACCTATAATTACGGAATTCGGTAGTCCATCTAGTAACTTGTACCATATATATGTATTATGTCCCTCCCTGTAAATCCTGCATTCGTTCCAGTCACATTTTACATATTCCGCTCACATTGCTTTCGCATTTTGCAAATCTATATTAGTGACAGTTCCCAAGGATTGCCTCGGAATTCTATTATGTTTTGATGTGAACATAACAGATTAATACAGCGGTCACCAGAAGGCAGTGTGGGACACAAATATACATATTTAAAAGGTCAGACTGATACTGACCAATATTTACTTCTCAGAGAACTTTTCGTAACACTTTGTTTATCTCTGAAGAGAATACGTTGTTTCTTGGGTGAGGAACCCTTCACCCAATTCGAGATAAACACAAGTAAATGAGTGGATTTAACTCTTAATTCAAGGATAGGCAACGTGCAGCCACCAATGCCTGACTATATCTCACATCATTCAGAACAATGGGAACTGCAGTTTGGCCGCAGCTGAAGAGTCACATGTGTCCCCCCCACTGTCTTAACTCAGCAACATGCACATCAGGCATTAGGTTAAAAGCACCAGTCGCACGTTTAACCCTTTGAGTGCCAGAAGGGTAAGCAAACGCATTGCTCTGCAATACGTTGTGTACCCATCTGGCACTCAGAGGGTTAAGATTTTTTTTTTATGACCATCTGCATCTATGACATTTCCAGATGGGTAGGATTACTAGCTAACAGATATAGCGCCTTGGGGGTTATCATTGTATTTTAATCTTTATTACATTTTAAACATTTTACTGTAGCTGTCAGTACTGTACTTATTCTAACAAGTTACTTAACCCTTTAGCGACAGCCACATCCGCACACGGGTGTCACCTTAATGCCCGTCATACAAAAAAAAAAAAAAATTGCCAAATGATTCCGGAGTCTCCGAACGGCGTGCAGCCGCATGGAGACCCGGACTTCCGGGATTTACCAGGTACGTCCTTTGTCACTAAGTGACAGTTTTTGCGGGACGTACCTGGTAAGTCCATTGTCAGGAAGGGGTTAAACACTTCAGTTAAAGTTAAACTATGCTTATTAAAGGGGAACTACCACCCCACAATAAGTTAACCTGCATTCATTCTTCATCTGGCGACTAGCGCTCCAAAAGGGACTGACAGCGCAGGCGCACGTACGTCACTGTGACGAGATGTCCGTGCTTCCTGCTCCTGTGAGCATCGGTAAAACGGCAAAATCTTCGGAACCAGGTAATATTTCTGGCGACTAGCGCTACTAAGCAGCTAGTAGCAAGATGAAGAATGAATGCAGGTTAAGTTATTGCGGGGTGGTAGTTCCCCTTTAACCCTTTGAGTCCCAGAGGGCTATGCAACGGATTGCATTGCAATGCTTTAGTTATCTCTCTGGCGCACAAAGGGTTAAACAGCAGGAAACGCCATACAATATGTACGTTTTCACAATAAAACACGATACCTTTAATGCGGATGATTTATGTTATGCCGTACAAATCCTGCTCTACATCACGCTACACTGTACTATGGACCATTAGTGATGCTCTGCAGTATGGCTTCAACAAGACAAAAGCGTCCCTGGAAATTTTTGTAAAACATTAGCAAGTATGGTGCGGAGGATGAAGGACCATATGTTCAAAGAAGTAGCTAAATAGCTTTTGTCGTTTTAACGACATTTCAAAGTACAGTGTTGTTGGGATCATTAATAGTTTCAGAGTGTCGGTTGTGATCAGAAATATGTTGTTTGTCCTGACTGAAATTGTCGTACGGAACGACAAAAAAAGTCTTATGGAACGACAAAAAAAGTCTTATGTAACAACAAAAAAAGTCTTAACTAAAGACAAAAATTCTCACATTCAGAACTTCACATTCCCTCGACTTTTGTAAGACGTTTTTTTGTCATTAGTTACGACAAATTTTCTTTTCCTCTATACGACACTAGAGAATAGTTTAGCCACGCCCTTTCCCCGCCTCTTTGACAGCAATTCTGGGAGTTGTGTCGTACACAACGGACATTACCAGTTTTTTGTTGTAGAAAATATGTAGTTCATGCATACAATTACTTATTTTTGTCTTTCATACAACATTTTATTTTTGTCGTTATCCCTTGGACCTTATTTGTATATTTTTTTAATCCAGAATTCCATGATGGTCCTGATCATGGGTCGTTAATGCAAAACAACCCATGACGTGCCAGGACATCAAGGGTCGTTAAGGGGTAAATGCGCCCCTGGCTTGGTTGCCAAATTCAAGGTGGCATTTTTATAGTGAGTCAAAAATTCCCATCCAAGTCAAAAGCATCATTCATCTAGTCTTAACCGTTTGAGTGCCAGAGAGGCATCTAGATAGGCTAGTGGTTAGGGATAGATTGTGTATGTAGTGATCACTGTAGATAAAGTCAAGTAAGCATGTAAGTGGGGGTGAGACACATTAGAAGGGTAACGTCTGACACACCATAAAGCAGTAGTTCTTAATCTTTTTTATTCCCTTGTGGCACCCCTAATATGCAATCTGGTATGTTCCAGGGCACCTTGAACATTTGATAGGTAATTTCACAATGATTTAAAGGGATAGTATTGGTTACTTTTAAGAAAGTTTAAAAGTGTAGCTATTAAAAATATAAATGCAATGACCTACCTCCCATCTCTCAAACAGGTATAGTTTGAGAGATTTAAGCTGCTAAAGTTCCCCCCTCCCGCCCCTTTCACTGATGTCATAGCTGACAGAAGGAGATCCTGGTCACGGGGACTGGCCGGGGGCTCTTCAGCAGAGCCGAAAAAGAGCCAGCTAGAAAGGAATACTTCATTGGAACGGTCTACAAAATGTGCCTGGTCCTAGATAGCACTATTTTGTCTCTGCTGAAGAACCGCTGCCCGGTCCCGGAACCAGGATCTCCTTCTGTCAGCTAGAGCGCTGACATCTGTGAAAGAGGGGGGGGGGGGGGACTTTACTAGCTTATATCTCTCTAACTATACAAGTTTGATAAATGGGACGTACCTCATTGTATTAATATTTTTAATAGCTACACTATTAAACTTTCTTAAGAGATAGTAATCACTATCCCCTTAATAAAGGGTACAAAACAAAAAACAAAAATGTATAGTTATTCTCAAGTCTAATAATCAGAATGACAAAAAAGAGGATATTATGCATAATAACTTCCATAATTATTCATAAGAAACTCAACATTAACATTTTATCAAATACTTCATAGAAAAAAAGGAGGGCACCCTGAGATGGTGTTGAAGGCACATCAAAGTGCCACATAACCCTTGTTAAGAACCACTGTCTTAGTGTTAGGTATCAAGTGTCCCTCAGAGAATGTAGGACATTCCTGGGTGAGACTGTATCTCCGAAGCATTTCAGTAGAAGGACCTCATTTGGGACCTTGGACCCACAGGGCTCAACAACAGAAGTGAGGATGAAGGGTCTTTGGTTGGAGACTCTGCTCAATGTGACCACGCTCAGCCACCAACAAAACAGATGATTAAACACTAAGGGCCGTATGTTCAAAAAATTGTCGTACAAAAGACAAAAATAAGTAATTGAATGCATGAATGACATATTTTCTATAGAGTATATGACAAAAAACCAGTAGTGTCCGTTGTGTACGACACGGGGCAGGGCAAGGGGGCGTGGCTGAACTATTTTCCAGTGTCGTATAGAGGAAAAGAAAATTTGCCGTAACTAAAGACAAAAAAATGTTGTACAAAATTTGTACGTGAAGAAAAAAGTGGTAAGAGATATTTTATTAAAAAATTATAACAGCTCAAACTTGAATTTTTTAGCTGCAATATCACAGTGGCCTGAAAATTTACAGTGGCACTGTTGCTACACCACGTGACACACAAAGATAGTGGCTCAAACTTCAATTTGTCTGAATATCAAGTATCTTCGTCCACTAGGGAAAACATGAAAGCTTAACTGGTTAATTGGTGCAAGGTGGAGGCTTTCCCATACGCTCCCAAATATAGTATAAGAACAGAACAATCCTGCACTCTCATAAAAACCAGAAAAACTCAATAAATAAAAACATCCAACTTTATTGTATCACAAAAAATCTCAAACGCTTGCTGTCCATACATGGAGAGACTTACATAGTCCAAACACTTCAGCTAGATGAATATCATCATCGGCAACAGATCCACGCGTTTCGCGCTGTCAGCGCTTACTCATGACCTCCAGATGCAACGATCTAACCGTCCCCTTCTTTTGAATCTCATTCCGCCTATCAGAATTCAACACTTAAAGCGGACCTGATAGGAAACTTCGACAATATGTCACATGTCTCCCATGATCCAATAGAAAGTGAGAAAAACAGTGTTGACTTCTAATTCTCGGATCCGAGAGATCTTAAAGTGACACATGCTTGAATCATACCCATAGATCCATGGCTTACAGAAGCCATAGCCAGTCAAAGTTGGAATTCTAAATACATATATATATTAAATAACACTCATTATCGCCCAGTCAGCCTCGTTCCCTACAGAAAGCAACATAGCACTACATAAATTCTCTGCCACAGCAGAGACGGTCCGACCGTGCGCCCCCATTAAAATCAAACAGGAACCCACTGCCGGAGCGTCTCTCCAAGCGAGCATGAATGGCTATCGTCTTCAAGCATATATTAACCTCTCCATTGCCAAATGAAGGGGAATCAGTCTGCAATCCCACAGCACAACTCTCCTCTACTTCAAAAAGGCAACAGAGACAATGCCATACCATGTTGAAATCAACAATCTGTAAACCGTGCTATCACCCAGGAAACGAGGCTGACAAGCACAAATACAAAACAACCAATGGAAAGGCAGAATAGAGACAAAAGGCAAGGGACCAGATCCGAATGCATTCAATCCCAATCACAATTAAAAAACCCACACACCAAACAGTGTATCAATATTAAATGAACTAAAAAGATGAAGATATAGATGGATGATACATGAAACACATCCTAATAAATACAATATGGCAAACATAATTTACATTGTCAAATCTATTAGAACCCCCAATTCTCCATCAAAACTATCGAAGAGGGAAGCTGTGTTGGAAAATGAATAGGTCATATATAGCAAGTTACATCATATTCCTTATTCAATCCATATGGACAGCTCTGTATACCATAAATCTACGTTTTCAAGCCACTAAGATATATCACATAAAAAAATTCAAGTTTGAGCGGTTATCATTTTTTAATAAAATATCTCTCAGCAGTGGGAGTACTCTTGTTTTACTCAGGGGGATAAACCCTACAACATATATTTTTTACATTTTAAGTATTACTATCCCTTTAAGTATTTCCTTGATTAAGCACAGGTGAGTTAATTAGTAGATCATTCTTTTCAATTGGCCTACCTATGCTCAAACAGGGAAATCCTTACATCCTGGCCTGTTGGTAAGTTTCCATAAGCACCCGCTACCTCCTCTTCAATGCTGTTAACCTTTTGAGTGCCAGAGGGATACGCAATGCACAATAGTAGAAGACACAAATCAAAATCAATTTCCAGTGGAAATAATGAACCAGAAAAAAAGGGATCTTTGTTTAAGGAAACAATATGCTTACTACTGAAAATAAATATATATTGCAGGGTTTATCCTGCCGAAAAATGTTTTATGCAAATGTTACTGCAGCTCAAACTTGCATTTCGAGTGCAGTACTTCCATGGTCTGAAATTCTACAGGGGAGCTGTTGCTACTGCATCCTATGGAGGACTCCTGCAGAAACAGCACCACTATTCACTTTCAGGCCACAGAATGAAAATATGAGCTGCAATAACGTTTGAATACAATATCTCAGCAGTAGAAGAAGCTTTGTCTTACTCAGCAAGATAAACCCTGAAATATATATATATAAGAGAAAGCCTCACATACAAGAGAATGGCTCAGGAGATACACACACCCAGGGGTGGCAGTAAGGAGGAGTTACTGCTCCCATTGGGTGATTCAATTGGGGCGTGATTTTCACAGAACTATCCAGCCTGCCCACCACTATCCAACTGAGGAATGAAACAAAATTCCATTGTGAGTAATAGCTCACTCCTTGTGTTTTTTGTTATATATGTATGTATGTATCCTATATAATAATTTGCTAATGTAGGTCTGTCAGAAGCTGTCATGCGCAGTACAGATGGCTGTGCACGCTGCAGTCATGCGCAGTACAGACTGCCCATGCCGCGGCTGATAACAGAACGTGGCTCCGAATTCAGACCGTAGTCCTCTCTGTGTACCTTTGGTGTGCAGAGAGAGAGAACGACGGGATGAATTCAGAGCTCCCCGCTCCGTTATCAGCAGCGGCACGGGCAGTCTGTACCGCGCATGACTGCACTGCGGCTGTTGCTGCCTGGCACTGTGGCCCATGTACATGGGCTGTTCAACTAGTATCTCTCTCTCTCTAAATATATATATATATATATATATATATATATATATATATATACATACACAAAATATAAAACAAATGCTCTCTGAATGTAAGGCCAGGTTCAGGAAACTAAAGACAATGGTTCTGGAGCAAACCAACAGCACCTCAGAGGACAAATGAAAATCCCCATTAACCCTTTTAAGACTTTGGTTAACCCCTAGAAAGCACTGAAGCCTGCTGTAGCATTCAAAGTGTTAAAAGCCCCATTTAAATCAACTGGTATTGGAGTTTTTGTTATGTTCCCCGCGGGGCAGTTGGTTTGCTCTAGAACTGCGCCTGAATAAGGGTCGTCATCTAGGTTGGAATCAGCTAAATGTTTCTCATATTTGCTTTCATCTCTCTCTCTTTTTTTTTTTTTTTTTTTGACCTTTTTGGGATCATTATGACTTAAAATGACACTTCTTTTTAGTCGTGACCTTTCCCCTGCGTGTTTACTCTTCAAAGCGAGTGGTGGAATTTATTATGGCGATGCGTGTCATAGGGCAGGAGAGGAAAACAGACCAACTCACAGTCATAAAATAAGACTCTCTCCCAGCTCAATGACTCCTGCAGACAGTTGCTGTTTGCAGTTCGAAGGACAAACAATCAAATTCCATTCCAGATAAAGGGCAAATCTGTATACACATTTGTGACTTTGTAATAAAGCAAACATTTATGGGATTCTGAAATAGTAAATTAATATTTGGCGCAGAATAATTAACCCCTTGATTGCCAGAGGGGTACGCAACACATTGCAGAGCAATGCTTTGTGCAACCCTCCGGCACTTGAAGGGTTAAACGAGCCGCAATGTTTCACTGAGAAAAAAATATATACCATATTACTTTTCCTGCTGTGTAAAACAAGCATAAGCCCAATGACAAGCATTAATACAATGTAATACCCCACAGTGGTCACCAGGTGGCGACATTCCAACCATTTGCTATGAAGAGCTTGGACCAAGACTAGAGTTCTCCCATAGAGAGCATTATAAAAATTATGTTAGCTTTCTACATACTAGCTGACACTGTTGCTAATAGTATGATCAACCCTTTGAGTGTCAGAGAGGTATCCAAAGCACTGTGTTGCAATTTGTTGGATACCTCTTTGCATACCTGGGAACTCTCTGAATCTTCCCTGGGGACTCAGTTTTTAGAGTTAATTACAAGGCCTTCAGGGACAGAGGCCGATTCTCTGGTGGTGGCAAGTTTCTTGTGAACCGCTGCCCACTTCTCCTCCTTACCACCCTGTTCCTCCCAATTTGCCTCCTTCACAGACTGTTCCACCCACTTCCTGCCCACTTCTCCTCCTTCCCACCCTGCTCCTCCCAATTTGCCTCCTTCACAGACTGTTCCACCCACTTCCTGCCCACTTCTCCTCCTTCCCACCCTGCTCCTCCCAATTTGCCTCCTTCACAGACTGTTCCACCCACTTCCTGCCCACTTCTACTCCTTACCACCCTGTTCCTCCCAATTTGCCTCCTTCACAGACTGTTCCACCCACTTCCTGCCTACTTCTCCTCCTTCCCAGAATCTTCCTCCCACATCTCCTCCTATCCACCCTGTTCCACCCACTTCTCCTCCTTCCCACCCTGTTCCTCCCACTTTCCCTCCTTCCCAGACTGTTCTACCCACTTCTCCTCCTTCCCAGACTGTTCCACCCACTTTCCCTCCTTCCCAGACTGTTCCACCCACTTCTCCTCCTTCCCAGACTGTTCCACCCACTTCCTGCCCAGTTCTCCTCCTTCCCAGACTGTTCCACCCACTTCCTGCCCACTTCTCCTCCTTCCCAGACTGTTCCACCCACTTCCTGCCTACTTCTCCTCCTTCCCAGATTCTCTGGTGGTGGCAAGTTTCTTGTGAACCGCTGCCCACTTCTCCTCCTTACCACCCTGTTCCTCCCAATTTGCCTCCTTCACAGACTGTTCCACCCACTTCCTGCCTACTTCTCCTCCTTCCCAGAATCTTCCTCCCACATCTCCTCCTATCCACCCTGTTCCACCCACTTCTCCTCCTTCCCACCCTGTTCCTCCCACTTTCCCTCCTTCCCAGACTGTTCCACCCACTTCTCCTCCTTCCCAGACTGTTCCACCCACTTCCTGCCCAGTTCTCCTCCTTCCCAGACTGTTCCACCCACTTCCTGCCCACTTCTCCTCCTTCCCAGACTGTTCCACCCACTTCCTGCCTACTTCTCCTCCTTCCCAGATTCTCTGGTGGTGGCAAGTTTCTTGTGAACCGCTGCCCACTTCTCCTCCTTACCACCCTGTTCCTCCCAATTTGCCTCCTTCACAGACTGTTCCACCCACTTCCTGACTACTTCTCCTCCTTCCCAGAATCTTCCTCCCACATCTCCTCCTACCCACCCTGTTCCACCCACTTCTCCTCCTACTCACCCTGTTCCACCCACTTACCATCCACTTCTCCTCTTTCCCACACTGTTCCTCCCACTTCTCCTCTTTCCTACCCTGTTCTACCCAATTACCACCTACTTCCCACGCACTTTATAACAAAATGATGACAAACTCCACCTGGCCAATTAAGCTCTGCCCCTTATGACATAAACTGCATCAGATACAAACCCCTGGTTGCAGCACACAAGCTCTCTCTGGGGGTCCTAGAGAGTGAAGTTTCCAGGTATGCCTGTCTCTGGCTCTCAAAGGGTTAAATAATAATAAAAATAATAATAAAAAAAGAATCTCCCTGAGTCATGCCTTTGTTTTACTCAACTGGAATGCATAAAACATTACTGCCCCTTTATAGACAAAAGATGTTGATTCCAGTATCAACTGTCTAAATGTGGGGGTGAGAAATCAGTGGGCCCCCTAGTTGTTGAACTACTGTTGACATAATCATAGATATATAGTCCAATAACAACTGCAGAGCCACATGTTCCCCTTTCTTGGCCTGAGTGGTTTAACCCTTTGAAGGCCACAGTGGGGTGCAATGTATTATGCACTGCTCACCCCTCTGGTTATGAAAAAGGTTAATCAGGGTCAGACTAATGTCTTGGGCACCTTTTGACGCTTCTAGCCCCACCCGTGACCACACATCCAAGTCTTCCATGACCCCCACTGTTTCACTGATTCACTGTTGCCTGGCTCAGAAAACACACTTGTCAGGAGATTAGAATTTTCAGGTCCACCCAGAGTTAGACATAGAGAGCAACATCATTTCTAACACATCTGGATTTCTTTTACTAGTCACAGACTACTGGAAACGTCCATCTCTGCCCATAACATACAACACAGTGCTTTGGAGACATCATTAACAAGGGATTAAAATACCCAATTAAAGGAATAGTAACATAAAAAATGATCTGGAGTTGTATGTTATTACATACCCTGTACTTCATGCTAACAGCTGTAAAATATCTCTTTCCAGAGAGCTAAAATATGATCTTAAATATGCTTTATGGAGGCAACCATTACTGCCCTGTCCAGGATACTCTAACTCAGATTACTATAGCAATCTTGATGCAAATGATAATGCTATACGGTATGTATAAGGGCTAATATAAAGTACCAGCCTTCCTGAATCCAAAAGCAGTATGTACTGACCTCAATAAATTTACTGACTTAGCCTTTGCCTCTCATTAAACAAAGTTAACCAGATAGTGACTACACGGGACACAGTACACGTATTAAAGAGCAAGGTTAGGATTAGATTTTAGGGATCTAATATAAAAACTAATTCTTGCAGATGCTAGTTGCAAGTACATGATATTTAACGACTAGAGCACAAGTGGAGTGTGCAAAGCATTCCTTCTCTCTATTCCTTAAAGTGGAGCTACCCCTCCAAATAAAGTGCCCCCAAATAATTATTGATATAGTGATAAGTATAGAAATAAGAGTATTTTAGTCTTACCTGTCAAATCCTTTTCTCTTAGTCCATACAGGTTACTGGTAACTCTGGGTAGGCAATCCGACCCTTTAAGTAGGGAGGAACAATTATAGAATGGTATGCAGAGGGTGGAGCCTACCTTACCTCCTTGGCTGCAGCTAGCCAACCAGCTCCAGAAAGATTTGAGACACTATCGACTAGATAGTAGAAGGGAAAGAAGACTCCTGTGAGCATGACCCCGAAGGACCCCCACAGTCTGCCACAGGACAGCCAAGCATGGTCCCTTGACGGGGTGGGAGACCAGTAACCTGTATGGACTAAGAGAAAGGGATTTAACAGGTAAGACTAAAATCCTCTCTGGGATGTCCAACCATTGAGTTTCCCAGAGGTGTGAAGTAAGGCAAGGACCAGGCGCAAGGCCCCCAAAGTCACCAGTGCAGATAAGAACCATCAGATCACAGACAGCCCAACAAACAATGAAGTGTCAACGGACACTGAACAGGGGTAACAACACCCCAAACTGTTACACAGCACACTGAACTAGAGCCAACGGGGCTCAAAAGTGAAGGAAGCACCAAGAACCGAAGAAAATCCTAGACAGGCAATACTGCCTCCAGGATTTTCCTCCCAAAGCTGGCATCAGCCAATGCCAGTACATCAAGACAGTAATGCTTCGAAAAGGTGTGCACAGACGACCAAGTGGTAGCTTTGGACAACTGATCAGCAGAGGCCTGATTCTTGTAAGCCCAAGAGGCCCCAATAGATCGAGTAGAATGAGCTGTGACCCTGAAAGGGATAGGCTTCTTCCTCAGCTCATAAGCCTTACGAATAGTGGACTTGATCCAGGAAGCAATAGTCACCTTGGATGCAGGTCTTCCTGCCGTAGGGCCCTCAGGAATGACGATCAACAAGTCTGATTGTCTAATAGACTCAGTGCGATATACAAAAAACTTGAGACAACGCACCACGTCTAACAAGTGGAGATCCGTCTCATTGTCAGAGGCGGGATCAGGGCAAAACAGAGGGCAACACAATCTCCTGATTGATGTGGAACTCTGAAACCACCTTCGGAAGAAACTTATGAGAGGTGCAAAGCACCGCCTTATCCTTGTGAAACACCAAATAGGGTGGTTTACAGGACAGAGCATGTAACTCCGCGTCACGGCAGACAGACACTATCACCAGGAGAAAGGCCATTTTCCACGTCAACAGGCGTAGAGGAATAGGAGCCAAAGACTCAAATGGAGGGCGCTGAAGAACTCCCAAAACCAAGTTAAGAACCCATGGAGGAGCAGGAATCTTGAAGGAAGGAAGAGTATGAGCAACACCCTGGAAGAATACCTTGACATCAGGAAGGATTGCAATGCGCCTCTGAAAGAAAACAGAGAGAGCAGATGTCTGAACTTTAAGGGAACTCAAAATGAGACCCTTATCCACACCAGGCCAGGACCGTAGGCAGATCAAATTCCTGAAACAGGTCCTTGTCAGCACACCAAGATAGGAAGGTCGACCAGACACGATGGTAGATCTTGGAAGAAACAGGTTTGCGGGCACTAAACATAGTAGCCACCAAACCAGAAGAAAACCCTTTTTTCCTCAATACTGAGGATTCAATTTCCAGGCCGTCAATGCTAGACGATAAACATCCTCCTTCCACAGCTAACCCTGTAGAAGAAGATCCGAATAGCAAGGGAGCCGGAATGGCTCCGCCACTGACAGATCCAGAAGCTCCAGAAACCAAGCCTGGTGAGGCCAGTATGAAGCAATCAGAATGACTGGACAACGCTCCAGTCATAATTTCCGTAACACCCTGTGCAACATGGGGAGAGGAGGAAAGATGTAGGCTAGAGGGAATAACCAAAGAATGGACATTGCATCCACCACCAGAGCTAGCGGGTCCCTCCATCGAGAGCAGAACCTCGGAACCTTCCTGATGTGTCTTGTCTCCATCAGGTCAATGTAAGGAACACCCCATTTCTGAACAATGAGGGTGAACACCTCTGGGTACAGCTACCACTCTTCGCTGTCCACTGTGTGTTGACTGAGGAAGTCCGCCATGACGTTGTCTACACCAGGAATGTGCACTGCAGATATGGCAGGAACGTGATCTTCTGCCCAGGACAAAATAGCCTTGACCTCTAACCAAGCAGCGAGACTTCAATGACGAAGTGCATGAAATATCGCCCGAAGCACCAACACGTTGATGGGAAGGTGAGATTCTTCCGGAGACCACTGACCCTATGCACTCAGACGACACAGGACCGCTCCCCATCCGGAGGACTTGGCATCCGTTGTCACCATGGTCCAGAAGGAAACAGGGAAAGACTTGCCCATCACCAGATTGGAGAGGTCAAGCCACCAGGACAAACTCAGTTCCATAAGAAGAGGAAGTGACACCGTCTTCAGAAGGTCCAGCCGACCCCTGCACACCTGGATCACAAACCGCTGGAGTTCCCTGGTGTGTGCCATGGCGAACGGTACTGCCTCTATCGTGGAAATGAATTTCCCCACGAGAGATGACAGCTTCTTGGCTGGAACTGGTTCCTGAGCCAATATCGCAGAAACCCTGTGGGCGATCTGGTGAGTCACTTCGTCCGTGAGAAACACCATGTTCTTCTGGGTATTGAAGAGGAGGCCCAGGAAAACTAGACACTGGGATGGGACAAGGTCTGATTTGTCCAAGTTGATGATCCACCCCTGATGAGTGAGAGCATGAATGCATTGCTGAACCTGCTGATGAAGAAGTTCCACAGAAGAGGTTTTCAGAAGCAGGTTGTCCACATATGGAGTAACTCTGATGCCGTCTCGGTGGAGGACTGACACTAAGGCTCCCAAGACACGGCTGAAGACCTGAGGAGCTGTCGTCAGACCAAATGCTGAGAACTGAAAATGTCCCTGGTCGCAGGCAAATCGGTGGTACTGACGGCTCTCTGGATGAATGGCAAGGTGTATGTACGCGTCCTGAAGATCCAGAGAAGCAAGAAATTCCCCCGGGGACATGGCAGAAATCACCGTCCGTAGAGACTCCTGGTGATAATTAGTCTGGGTCACAAAAGAATTGAGATCCTTCAAGTCCAAAATGGGACGACAACCACCATCCTTCTTGGAGACCACAAAGTAGTTTGAGTAAAAACCTATACCTCTGTCCTGAACTGGAACCAGCTCTAGAACGTCCTTGTCCAGAAGAGCCTGAACAGCGCCGCTGAACAGACGGCGTTTCTCTGCTCCCTGAGGCGTAAGAGAAGGAAGAAAGGGAGGAAGAGAGACGAAAGGGATCCTGTACCCTTCCGTCACCACCTGCAAAACCCATGGGTCCGCCACTGATTCCTCCCAAATGCTCTGATAGTGACGCACACAACCACCCACAGCAGAGTGCAGACCCGGGTTTGGGGAGTCATGACGAAGAAGGCTTGGAAGCCTTGGGCTTGGAGGAGACCTTGGGCTTCCATTGTTGTTTGGGCTTGGAGGAGGTACACGGAGCTGAGGGAACCGTCTGGTTCGCTGGATGTGTCTCATTCTGAAAGGAACGAAAAAAACGGTTAGGCTTAAGTGGTGTTTTCTTCCTAGGAAGGGTAGAACTGTACTCTTAACCCCTGTAGCTTCACTGATCAGATCCTTGAGAGCTGGCCCAAATAAAGAAGTGCCTTGAAAAGGCAAGGAGAGCAATGCTTTCTTAGAAGCAGTATCAGTAGACCAGATCTTGAGCCACAGAGTCCGACTGGCAACCACAGACAAGATGGAAACCCTAGCCACCAAACAGATGGCATCAAATAGGGCAGCAGAAACATAGTGCTGTGCCTCAGAAATGCTGGCAAGGAGGCACAACTTATCGGAAGTAGGAGCACCCTGACAGACAGCAAGAGTGAGCTGTTCAGTCCAGATCGCAATGGCCCGGTTTACCCATACTGTTGTGAATGCTGGATGCATGGCAGAACCCGCAGTGGCAAAAATGGACTTGAGGGAGACCTCAAGTTTCTTGTCAGTCCAGTCCTTTACAGCAGACGCATCAGACACTGGCAAGGCAGTAGACTTGGATAGCCTGGAGATAGGAGCATCCACTTTGGGAGCATGAACCCACTGAGCAAGCGCTGCCTCAGAAAAGGGATAAAGCTTAGCAAATTTCTTGGAGACTGAAGGTTTCCTGTCCAGAGACTTCCACTCTTCGGACACAAGGCGGTCAAGAGTGGGATTAGGTGGAAAGCAAGTAAGGGGCTTCTTAGACTCCTAAAATACATCAGAGGGTCAGAAGGAACGTCTTGAACTAAGGGAATGTAAAGAGTATTCAAGAGAGCCCTGAACAGGCCCTCAGCGGAGGGCTCAGGATCAGCCTCAAAAGGATCCCCAAAAACCTGAGGGGAGCCCAGAGCAGAACATTCCTCAACATCTGAATCCACCGGCAGTTCCTCTTCAGAGGAATCTGATACGTCAGGTACTCCCTGTGGTTTTGGCAGGGAAGACTTGACAGAGGAGGGGGTCTGCCATGAATGGAAGACCCCCTGTAACTGGGATGGAAAGAGTTGCAATGTAGACCGAAGGTCCCTAGTAGCAGCCTTGAACTCTTGCACGCAAACTGGCTCTAATGCAAGGCTGGAGGTCCCTGGCAGACTCTCAGGGACATCAGGACATGCTGGGCATAAATGACCTGAGAATTCTCTAGGTAACCCTGAGTGACATGAGGAGCAATGCACAATAGGGGACACAGAGACCCCAGCCTCCTTAGTCTTAGGTCTGGCCCCAAGCTCCAACGGTATAGACATATCACACTGTCAATAACCTTATTGTATAAGAAATCACCCAATTACAGTGTGTAGGATTAAAGTTTCACCCCCAAAATCTCTAAAGTAGACTTATCTGGCAGGTGAAGGGTTAATCAGCGAAGGAGAGACCAAGCCCTGCATGGGATACTCGCTCTGGAAAGATCACAAAATGGATGCCATGGCAGGAGCCAATCAGAAACGAGTGCGCGAAGCAAGCGCTCATGGGAAAACAGTATTATACAGAATAAGTCCAGCATTATTAAGAAATCCTACTTGATCCTAGTCTGACGGGCAGGGTTCTTACTTTAGAGACATCTGCACTGCTGCGCCGTCAGTCACTTCCTGTACCGTCAGTCACTTCCTGTACCTTAAGGTACAATGCCACTCCCCCCTCACCAATCCTAGAGGAGACCAGGATGGACAGTGCAGGCGCACAGATGTCTCTTTGTCAAGATGTCTGCGCTGATACCTGCCTGTTCATCTCAGAACAAGTAGGCTTTCTTTATAACGCTGGACTCATTCAGGTTAATACTAGTATTTCTATATTATCATTATATCAATAATAATTTGGGGGCACTTTATTTGGAGGGACAGTTCTGCTTTAAGTGGTTAAAATTGCATAAACCATTCTCATTTTAAGACGTTAGTGTCGCTTTAAATCAATGAGAAATTACAAAGGTCCCCGTTAGTACAGTTGCTGTGCCTCAGAATTGCTCCACTCTCATTTTGTGCATATGACCTTAGGCTGATGGAGTTGCCAGCCCAGGACTGGAGAAAGCAGGAAGAGGAAACCTATTTATACAGTGACCAGTGTGTGGCATGTGTCTGCAGGCCTCTCCCAGGCCAATACAAGGCATCTGTCTGTATGGGAAGTTGTACAGGAGCAACAAGTGTCAACTGGACGTGGAATAGTAACTCAACCAAGTGATTTATTGCCAGCACGGATTACCTCACCGAGAGACTGTCTACTGAATCAACACAGAGACTTCTCCCAACGAAACCTATTCAAAGACCTGTATTCCTGGAAAGAAAAAAAAAATAAAACAGATCTCTTATTAACCCTTTGAGTGCCAGAGGCGGTACGCAAAGCATTGCTTTGCAATGCGTTGTATACCCCTCTGACACTCGAAGGGTTAATCTAGTCCACAATTAGGAGCAAAAAATGGAGCTAACCAACGGCGTTATAGGAGACGAACAAAATGTCCAGTGATTGAAATGGGGTTAAAGGGACAGTAAAATTTTTTAGACTTTTGTAGAGTTTAAAAAAATAAGCTAAATGCCACAAATCCTGTCTCTCAAACCGCTATGGTTTGAGAGATATCCTCCGCTAAAGTTCCTCTTCTCCTGACGTCAGCTGTAGTGCTGACAGAAGGAGATCTGTGTCGGCCGACACGAGGAGGCTCTTCAGAAGAGCCGCAATAGCGCAATTTAAAAAGAATTACTTCTTTAGGAGGATCTGATATACCCAAAATAAAGAACAAACAAATGGGTGAGCCAACGGTGCTTGTATCAGACAAATAATGTGATAGAATGTAACATAAAAGATATATACATTCACATTTGCAAGTGGCTGCGTAATCACATGTACACAGCAGATAAAGCAGGCAAGGATATCTTACCGCCCCTGCTCTGTATGTACTTCGCTACCATCCTTCCACTGTCTGTCTCTCGAATCACCAGTGGTATCAGCAATGGACACGTGTATTGGAAAAAAACTGCAGCCGCTCCAGCAAATACAGACCAAAGTATCAATTTATTTAAAAACTTTGTTACACGTTAAACATATCCATATTATGGTTACTTGATAAGCAAATCCCACTAAAGACGCGTTTTGCAGTGATTAAACCGCTGCTTCATCAGTAATGTAGATAACAAAGCTTTTAAATAAATTGATACTTTGGTCTATATCTGCTGGAGCACCTGCAGTTTTTTCCAATACACGTATCGATTGCTGATACCACTGGTGATTCGAGAGAGAGACAGTGGAAGGATGGTACCTAGAACATACAGCGCAGAAGCGGTAAGATATCCTTGTTTGCTATATCTGCTGTGTATATACATATGTGTTTACGCAGCCGCTTGCAAATGTGAGTGTATATATCTGTTATGTTACATTATATCACCTTATTTGTCCGATACAAGCACCACTGGTGCCCCCTATTTGTTTGTTCTTTATTTTGGGCATTTAGTGTTAATGTAGCAGGAATATTTCTGCAACCAAGTATTTATCTATAATAAACCTCATCTGCCAGTTTTCTGTCCATTCAATCAACGTATCCAAATCTTACTGCATCTATCGCTGTATATATTTCTTTAAAGGGATAGTAATGTTTCATAATAAAAGCAGCTCTAATTAATCATCATAGTATTTGGACTTTGGAGAGTGTTATTTCAATTATGTCAGAGTTATAGTGCAAGAGTAATTCAATGACAAAGTACCCCCCTCCCGCCCCTTTTACTGATGTAACACTGCTCAGCCAGATCAGAAGGGAGGTGCCCAGGTAGACTGCAGAGAGGGACAATCTTCAATTAAGATCAGGGAAAAACGTGTCAAGGGGGGCAGGGCTTTCATTGTTCTCACAGGAAGAAGATTGTCCCCTGCTGTTATCTGTCTGGTCTTCCAACCAGATTCCACATCTGAGAAGAGATGGCTTACACTAGGAAAAAGAGGTGGGAGGGGAACTTTGCTTGTGAATATCTCTCAAACCATAAAGACTTATATCATTCTTCATGCTTTTTTTAATGCCTACAAAATAAAATAAAGATAAAACAAAGTATTACTATCCCTTTAAGGCTTACACAGGACTGAACCCTAAGACATCCCACTTACAACCTTAGATTAACTCAAAAACCTTAAATGTAACTTGAGGAAGGGGGGAGTTTGTGGCCCATAAGTATGTCTGCAGAAAAGAATTAAAGATTAATTTTGGACCGATCCACAAAGAACGGATTCACAGTGTAACAAGTCGGATCTTCTGCCCAGAGCAAATACGCTGCAAACCTGTATGGTCTCCAAGGGCTTATGGACAATGGGGGTATATTATTTGGAGATGTTATTTATTTAAAAATTTTACAAGGAAGAATACACTGAGAGTTTGCCCATTTTTAAGTATGTCCTGGAGAGCTTTTACATTAAAAAATTACGTATTTACACAAATAAAGAAACAATATATACACACACACACACACACACACCGTAAAATCCCAGGTATAATAGGTATGTGTGTGTAATACACACCCTTATTTTCTCCTGGCACACACAAAAAAATTAAATTGCCGCACTGCTTCCCTCCCTCCCCGCTTACCCATATCCTCCTCACCTCCTCTGTAGTCCAGTTTCAGCAGCCGAAAATGGACTACAGAGGGAGAGAGGAGGATATGGGTAAGCGGGGAGGGAGGGAAGCAGTGCGGCAATTTAATTTTTTAATATTATATACATTTTTTGCCTTGTGTATAATACACCCCCCCACACACACACACACACACACTTCACATAAGGTGAAGAGGAGCAAAATTGTGTGTTATTATATGCAACATTTTACGGTACATACCAAAATGTTATATACAATTACATGTTGTTTTTAGATATACAGAAAAAGTTATTTTTAGTGATTTTAGACTGGGAGAAGATCTGATTTTTTTTCAGGTAGGTTATTCCTGGCTTTTGGAGCTCTGAAGGACAAAGCAGATTGATTGGCTTCTTTCTTGTTGTGTGGGATAGTCAATGAGTTGTTAGCAGGGGAGCGGAGGTTATAGTTAGTATGGAGATCTGGAGTGATCATACTGCTCAGGTAGTGTGGAATAGTCAGTGAGTTGTTAGCAGTGGAGCGGAGGTTATAGTTAGTATGGAGATCTGGAGTGATCATACTGCTCAGGTAGTGTGGAATAGTCAGTGAGTTGTTAGCAGTGGAGCGGAGGTTATAGTTAGTATGGAGATCTGGAGTGATCATACTGCTCAGGTAGTGTGGAATAATCAGTGAGTTGTTAGTAGTGGAGCGGAGGTTATAGTTAGTATGGAGATCTGGAGTGATCATACTGCTCAGGTAGTGTGGAATAGTCAGTGAGTTGTTAGCAGCGGAGCGGAGGTTATAGTTAGTATAGAGATCTGGAGTGATCATACTGCTCAGGTAGTGTGGAATAGTCAGTGAGTTGTTAGCAGCGGAGCGGAGGTTATAGTTAGTATAGAGATCTGGAGTGATCATACTGCTCAGGTAGTGTGGAATAGTCAGTGAGTTGTTAGTAGTGGAGCGGAGGTTATAGTTGGTATGGAGATCTGGAGTGATCATACTGCTCAGGTAGTGTGGAATAGTCAGTGAGTTGTTAGCAGCGGAGCGGAGGTTATAGTTAGTATAGAGATCTGGAGTGATCATACTGCTCAGGTAGTGTGGTATAGTCAGTGAGTTGTTAGCAGTGGAGGTTATAGTTAGTATGTAGATCTGGAGTGATCATACTGCTCAGGTAGTGTGGAATAGACAGTGAGTTGTTAGCAGTGGAGTGGAGGTTATAGTTAGTATGGAGATCTGGAGTGATCATACTGCTCAGGTAGTGTTGAATAGTCAGTGAGTTGTTAGCAGTGGAGGTTATAGTTAGTATGTAGAGCAGGAGTGATCATACTGCTCAGGTAGTGTGGAATAGTCAGTGAGTTGTTAGCAGTGGAGCGAAGGTTATAGTTAGTATGGAGATCTGGAGTGATCATACTGCTCAGGTAGTGTGGAATAGTCAGTGAGTTGTTAGTAGTGGAGGTTATAGTTAGTATGGAGATCTGGAGTGATCATACTGCTCAGGTAGTGTGGAATAGTCAGTGAGTTGTTAGTAGGGGAGGTTATAGTTAGTATGGAGATCTGGAGTGATCATACTGCTCAGGTAGTGTGGAATAGTCAGTGAGTTGTTAGCAGTGGAGCGGAGGTTATAGTTAGTATGGAGATCTGGAGTGATCATATTGCTCAGGTAGTGTGGAATAGTCAGTGAGTTGTTAGCAGTGGAGTGGAGGATATAGTTAGTATGGAGATCTGGAGTGATCATACTGCTCAGGTAGTGTGGAATAGTCAGTGAGTTGTTAGCAGTGGAGCGGAGGTTATAGTTAGTATAGAGATCTGGAGTGATCATACTGCTCAGGTAGTGTGGAATAGTCAGTGAGTTGTTAGCAGTGGAGCGGAGGTTATAGTTAGTATAGAGATCTGGAGTGATCATACTGCTCAGGTAGTGTGGAATAGTCAGGGAGTTGTTAGCAGTGGAGCGGAGGATATAGTTAGTATGGAGATCTGGAGTGATCATACTGCTCAGGTAGTGTGGAATAGTCAGTGAGTTGTTAGCAGTGGAGCGGAGAATATAGTTAGTATGGAGATCTGGAGTGATCATACTGCTCAGGTAGTGTGGAATAGTCAGTGAGTTGTTAGCAGTGGAGTGGAGGTTACAGTTAGTATGGAGATCTGGAGTGATCATACTGCTCAGGTAGTGTGGAATAGTCAGTGAGTTGTTAGCAGTGGAGCGAAGGTTATAGTTAGTATGGAGATCTGGAGTGATCATACTGCTCAGGTAGTGTGGAATAGTCAGTGAGTTGTTAGTAGTGGAGGTTATAGTTAGTATGGAGATCTGGAGTGATCATACTGCTCAGGTAGTGTGGAATAGTCAGTGAGTTGTTAGTAGTGGAGGTTATAGTTAGTATGGAGATCTGGAGTGATCATACTGCTCAGGTAGTGTGGAATAGTCAGTGAGTTGTTAGCAGTGGAGGTTATAGTTAGTATGGAGATCTGGAGTGATCATACTGCTCAGGTAGTGTGAAATACACAGAGAGTTGTTAGCAGTGGAGTGGAGGTTATAGTTAGTATGGAGATCTGGAGTGATCATACTGCTCAGGTAGTGTGGAATAGTCAGTGAGTTGTTAGCAGTGCAGCGGAGGTTATAGTTAGTATGGAGATCTGGAGTGATCATACTGCTCAGGTAGTGTGGAATAGTCAGTGAGTTGTTAGCAGTGGAGGTTATAGTTAGTACAGAGATCTGGAGTGATCATACTGCTCAGGTAGTGTGGAATAGTCAGTGAGTTGTTAGCAGTGGAGCGGAGGTTATAGTTAGTATGGAGATCTGGAGTGATCATACTGCTCAGGTAGTGTGGAATAGTCAGTGAGTTATTAGCAGTGGAGTGGAGGTTATAGTTAGTAAGTAGATCTGGAGTGATCATACTGCTCAGGTAGTGTGGAATAGTCAGTGAGGTGTTAGCAGTGGAGGTTATAGTTAGTATGGAGATCTGGAGTGATCATACTGCTCAGGTAGTGTGGAATAGTCAGTGAGTTGTTAGTAGTGGAGCGGAGGTTATAGTTAGAATGGAGATCTGGAGTGATCATACTGCTCAGGTAGTGTGGGATAGTCAATGAGTTGTTAGTAGTGGAGTGGAGGTTATAGTTAGTATGGAGATCTGGAGTGATCATACTGCTCAGGTAGTGTGGAATAGTCAGTGAGTTGTTAGTAGTGGAGCGGAGGTTATAGTTAGTATGGAGATCTGGAGTGAACATACTGCTCAGGTAGTGTGGAATAGTCAGTGAGTTGTTAGTAGTGGAGCGGAGGTTATAGTTAGTATGGAGATCTGGAGTGATCATACTGCTCAGGTAGTGTGGAATAGTCAGTGAGTTGTTAGTAGTGGAGGTTATAGTTAGTATGGAGATCTGTAGTGATCATACTGCTCAGGTAGTGTGGAATAGTCAGTGAGTTATTAGCAGTGGAGTGGAGGTTATAGTTAGTATGGAGATCTGGAGTGATCATACTGATCAGGTAGTGTGGAATAGTCAGTGAGTTGTTAGTAGTGGAGGTTATTGTTAGTATGGAGATCTGGAGTGATCATACTGCTCAGGTAGTGTGGAATAGTCAGTGAGTTATTAGCAGTGGAGTGGAGGTTATAGTTAGTATGGAGATCTGGAGTGATCATACTGATCAGGTAGTGTGGAATAGTCAGTGAGTTGTTAGCAGTGGAGCGGAGGTTATAGTTAGTATGGAGATCTGGAGTGATCATACTGCTCAGGTAGTGTGGAATAGTCAGTGTGTTGTTAGCAGTGGAGGTTATAGTTAGTATGGAGATCTGGAGTGATCATACTGATCAGGTAGTGTGGAATAGTCAGTGAGTTGTTAGCAGTGTAGCGGAGGTTATAGTTAGTATGGAGATCTGGAGTGATCATACTGATCAGGTAGTGTGGAATAGTCAGTGAGTTGTTAGTAGTGGAGCGGAGGTTATAGTTAGTATGGAGATCTGGAGTGATCATACTGATCAGGTAGTGTGGAATAGTCAGTGAGTTGTTAGTAGTGGAGCGGAGGTTATAGTTAGTATGGAGATCTGGAGTGATCATACTGATCAGGTAGTGTGGAATAGTCAGTGAGTTGTTAGCAGTGGAGGTTATAGTTAGTATGGAGATCTGGAGTGATCATACTGCTCAGGTAGTGTGGAATAGTCAGTGAGTTGTTAGCAGTGGAGGTTATAGTTAGTATGTAGATCTGGAGTGATCATACTGCTCAGGTAGTGTGGAATAGTCAGTGAGTTGTTAGTAGTGGAGGTTATAGTTAGTATGGAGATCTGGAGTGATCATACTGATCAGGTAGTGTGGAATAGTCAGTGAGTTGTTAGTAGTGGAGGTTATAGTTAGTATGGAGATCTGGAGTGATCATACTGATCAGGTAGTCTGGTAGATTTCCAGAGACGTGGTTATATAAACTAAGAAAGAAAGGTGAAGGGCACTACTTGATTTAAGTATTAGTATTCCATTAACTCTTTGAGTGGTGGGGGGTATACAACGCATTTCTTTGCAATGTGTTGCGTACCCCACTGGCACTCAAAGGGTTAAGGACCCGAGGGGTGAGCAATTAATTGCACTGCACACCCCCTCGGGTCCTTAACCCCTTAAGGACCTGTCATGCCCACTTGCTGCCAGCACCTAAGGACCAAGGAACACACACACACACATATATCTCCGACACAGGGCTCCAAGAACGGCGTGCAGCCCTGAAATCCATGACAGTCCTGGCACGTTACGGGTCCTTATCGCATGTTCAACTTTCTGCTTAATGTTGAAGCTCGGTGGGACTGAAAAGCTGTATTGTATTCAGCCAATACAAAATACTAGGGGATTAATATAAACAAACAGATAAAGATAAATAAACCCTCCCCAGCAACTCAGCACTGCACGTCACATGGTCCTGATACAGATTCACTGAGCATTTGTTTTTAAAGCCAAACTACCACCTATTTTAAACTTTATGGCAAATAATTACCTGTCTATCAACTAGCTGCTCAGTAGTGCTAGTTGCCAGAATAATTACCTGGATAATAAGAATGATACCTGCTCCGGGGCTGACAGGCACTAGAGTGCGCAGACATCTTTCCATAGTGACGTCCGCGCGCCTGCGCTGTCAGTCCCAGCCGGCTCTAGGGGGCGTTGCTAGGAGCCGTTCAGTTCCAAAAGGGAATGACAGTGCAGGCGCGCAGACGTCACTATGGAAAGATGTCTGATCTCTCTACTGCTTGGAGCAGGGTATCATTCTCATTCACCAGGTAATTATTCTGATGACTAGAACTACTGAGCAGCTAGTCGATATATGCGGAATTATTTGCCATAAAGTTTAAAATAGGTGGTAATTCCACTTTTACCATTATTAAGAACTGTTCTATCAACCGTATGTATATATGTATATATATATATATATATATATATATATATATATATATATATATATATATAATATACACGCACACACTCACATCGAACGTGAAAATACGTGTATATAGATATATACAGAGAACATGAAAAAAGCCATTTGAGGGGGTTGGTAACATATTTCAGGGCCCGCCTCCCTGACAAAGGGTTAAATCAATGAAAATTGCTGTTTCTGCACCAGAAATTGTACTTAAACCCCTTGGACGTTCCACAACGCAGCACCCTGGAGATCTCCCAGCAACGCACTGGAGACCTCTCCCCCAGCAAAGCACTGGAGACCCCCCCAGCAACGCACTGGAGACCTACCCCCCAGCAACGCACTGGAGACCTCCACAAGAACATACTGGAGACCTCCACAAGAACATACTGGAGACCTCCACAAGAACATACTGGAGACCTTCCTAACACACTGGAGACCTTCCCAACAATGCACCGGAGACCTCTCTATTGGCCCAATATAAATCAGTGGGTATTTGAGAAATTATTGGACCCTACAATGCTATTGGTTTTACCTAGAATTGCTCCATTTTGGCTTTATACATAAGGCACACTAGAGGAGAATCATTATTTATAGGGGAAAAACATATTGTCCCGCGTGGTGCAATTGATTTGCTCCAGAATTGCACCTCTGAATTTGTACATAAGCCCTAATGTAAGCCAAAAGAAAAAATGGAGCAGTATTGTGAAGCAAACAGAAGAAATGCGTTAGGCAACATCCAGTGGCATTACTACAGTGGTCGCAGGGGCCACAACTGCAAACGGGCCCGTCACTCCAGGGGCCCGTCCGCTCTCTGCTAGACCACTGCCTGGAAAAAAAAAAAAAAAAAAAAGGTTGGCTGGTGGGAAGATCAGACTGACATCCCCATCGGCAAGCTGAGATCTGTCCCTTCTTCGGCACAGACCTCTATTAGTAGCTCCCTCGCTGTCCACAGCACTATAGTAATGCAAAGAGCTGGGTTATGACATCATCTCCCAGCGCTCTGAATTACTGGTGAGAGGACCATGCGGGAGCTGCTAATAGAGGTCTGTGCAGAAGGCTGCACAGACCTCTCCTTCCACACCACATGCTGCTGGACCACCAGGGAAGAAGCTCCCCTTCTGAGCCAGCAAAGGTAGGTGGTGGGCAAATGTGGAAGTGGACGATGGAGGCCAATGTGGTGGTCGTCAATGGGGGCCAATGTGGAGGTGGTGGAGCTGGTCAATGGGGGCATTGTGGAAGTGGACAGTGCGGGCAATGTGGAGGTGGACAATGGGGGCAATGTGGTTGGGGGGCCCCATGGCAATTTTAGCACCAGGGTCCGGTGGTTTCTAGTTACGCCTCTGGTAACATCTAACCTGACAGTGGTTTGTTCCCTAGTTGGACTCCATTTGTCCTGTTTTTAAAATTTCCAATAAAGGTATATCGAATTGAATAAGTGATAAATGTGAAAAAACAATAACTGTAACTGCAATTTTCAATTATGGCCAGAAGGTGCTGCTATTCCTATCACTTACTATAAAGAATTGCAGTCCAAGACTCAAGCTTTCCCACAAAGTGCATTATAATTTATAAAGGGAAAAAAAAAAAAAAAAAAACATCCCTTGGACACCAGTTGTTAACTGTTCTAACTATGTGCTGCACTGACTTTTCAGTTAAGCGTTTCCTGGCAGTTGGGGGCATCCATGTTTCACTTAGCAAGAAAAGGTCTACAACATTTTTTTAAATACGTTTACTACCCTTTTAAACAGATTGGGGAGTAGGAGGCAGCATACAAGAAGGTTTTGAAATGTAACCCCTTTGGGGTACCACAAATGTCTCCAACACATTGTAATGCAAATCACTCCAGACATTTTTGGTGCCAATGGGATTTTTTTTTAACCCTATGAGTGCCAGAGGGGTATCCAATGCATTGCACACCCCTCTGACACTCACAGGGTTAATCTTATCATCTTCACATTCCTAAGAAAATGGAAACTGAGGAACAGGAATCCTTGAACCGAATTTAATGTTCTAGAGGAGGCCTGGACAATGACAGGAAGCAAGCCTGTATAATATTTCCTTCCCCGCAGATGCCCGCTAATAAATGTGTTCCTTTGTGCAGTGTCCTAGGCCTCCCTTATTTTCCTACGCAGCAAAACTATAGTGCTTTCTGATTACTTCAAAACACAATTTATATATAAAGAGAGTGAAAGTGCAATTTAAGTTAATGTACTGGGCCTGGAGAAGAGTACATATGGTTGAAGGAAATGCATTCTGAAAAATATTTAATATTTGGTCTTTAAAGGGTCAATGCATCTTAGATTAAAAAATAAATAAATAATATTTTTCTAGCTAAATACAGTGCCCACAATAGTGGAGGTTTTCAGGATCTCCTCAAATGAACACAGGTCAATCAGTAGTTCATTCGTTCATTCTGAAGGATCTTCTTGATCCTGATTAGTAACAGGTAAATTAGACTGAAAAAGACAAGTCCATTGTTTACTTTTAATACGTTGCAAGCATAACAGCGTACGACTCCAGCTCGCATTCAGCATGTCTGCCATGATTAAAAGGGGCG
Organism: Rhinophrynus dorsalis; assembly: GCA_037306005.1. NCBI lineage: Eukaryota > Metazoa > Chordata > Amphibia > Anura > Rhinophrynidae > Rhinophrynus > Rhinophrynus dorsalis. Next base: position 669,910,785 of record CM074718.1, read on the forward strand.
ACCTGAGAATCTCGCATTGCAGGACAGAGTGAGATCCTCAGGTCACGCCTTCAAGTCCCAGCATCCTTAGCCATTAAACACAATACAAACTTCTTTTTAACCCCTGGAGTAATGAATTGGTTATTATTACAAAATTATGTAATTAATTATGCACCCGTCCGCTACAGAACTATATCTAAACAACTGCATTCCAAAGCAAGTACCGTAAAATCTCAGGTATAATACACAGGTGAATATTATACCCCAGATTTAGGGTAAAACAAGAGTGCCTATGTATAATACGCACCTTTGTTTTCCCCCTTGCTAAAAAAAAATTGTACCGCTGGCGATCCCTTCCATCCCTCCCCCGATGCTATCCGCTGTCCTAATGATGCTTACTGTGCTCCACTGAGGTCCCCGCTGTACTGTAGGCAAAAGAAGAGAAGCTTAAAATAAACTTCCTCTGGGCAAATCTTCAATGCCTGCGGCATGCTTGCGTTACGATTGGCTGGAGGCAGAAAGTCCTGAAAGCCCATTGATGGGAAGCAGGTGGCCAGCCTTGAAGGAGCGACTTGAGAATCTCGTGCTGTCTTGCAATGCGAGATTTTCAGGTCGCCCTTTTAATCACGGCGACATGCTGACTGCAAGCAGGAGTCGTATGCTATTTTGCGTGCGACATATTAAAACGATACCCAAATCCATCAAGTTCAACCTTTGCCTCAACAATACAACTCCAGAGGAGATACACTCATTCCCTGGTATTCTACCAGGAGATGCTAAAAACATACCCTTTTGGAGACTGGTCTGGGTTCCACTGAAATGCATCACTGATGCCTGTCCCTTACTCTAGCCTCAGAACCTTAAAAATATAACAGTAACATAGTTGATGAGGTCGACAAAAGACATGCATCCATCAAGTCCAGCCCATGCCAAATCACCCGTTGATCAAGAGGAAGTAAAAAAATATCCCATTGAATCAATTTCCAGTTAAAGGGATAGTAATACTTAAAATGTAAAAAACAATATGTTGTAGGGTTTATCCCCCTGAGTAAAACAAGAGTACTCCCACTGCTGAGAGGTGTTTCATTCAAAAGTTATTAATTTTCAAAGTTGAATTTTTTAGGTGCAATATCACAGTGGCCTGAAATTGTACAGTGGCGCTGTTGCTACACGATCCTATGGACAACTCTGGTCAGTTGACCATAAATCTCCATAGGATGGTGTAGCAACAGCGCCACTGTACAATTTCAGGCCACTGTAATATTGCACCTAAAAAATTCAACTTTGAAAATTAATAACTTTTGAATGAAAGACCTCTCAGCAGTGAGAGTACTCTTGTTTTACTCAGGGGGATAAACCCTACAACATATTTTTTTTTACATTTTAAGTATTACTATCCCTTTAAGTCCCACACGGGTAGAAAAATAATTTCCCAACTGTGAATGGCAGTCAGATATGTCCCTGGATCAAAATCCTACCTGCTTTTGAAACCAATGGTCATAAATCGCAATATTTGTCTGTGCTAGATAGGTATGTATTACTTTTTTGAAAGCAGTTACAGTATCTGCAAGCATAGCATCCGAAGGCAAAGAATTCCATAGCTTTACTGCCCTTACTGTAAATCCCTGCCTTTAGGGCACGATGTTCAAAAGGTCATCATAATGAAAAAAATTGTCGGATTATGAGTTGGTGGTAAAAGAAGGACAGTATTAACAGTATTTTCAATTTTGAAAATGTTTTGTAAAGCATTACAAATGGTTGTAAAATGAACTTGATGAATATTGCCCTTAAAATGTTAAAAATATCTTTAATTTTGTCTTAAATGCTCTTAACTCCAATCTGCTAATAGCATTGTAACCCTGTGTGTGTCAGTGGGGTGTGCAATGCATTGCGTACCCCTCTGGCACACAAAGAGTTGTCTCCTCCAAGTTTAGACCATTTTTATTCAGACAGAAGAAATGATGGAAATCAGACAAAAAAGAGACAGCTAAAAAGATTTTTTTGCTCTGAAAATACCTTACAATATGATGGTAGGTTAAACCATGCCCACTTTTAAGACTGCTTTTTCCATTTGTCAGAGATGATGGAATTGGATGCAAAAAATGATGCTGCTATGTCTGAGAAAGAACTTTTTCAGACTAATTACAGTTTAATTTACCAAACCTTTTGAAAATCTTACCCAAAAGTTTTTGATATTTTCCCCATTTATCTGAATTTCTCTAGATCGTGCCATTCTAATCTCTTCCTTTAAACATCACATATGTGAACAAAAACCATCTCCATGGAAGGAAAGTTGAAGGAACAACCTGAACTGAGAAGGGGGGGATTTCAGTAGCTGACGTCACCAGTTTTTTTTTTTTTTTTTTTTGCCATGGCAACACATGAAGCTTTTTGAACTGTTCTAAATATTTTATGTGAAACAGAGACGTAAACACAAAAATAAAAACACATCTGATTTAGTTTCCTTAACATCATATTTTTTTATCAGTTTCTTTCTAGGAGACACCGACCCCTAGAAAAGCTAAGAAGGAATAAACTTTTTCTTAATGGAAAAATATATGGTACATAGCTTTTCATGCTTAAAAAAAAAGGATACTTCTCACAGCTGTGAGACTTTTCTTCAAAATTAATTGCAGCTCAAATATCAATTTTTCCATTCAATGTTAGCAACATCATCAACTGCATTACAAAAAAGCAAATAGTTTTTTAATGCACTCTATAGGACATATTGAGTCAAAGACTACTGCTCTCAATCATCAGTTACAGGAATAGCACCCCCTGTTGACCACAATAGAAAACTGCAGTTGGATACTTCTCTGGCGCTCAAACAATGTAATAGGATGACGTTTAAGCCATTATAACTATCGAAATAAACATCTCTCATTAATGGGGTTACCCTTGTTTTACTTAGCAAGAAAATGTAATATATTTTCATAAAAAAGTGTAGTGTTCCTATAATTAACCCCTCAATTTCCAGAGGGGCATCCAATGCATAGCTTCATACTCAAAGGGTTAATATATTCACTTGTATTATAAACTAGTGAATGGTGCATGGCATTGCCCGTACAATTTGGTGTGCCGTAAACTGTGCCATGAACTTCACTGAACCGCTGGACCACTGAAGTGGCAAGTCTGGTTGCAGCGATTTTCACAGGAGTGGACAGGACGGCTTAGCCCCTGTCCCCCGCCCACTCATGTGAAAATTGCCACCCCTGATTCGCTACGTGCAGCCGATCTCCACCCTCCTGTTGCCCTGGGACGGGGCAGACAGTGAACCAGAAACAACTTAGATTTAAAAAAAAAAAAAAAAAAAAAAAAGTGTGTAAAAAAAAAAAAAAAAAAAAATATATATATATATATATATACATATACATATACATATACATACATACATACATACATACATACACACACACATATATATATATATATAAAATAATAAACACTAAAATAAAACATTACTATTCATTTCATATAATGTGCAATCTTTTATTTATCCATACACTCTGCTCTGCAGACTTGTGATACTAGTCACTTTATTGGTTGAAACCCCCCCCTCCCAACACTAACTAGGAATATTCCATTTTGCTTTTAAAAATGCATCACTGATACAAAGGGGAGGAGTGACTGAAGGGAATTTATTTCAACCAATACATTTTTAGGGCTTTATTCATAAAAACAAAAGTCAATTCTGAGGTAAGCCAACTACATCAGTGGTAGCAGGCAAAGCCTCTCAAACTTCCGAATGATTTACCCCTTGGCACTCAAAGGCTAAAAATGGGATTTTAATCTCCTGAATGCCAGAGACCTCTCATGCATTCAAGGGGTTAACCCTTTAAGCGCCAAAGCAGTATGCAACACATTTAAACTCAAAGGGTTAAAAACCACATTTGAATTAATGGAGAATTGCACCACGTTTTGTCCGTCTTTTAGTATCCCTGGATACAATTGCTTGTAAAGTGTGAACTAATCGGGAGGTCAGTAGCTATAATTACCTCTGTGAAGTTACATTTGCTAATGATTGTAGAACAACCTGACAGCCAGGAGATTGCAACTGCACATCTTGGGGAAAAAAATGGCAGTTTATACACATTATCACTTGTGGCCATTTTCTTGCTGAGTAAAACAAGGGTGTTCCTGCTGCTGGCAGTTGCTTTATTCTAAAGTTTTAACTTTTCAAAATGTCGCAAAGTAATGGATCTGTTTCTGTGACATTCCATGGAACAATCTAGCCAGTGGCTCATATCCCCCATAGAATGCAACAGAATAACTGTGTGGATGCCAGGTCAACTGTAGGTCAATTGTATGGGCACCAGGTGGCACTGTTAAAGTAAAAAGAAAAAAAAAATCAGGGATAGCAATATCAGAAATCTAGCTGCGCATAGGATTGTTCAATGTCATTTTCTAGAATGCATAGTATCTTTTGCAATGTCTTTACCTTTGTATTGTTCTTGTAAATCGAGTCAAAGGTTTTCCCCCTCCCCTTTTCATGCCATAAGGTCAAGCGCCTGGCTTTTGGATCTCAGTGAACTCTGAATGACGTGATGGAAAGGTACGGAAGGGGGGGGACAACTTCTGACTCTATTTACAAGAAAAATACAATGATACATACACAAACCTATGTATATTTCTATTTTGACATTACCATCTCTTTAACCCCTTAACGACCCTTGACTGTCACAGTACATCATGGGTCGATCTGAGTTAACAACCCATGATGTACTATGACCGTCATGGAATTCCGGGTGCACGCCGTTCAGGGAGTCCGAAACCGGAAGGAGCTCAAAAAAAGAAAAAAAAAAAAAAAAAAAGGCTCCGTGGTCCTTAACTGACCGCGCCATGCCGATCAGCCGGTCGTTAAAGGAATAGTAATACTTAAAATGTAAAAAAAAATATGTTGTAAGGTTTATCCCCCTGAGTAAAACAAGGGTACTCCCACTGCTGAAAGGTGTTTTATTCAAAAGTTATTAATTTCTAAAGTTGAATTTTTTAGGTGCAATATCACAGTGGCCTGAAATTGTACAGTGGCGCTGTTGCTACACCATCCTATGGAGATTTATGGTCCCGGGACCAGAGCTGTCCATAGAATCGTGTAGCAACAGCGCCACTGTACAATTTCAGGCCACTGTGATATTGCACCTAAAAAATTCAACTTTGAAAATTAATAACTTTTGAATGAAGCACCTTTCAGCAGTGGGAGTACCCTTGTTTTACTCAGGGGGATAAACCCTACAACATATTTTTTTTTACATTTTAAGTATTACTATCCCTTTAAGGGGTTAAAGACTGTAATAACTTTGTAACATCGCATCTCACAGCAGCAGGAAGAGCTCTATAATATCTGCCTTCCACAGATTTCCAAAAATCAGGAATAACCTACCCAAAAGACAAATCTCCCGGTTTTAAATCCCTGAAAATAACTGCTTCTTTGTATTTAAATTCAACATGAAACTTAATGTGTTACTTTTATTTATTTTTTCTATTTGTGTAGACTCTGAAGTACTTTACTCACCCCTCTGATCCTCAAAGGGTTAATTAACACAGCCGGTCTGACAATGTAGTGGTTTAACCATTTTGTGGAGTAAGAAGGCAGTGATGCTTGTTCTCAGTGGCAGAGCGATGCCTTGGGAGCCCCTGGTATTGGCGCGTGTTTAGATTCCATTACACACATCTGGTTCCCTTGACTTCGCCCCTCCCACTGTCCCTGGGTACTGTGGTACAACAACACGCCTGCAGTCAGTCAGTGCTATAGGATAGCAAAGCGTCCTGACATGGCTATGGAAGGACGGCAGGAAAATGTGACTCTTACACAACACAGTAACAGGAGATCAATGTGAGATCAACCACAGGACAAAACCTTCTCCCACCAGTACTCCTGCTAAGAGCTCTTTCACACGGGCAGCTGACATGTAGCAGCCCCCTGCTAGATTTACATTTCCCTTGTTCTTTCATTCACTTTCTCCTGCTTTCCCCCAGCAATCCCATTGCGAGGGGTGGGTTGGGGGGACATGGCTCATGTCATTGTCATCCAAATATTATTGGCTGATGTCCACATGCGTCAACCATTCATTGGATGCTGTGATGAACATAGCACCATCCAGTGTAACCCCAATCACCATACCTGGGAACCTTCTTGCCCCCACTCCCTAAGTGATAAGAAGGGCTAGGGGTGTGATTGTCCAAGTGATGTAACTCGCATCATAATGTGGGCAGAACTTAACAGGATGGGATGGACTGAGAGGAGAGAAAAGTTAGGGTTTACTCTGAAAATGTGTGGAGAATGCAAGTTAGAATGTTTAGGGTTTACGAGGACCTCGTCAAGCTGGAGACTCAACATCTGTCCCAGGAGGTTCGCTTTTAATAGGTCGCAAGCAAAAGTGCGTGTGACCACATGACACATTAACTATGTCGCATTATAAAAATGGCCACATGAGAATCTCGCACTGCATGACAGCACGAGATTCTCATGTCGCGTTCTGAATGGTCGCCAACTTTTAAGCAGTCATCCCCTCCAGAATAATTATAGAACCAGAGTCAAGCCCAGATTCAAAACACAGTGTTAATTTTTATTAATGGATTTTTTTTTAACATACTGAACCTAATTTACAAGGTTTGAGGGGATCTATGTGGACTCCTAAACAGATGACTCAATATCCCTTTAAATGCAGGACACTTATTAAATACACATACTGCAGGGTTGCTCTAAATGCTCTGCAGTCCTGTAGAATGACATTTTCAATAGTGTCCTGCATTTAAAGGGATAGTAATACTTTGTTTTATCTTTATTTTATTTTGTAGGCACTAAAAAAACATGAAGAACGATATAAGTCTTATCTATCAAACCTTTATGGTTTGAGAGATATTCACAAGCAAATTTTCCCCTCCCGCCCCTTTTACCTAGTGTAAGACATCTCTTCTCAGATGTGGAATGCAGTCCATAGACCAGACACATAACAGCAGGGAACAATCTTCTTCCTATGAGAACAATGAAAACCCTGCCCCCCCTTGACAAGCTTTTCAGGTTTTTCCCTTATCTTAATTGAAGATTATCCCTCTCTGCAATCTACCTGGGCACCTCCCTTCTGATCTGGCTGAGCAGTGTTACATCAGTAAAAGGGGAAGGAGGGGGACACTTTGTCATTGAATTACTCTTGAACTACAACTCTGATAGAATTGAAATAACACTCTCCAACGTCCAAATACTATGATGATTAATTAGAGCTGCTTTTATTATGAAACATTACTATCCCTTTAAAGAGATATCTGTTCACCTCATAAACTGCAAAATTTTAGCTTCATTCATCAAACTGTTCAACAGTTAAAATTATTTCATAGTCTACACTTAACATAGCAAAGGGTTAAACTTTGGCTGTCAAAATCGAACCCTTAGATGCTATCGTTGAAGACGTCTTTAGCAAAGAAAAGATGTCAGTGGATTTTGACTAAGAATATTTCTGTTACATGGGATTTGTACAAAAAATAAATAGTTGCACAGAAATGGTGCTTTTTGTCTCCAATAAAGTGCCCTACACCTCTTGTTCTGCAGGACTAGAGGTTAATATAAATTCCACAGGTTATTGTGGGGGGTGATTCTGTGTTAGGACACTTCCTATGCCTGACAATTGAAAGCTGAAGGTTCCCACTCATTAAGGAAGCTGTACTGTGACTGTATTTGTTGCAGCTGCATATACATTAACCCTTAGCCCTGCCTTCCCCAAATAGCTTATTCCTAATAACTGCTGTAGCGTCACCCTGCACTGGTACATCAAAGTGGTTTTGTGATCCGGAACCTACAAGTGTTTCTGTAAAGGACTATGGGGGGAGATTTATAAAAGTGGAGTTGATAGGAAAGAAGCTTTAAAATGGCTGTAAGATTGTCGTTTGTAGTTACAAAAGTATTAGAGCGGAACTTTCATTAGAATGAAAGTGCCGTCTAAATCATTACTCACATAGCGATACACTAATCAATACTAGTATTATCCTGAATAAGTCTGGTGTTATTGAAAAATCCAACTTGTTCTGAGACTCACATGCAGGCATCTTTCTGTAGTGGCATCTGTACGCCTGCACCGTCAGTTACTTCCTGTACCATAAGGTACAATTCAACTCCCCCTCACCAATCCTAGAGGAGACCGGGACTGACAGCACAGGCGCACAGATGTCTCTTTGGCAAGATGTCTGCGCTGATGCCTGCCTGTGAGTCTGTGAACAAGTTGGATTTCTCAATAATGCCGGACTTATACAGGATAATACTAGTATTGATATGGATAGACTCACTGGCAGGCATCAGCGCAGACATCTTGCCAAAGAGGCATCTCTATAGCATTGTAAACAGAGTTTGCGGTAACACTACATCACAGAAATCCATCTTCCAAGGGGAGCTTGAACGCGCTCCCTGGGGCAGCTGGGAAGTCCTGAGACATCATGGAGTCCCGCAGAACGCGGAAGTGCCCGATTTTGCAGGGCAAATATCTCCACTACCAGGCGACTTGAAGAACACACACACACACAGCACTAATGTCGGGCTAAACATTAAAATGCATGGTAAAACTTTGGTTTTAGGTGACAGTTCCGCTTTAAAAAAGAAAACAAAACAGACATCAACGAGGGGAATCAGTACCCTCCTGTTGCCCTTATTAGGACTGATTGCCTGTCCAATCACAATAATTAATCATGGATAGATACTGTATTTGTGCTTGCATAGAGAACTGGTTAAATGATAGACAGTGAAGAGTTGTTGTCAATGGAACCTATTCAATCTGGTCTAAAGTTGTAATTGGGGTGCCACAGAGTTCAGTCCTGGGCCCAATTATTTTTAACGCCTTTATTAATGATCTAGAAGTGGGAATGGAAAGTAGAGTCTCAATGTTAGCGTGCGTGGTTGCATGTGTGTGTGTTAGTGTGAGTTAGTTTGGTGTAGTTAGTTCCACTTTAAATGATGTGAGAGGAATTGCCAGGCAGTGTGGCCAATAGAATGAAGACATCCAGGAACAATTTGGGGGACACATTTTGTGTGCAGACAGAGACCTTAATCTGGGGATTGTCCTGAAATACTCAAAAGGTCTTCATCACATTGCAAAGCAAAGACTGTTCTAGCAATCAAGGGTTTAGAATCCCCATTTAAATCAACGGGTATTTAATTTTCCCTACCATGCAATTGGTTTGCTCTAGAACTGAACCCATTTATCTTGATGAATTAGGCCCTGTCCATTGCATTCAATAAGATCAAGTTATTATAGTTAAAGCTTCTTTTTCCCACACTAACATTGCCCTCTAGTGGTCAGATTCCAATTAGTTATTCTGTTGCATTCACTGGGAGAGGCTCGTCACCGACAAACTGTTCACCACAGAATGTGATAGAAACTACTGAGTCATGCTGTTAGAACTTTCAGTTTTCAGTCTCATTGAGGCTGTCAAACCGGAAATAATTGCAGTAAACCAATTGTATTAGAGAAGACAAATGGTAAATAAATCAATGGGCATTGTATCAGTTTTAATTGCCCCCCCCTATACAACGAAGCTGGTTTGTTTCAGTTCCTCTTAAAAAATCCAGCTTCAGAGTGTTGCAAAGCCTTTTGGCACTCATAGGGTTAATACGCATAACTGTTACACATCATGTGCGATTTTCAGAACAATATGCAATAAGTTAAAGGGGCAATTCAACTAGAGAAACAGGTGCAGTTCTGGAACAAACTAACTGTACAACAGGGGGGGAAATAAAAATTCTCCAGATTCTCATGAACCCTTTGAGTGACAGAGGGGTATGTCTGACACTCAAAGGGTTCATTTAAATGCGTCCCACAGCCACTTGAATGCTAGCGATGTCTCCAGTACAATACATTGAAGATCTTTCTTGCATTCAATGGGTTAAATTCTCCCCTGTGATGCAGTTGGTTTGATCCAGAATTGCATATTAAAATGCTTGGAATTCCCTTGTCACCTGTCACACAGGACGTGTCCCACACTCCTAGGATCCCTCACCCAAGTGATTTCTGTCTTCGCCCCTGACAATGAGAGGAAGAGGGTGTAGGAGACAGCTCCAAACTGCTGACCCCGGTATTGTTCCCAGGCCAGGAGAAAGCTTCCTCCAGACAAGCGGTGACCGCGCGCTGCCTTCCCAGCCAGAAGGAGCCAACGTGTGTCACGTTGCTTTCGAGTGACAGAGTCGGGTCCTAGCAGTCCATTCACAAATACCTGCTGCTAATCACGTACACGGCGGCTTGGCGGTAGGGAAGGACTCGCTAGCAAGGAAGCTAAAACAAACTCATTTATTTGTTGTCTGAATAATTGTTCATGTGGAACTTGGCATGTTATCTGAGGTAGCCTGGGAAAAATACCCCGCTTCCAAAATAAACAGAAAGCACCTACTTTAAAGAGATAGTAATTATTAAAGAGGAACTATCACGCCAAATAAAGTCCCCCCTTCCAGCAATAATTATTCATACAGCGATAAGCATAGAAATACTAGTATTATCCAGTGTTATTAAGAAATCTAGACTAAAATTTCAAGTTTGAGCTGTAATAACTTTTGACTAAAACACATGACAACAGTGGGAACTCAGAGAAATAAACCCTACAACATATATGTGACCTGTGTCTACTATTGCTCCAGCCCAATGTCCCACCCCAGTGCTTTTGTTCATATTATAGCTGGCATTAATGTTATGAAGGCAAGAGATACCATGACGCTTACAACTGAAATGGGGTACACTAGTGATACCACAGCGCTTACAACTGAAATGGAGCTACACTAGTGATACCACAGAGCTTACAACTGAAATGGAGCTACACTAGTGATACCACAGAGCTTACAACTGAAATGGAGCTACACTAGTGATACCACAGAGCTTACAACTGAAATGGAGCTACACTAGTGATACCACAGAGCTTACAACTGAAATGGAGCTACACTAGTGATACCACAGAACTTACAACTGAAATGGAGTTACACTAGTGATACCACATAGCTTACAACTGAAATGGAGCTACACTAGTGATACCACAGAGCTTACAACTGAAATGGAGCTACACTAGTGATACCACATAGCTTACAACTGAAATGGAGCTACACTAGTGATACCACAGAGCTTACAACTGAAATGGAGCTACACTAGTGATACCACATAGCTTACAACTGAAATGGAGCTACACTAGTGATACCACAGAGCTTACAACTGAAATGGAGCTACACTAGTGATACCACAGAGCTTACAACTGAAATGGAGCTACACTAGTGATACCACATAGCTTACAACTGAAATGGAGCTACACTAGTGATACCACAGAGCTTACAACTGAAATGGATCTACACTAGTGATACCACAGAGCTTACAACTGAAATGGATTTACACTAGTGATACCACAGAGCTTACAACTGAAATGGGACCCCAACAGTGATACTACAGAACTTACTGTGGAAATGTCACTACATTTGACATACCATAGAGCTTACAATTGAATGGAACTACATTAGCAATACAACAGAGCTTATAATTGAAATGGATTTACACTAGTGATACCATAAAGCTTACAAATGAAATGGAACTAGGCTACTCATGTAGCTGCGTAAACGCCAATTAATCAATTTACAGCAGCAAGCACAAAACTGAGTTAAGCATTGGCCACTGGACCAGTCTTATGAGCAGCCTGGGAGGCAACTGTCCCCTTGCCCCCCAAGCCAGCCTTCCCTGAGTCTTGAATTATTAGGACATGGAGGGAGACATATTTCTTTGTTGCAGGACTTGTGGACTCCCCTGGTCTCCACCAAGAATCATGTCTACCTCCACCGCCCTGATATTCAGCTCTAATTAAAGATTAACTATTGAGACACATTCTACACTGGATTGATTCAAATTAGTCCTTAGGATTTTCTGCCCAGATTAACTCGCTGAGTGCCAGAGGGGTATGCAACACATTGGCACTTAAAGGGTTAAATCTAGACATTTAAACTGTACTCTATAAATGAACTGGGGTCTTGGGAATGTTTACATTTTTCCTTCAGAAACACCGGCAGGGTTCTCCGTCTAGTCAACCACATCCATTATTCTAAAGGGCCATGTGAACATTCAGAAGATAGCAAAGTGTCGATGTTCAGTTAAACTATAGCAGAATGTAAATGCAAAGAAAACGCAGATAGATAGTAACCGACTGCAGTATGGATGACACCTGCAAGGTTAGTCTTTCTGTTACACAAACAATGAATCGCTTATCCCAAGGGAATCATAATTTCTATTTAAAGTGGAACTATCACCCTAAATAACCCCCCCCCCCAATAATTAGACATATGATGATATGCTTAGAAAGTGCTATTATCAGGCGTAAGTACCGCGTTATAAAGAAATCCTTCTTCTGAGACTGACGGCCAGGCTTCTTGCTTTAGAGGCATCAGCGGCAATGTATCGCCAGTCCCTTCTGTTACCTTAAGGTACAATGAAGGAGGCCGGGACGGACAGCGCAGGTGCACAGATGTCTCTAAGACAAGATGTCTGCTCACAAGCCTGGCTGCCCTTCTCAGAAGAAGAAGGATTTCTTCATAACACGGTACTTAAAGGGATAGTAATGTTTCATAATAAAAGCAGCTCTAATTAATCATCACAGTATTTGGACTTTGGAGAGTGTTATGTCAGTTCTGTCAGAGTTGTAGTTCAAGAGTAATTCAATGACAAAGTATCCCCCTCCCACCCCTTTTACTGATGTAACACTGCTCAGTCAGATCAGAAGGGAGGTGCCCAGGTAGATTGCAGAGAGGGACAATCTTCAATTAAGATAAGGGAAAAACCTGAAAAACTTGTCAAGGGGGGCAGGGCTTTCATTGTTCTCATAGGAAGAAGATTGTCCCCTGCTGTTATCTATCTGGACTATGTACTCCATTCCACATCTGAGAAGAGATGGCTTACACTAGGTAAAAGGGGCGGGAGGGGAAACTTTGCTTGTGAATATCTCTCAAACCATAAAGGTTTGAGAGATAAGACTTATATTGTTCTTCATGTTTTTTTAATGCCTACAAAATAAAATAAAGATAAGACAAAGTATTACTATCCTTTTAACCCCTTAACGTCCGGCCACGCAGGCACGCGGCGGTCACTAAAGGACCACGGAGCTTTTTTTTTTTTTTTTTTTTTTTTTTTTTTTTTTTAAGAATCCGATTCCAGACTCCCCGAACGGCGCACAGCCACGCGGGGAGCCCGGGATTCCATGACTGTTATAGTACATCATGGGTCGTTAAGTCAGATTTACCCATGACTTACTATGACCGGCAAGGGTCGTTAAGGGGTTAAGCTCGGTAATAACACTGTTTCTAAACATATCGCCATATGCCTAATTATTGGGGTTGGGGGTGGCTTTAATTAAGATATCATGAATGTTTACGACATCTCTGGCATCCAAGGGGTTAACATGTTTCCAAGCAAACAGGTAGAATTGTCAATAGGAAATAAAACCTGATTCTGTTTACAATTAACCGATTCCGCTGTTGGGCAGGTTCGTCTATATGAATACATTTTCCCATGCTATTTCACAAATATTTTAGCTCCAGCAAGTCTGGAGGATCCACATTTGTTTAAAAACAAAGTAAAAAAGGTTAAAAAAAAAAAAAAGTCCCAGTGTGTGGAGGACACGTTGTGGTATTTCACGAGAGTACATTGTTCCAGCACTGTCTATCCGGTGTTCCAATAGGGAGTCCTACACGTTTGCATTCAGCAGGTCACGTTCTGCGGAATAATAATGGGCCATTTTACCTGGCGGCGGCAGACAGGAAGCTCGCGACGTAAGAGCTCCTAGTCTGTTATATTGTGCCGCGGACTATTTATAAAGCCAGCAAGGAAATGCTAAAGAAGGAAAGAAAACTGTTAGGACTTTCCTAGATCTGGGACTCATTTAAGAAGCAGGAAATGCTTCTGAGACATTATTTCCTGGAGCAAGCCATCAAGTTGTAGGAGCAACAACAGAAATAAAGTTTCTCAAGATAGATAAAATCCCAACTTTATTTCCCACAGACACAAACACTTGTGGGGGGGGGGGGAGATCGGGATTTGGAGACAATGGAAGTGAACAAAATCTTTTTGCAGAATATTATTTATAGTTTCAATGATAACCCATTGAGTCCCAACACACATTAAAACGCAATGTGTTGGCTACTTGTCTTGCACATAAAAGGTTACAGAATGTATATATGCATTTATTTTACCTGATAACAATGCTTATTTTTGATATAACTTTAAACATCATGTTGTTCCAGCTAGGACATTAAAAAAAAATAATTTTCCATGTTGCATATCTAAAATATGATCCTAAATGTTCTTTTTAAACCATCTGTAAACTGTGCTATTCAGAGTGCATTTAATCCTTTCAGTGCCAGAGGGCTACGCACTGAAAGGGTTAATTGTTGTTTGTAAAGGTAATCGCTGAAGCCCTGGACACCCCTCTGGCGCTCAAAGGGATAATTTATTGTGGTTGGTGCCCGCTGCTCTTGTATTTAGAAATACTTTCATCTAAACTCAACCCATTTAGAGACAATCCTGGACAATCTTGCTATGGTACCTGGAGCACTGGAAAAGGCAGCAGTGTCTGCTCCCTCGGAGGATACGCAAGACTAGATTGTAGGATTCAGAAAACAAATGGAGAATGTCTACAAATATAAGCATGAAGTAGAGGATATTTAAAGTGAACTTTCATGGTAATAAGATTGCCCCTGAATATATTACTAATGTAGCGATATGCAAATGCATACTGTCTTTAAGCTTGATAAATTAGTGGTATTGCAGTAAAAACATATCTTCTACAGGCATTGGGCTGCACAGAGCTTACAAGAGAAGCTCCGTGTTACTGCGTGGTCAGTCCCTTCCGGTGCCATAAGGCACGAAGGTCGCCACTCACCAATGCTGGCAGCGAACGGGACAGACAGAGCAGACTCAGAGGTACATTTCCTCTAAGATGTCTGCACTCTCTTCCTGCAGAAGATGTGTTTTTACTGCAATAACACTAATTTATCGAGTTTAAAGATAGTATGTCTTTGCATATCGCTGACTTAGTAATATGTTCAGGGGAAATCTTATTACCATGAAAGTTCCACTTTAAGTGTGTGTGCGTGCGTGCGTGCGTGCGTGTATGATTCCACTTCGTTTTCTAGGTGTTAGTAGTGTGAGCGCCCTCTACCTTCAGTCTGTCAAAAAGTCTGGGACCTAACTATATCTGCAAAGGATCATAAGCTTTTTGTCTGTGTCTCACCCTGTATTGTTTTTGCCACACATCACCGGCCCGTGTTTTAACCCCTTCAGTGGCAGAGGGGTACGCAAAGCATTGCTTTGCAATGCGTTGTGTACCCCTCTGACACTGAAGAGGTTAAACTCACCTTCTCCCGAATTCTCCATACAGTCTCATCACTGGAGGCCATCGCCAGTGGAGGGATGGCAACTTGTGGACTGTGAGGCAATCAAATGGCCCATGACTATTATCGTTCCAGCCTACTCTCCCAGCCCACCTCCGTTTGTTAATTTTAAAATTGTCATTAATGTTGTGTAGTAAGGAAAGTGATACAATGTAGCTTATGATTGAAATGGGACTACAATAGTGATACTACAGAGCTTACAGTTCAAAGGGAGCTACATTAGTGATACTAAAAGGCTTACACTTTAAGTAAAGCTACATTAGTGATATCACAGAGCTTAAAGGGATAGTAATACTTCAGTATTACAAATCCCTATATTAAAGCCCTAGTAAAAAAAAAACGTATTGCCCCCAGTGTCATCTCTCAAACCTTTATGGTTTGAGAGATGAACGCTTCTGAAGTTGCCCTCTCCCTCCCCCTTCTCCGTAGTCAGCATTTTAGCTGACTGCAGGGAAGAGAGTCGTACGACTTTCAGGTGGCTCTCCAGCACAGCCTGATCGCGTTAAATAAAATAAAAAAAACTTTTACTAAAACGATCTTCTACGTGTGCTTGCAAGCCAAGCACATGTAGAAGACCGTTTTAGTGAAAGTTTTTTTTTTTTTTAGTTAACGAGATCGCGGCTCTGCTACAGAGCCGTCTGATGATCTCTGACCGGATTTCACTGAGTCAGCTAAAATGCTGACTACGGGGAAGGGGGAGGGAGAGGGCAACTTTAGAACCGTTCATCTCTCAAACCATAAACCGTTTTTTTTTTTACTAGGGCTTTAATACAGGGATTAGTAATACTGAAGTATTACTATCCCTTTAAAAAGGGAACTTGGTCATGCTACTAATATGACACAATTTGTATTGTAGCTCTGTGGTATCATTTTTTATCTCCATTTTAATTGCAAACTCTGTGGTATCGCTAGTGTAACTATATTTACAGGAGGAATCTGAAGACTGAGTGAGTCAGTGGCCCACCAGCCCAGATATATGAATGGCCCTGGGGGCAACTGCCCCCTTTCCCCCCCAGGCCAGCCTTCTCCTGGCCATGGCTGATGGTCTGCCCATGCTGGCATCAGTCAAACACAACTGGCTTGTGCCACATGGGGTTGGCCATTCATTGAAGGTTGTGATGAACATTCCAATGTTCAATGAAGTTTACACGTGAGATCTGCCTGCAGCCCCCTGGGCTTCCAAGCACGTCTTCCATGCTGCATCTTCACTGTGTTTCTGTGTGAATGCAATAAAAATGTGGCTTGCTGCTTCTTCCTGAAAGGTGATACGGGATCATATAACTCGGAACATGGATAACACTTGTATGTTATTGGTGTCGCACCACTGGTATCACCGTGTGAACAAGTCCTAATATGGTGGGCAGGTGGAGAACTACAACTCCTAGCATCCTATCATGATGGAAATGGTAGTCCCCAACAGGTACAGTTTCATATTTTGCCTACCCCTGCTTAAGATCACAGACAGACAATTTGCAAAACTATGGCTGTTATTGAACTTCAACCCCTATTATCCTGAGATGACTGGAGACCAAGAACAGCTGAGGAGTCTAAACAATCTTGTGACTTTTCATTGCCGATTCCTCCCTCCCCAGCATCTTGGGAACTGATAGACAGATCGTGTAATGAAGCCCAGTGTAAACATTCTGCTCTGCTTGGCGTCTTTAGAGGCCGGGGAAGTGTTTCCTCTCTTGAGAGACACTGAAAATACAATGTATGTCAATCACGGGTCACTGGCAGTGCTGGTACACCACCGTCTATTAGAAAGTGACTCAGAAGCAGCGCTAAGAGAGATTGACCTGGATTAGTGCATTTTCACAAGAGACTGAACGATTCTTGGAAAAGGATATTTTTTCCCCTCTGTTTACTGAATTCATGTTAGGAAAATGTAAGATATGCCATAATGCAGACATGGGGAATATTGTATCACAATGCATATACAGTGTTCCACAAGAATATTCCCATCTCATTATAGATAGATTAGCACTGTAGCATAAATCAGCCGTGCAACCGCTTTATTTCAAATGAAATCTCAGTGGAAATCTAAAAATCAAATACTTTAACCAACTGAATTTTATACTGGATTACAGCACATTTATTCACCATACAATGGAGATGTTTGTAGCCTGAGAGGGTTTAAAGTGTTAGTAATGTCTAAAAAAAAATTTTTTTTGCATTTAGAAGAGCTTAAAAAGCTGATCTAAATGCAAAAAAAGTATCTCTCAAACCGCTATGGTTTAAGAGATACAGGTGTTTAAAGTTTGCCGTTTTGTACTGACAGCTGTAAAGCTGTCAGCAGGAGATTCGTGTCGGTCGACACGGAGGCGCTTGAGAAGTGCCGAGATCTCGTTACTTACACGGAATCCCTTCATTGGAATGGTCTAAAACATGTGCCTGAACATCATAGCGGTTTGAGAGATACGTTTTTTGCATTTAGATCAGCTTTTTAAGCTCTTCTAAATGCAAAAAACTTTTTTTAGACATTACTAACACTTTAACTTTGTATCAATGTTACATGTATTAAGATGCATGTTGGTACCGGTTACTGATAGTGGCAATCCCTCCTACAACAAAAGTGAGATAAATTACATGTTAGGGGATCTATCACCTGTAAACAAGCTAGTATTAATGTGTAGGCTATATTCAGCGAATATGCAGATATGATAGAAACATTCAAATACATGAAGGGATTCAAGAAAGTTCAGGAGGGAAGAACATTTCAAAGGAGTAAATATGTTAGGACAAGAGGCCATAGTCTAAAACTAGAGGGACGCAGATACAGATGTAATGTAAGAAAGTTTTACTTCACTGAGAGGGTAGTAGAGAAGTGGAATAGCTTACCAGCAGAAGTGGTAGATGTCAATACAGTGACAGAATGTAAGTATGCATGTAATAGGCATAAGGTTGTCCTGGATATAAGAAAAGACCAAGAACCACATAAGGTTTGAGGTTTCTACAGCAGGAAAATGGGCGGACTAGATGAGCTGAGTGGTTATGCCATCAAATTCTATGTTTCGGTGTTTCTATATGTTATAGTGGATTCTTTTTTGTTTTTTGTTACATTGTTATTTGGCCAAAATCTAAAGAATAAATACTGCCCTGCACCTGCTTCCAAATAGACTGCTGTTACCTGCTCTGTACCGCAGTCTGTCACTCAGCCTCTACTCTCCTCCCTCTATCCAGCCTCCTCCAATGACAGAGGTTTTCTGCCTGTAAGCTGGAGTGCTCTCAATGGATACATATCGACCTCTGCCAATGAAACTGCTCCAGCTTACAGGCAGAAAGCCTCCGTCAGTGACAGACTGCAGTACAGAGCTGGTAACCGCAGTCTGTCAGGAAGGAAGCAGCAGGGTAATCGTTTAATTTGAGCAAAATAAAGATTTAAAAAAAAAAAAAAAATGAAAACAGTTTTCAGTCTAATCGCTATAGAAACTAACGTTTTAGACAACCATGTATAGGCGTGTTAGATCCCCTTTAAAGGGATAGTAATGTTTCATAATAAAAGCAGCTCTAATTAATCATCATAGTATTTGGGTCTTGGAGAGTGTTATTTCAATTCTGTCAGAGTTGTAGTTCAAGAGTAATTCAGTGACAAAGTATCCCCCTCCTGACCCTTTTACTGATGTAACACTGTTCAGTCACAGCAGAAGGGAGGTGCCCAGGTAGACTGCAGAGAAGGACAATCTTCAATTAAGATAAGGGAAAAACCTGAAAAACTTGTCAAGGGGGACAGGGCTTTCATTGTTCTCATAGGAAGAAGATTGTCCCCTGCTGTTATCTGTCTGGTCTATGGACTGGATTCCACAGCTGAGAAGAGATGGCTTACACTAGGTAAAAGGGGCGGGAGGGGAAACTTTACTTGTGAATATCTCTCAACCCATAAAGGTTTGAGACATAAGACTTATATCATTCTTCATGTTTTTTTTATGTCTACAAAATAAAATAAAGATAAAACTAAGTATTACTATCCCTTTAAAACAGAGGGAGGTGGTAGTTAGAAGCCGTGCGGCACAGTTTGTGCAGCACTGAGGAAGATTTTGCTGGCAATTAAATTACATTTTATCAATATTATGGAAATAATAAATTAATAAATCACACGTTCCAGATAGTCGCTAGTACACAATGTACACAAACTATACAAGATGTGAAAGTTCCTTTTTAACCTACTAAGGACCCAAGGATGCACATCAAAATTCCATAGCTACCCGCTGCCCATCCCCTCTGGCCCTTCAAAGGTTAATGATAACCCCTACAGTGTTAGAAAAGCCTCCAGGTTATTGCTTTTGAGACAACTCTAGCATCCAAGGGTATTATCCAGCACTCAAAGGGTTAAGATACAAGTGGACGATATGTAATAATAAATGTAACATTTTAGTGGATACTGTACCTTTAAAAGAAAAATGGATGTCTTGTGTATGTATTTCCTGCCAGGTATAACATGGGAACCCCTACTGTTGAGAGAGACCTCACAGAAAACTTTTTAGGCTCAAAAAAAAATTTTTTTTTAAATGCAATTTCTAGATTGTGGCCACTAGGGGGCAGTTGCCATCAATATCAACAAAGATATGTAGCCACCGAGTACTAGAAAGCAGCAATTCTGGAAAAAAAAATTGCACCATAGGGACGAATACAACTTTCTGTTGATATAAATTTAGCTTTTAACCCCTTGAATACTGGTAATATATCAAAAGAATGGCAAAGCAACGTGTTGGAGACCTTCGCTACCATTAAAATGTTAACTCTTGGAGTGCCAGAAGGGTACGCAACGCATTGCAAACCCCACTTTAATTTAAAAAAAAAAAAAGTTTAAAGTGGGACTTTCATGATCCTAAGCATCTACTTGTGTGTTTTTATCATCTGTCACCGAGTTATTTGTATATGCTAATAAAGGTGATGTTATCCTTACCCAATAAGCACGGTAAGATCCGAGGTTCCAAGCAGTAGAACGCTGCCATGTTGATTACGCTGTAAGTGAGAGGCAGTGCTCTTACATTGCTTAAAGGGATAATTATGGTTGCTTTTAACAAAGTTAAATATTGTAGATATTAAAAATATTAATGAAATGAGGTAAGTCCCGTCTCAGACATGTATAGTTTGAGAGATATAAGCATCTAAAGTTCCCCCCACTTGCCCCTTTCTCAGACGCCAGTTGTCTAGGTGACAGCATGAGATTCTGGTTGTGCGACGGCCGGCGGCTCTTCAGTAGAGCCAAAATTGCGCTACCTATAAAGGAATACTTAATTGGAACAGCCTACACAGTGTGCCTGGTTTGCAAGAGCAATGCATTCCGTAGCCCTCTGGCACTCAAAGGGTTAAGATGACAGCCAGTCACCATTTTGACTTTACATATTCTGCAACAGCATAACATATACAGCCATGCAACGCCTCCTAGAGGAGACTGGAAGGACAGCGCAGGCACGCAGATGTCTCTAAACCAAATGTCTGTGCTCATACCTGGCTGTCAGTCTCAGAAGTAGTAGGATTTCTTAATAACAAGGTACTTATGCTGGATAATACTACTATTTGTAAGCTTATCGCTATATGACTAATTATTGGGTGGGCTTTATTTGGGGTGATAGTACAGCTTAACCCCATGGTTGTTAGAGAGATCTCATTGGAGATTTATCTAACTAACATCCAAGGTGTTAGATAATGTGCTGTAAAGGGGAATAAAACTGGAGCAGAGACAGTGAAATTGCCTTGGCCGCACCCACAATTCAGAATGTGGGCGTGGCCAGCACACTTGAGACCAGCCCAGAAAATTTGCATCTCTACGCAGTTTCCTATCATGCCTACTGAGAAATCCGCCCCTTCCTGCAGCACTGAGTCCTCTGTATGCTATAGTGGAGGTAGGCTTTTTCTTCTGCAGGGATAGTGCAACATTGTATAACAAGCCCTGCTTTCACAGTCCCTGAAAGAAACCTCTCTGGAAACGGATCGAGGAAGCTCACTCTGTCCAGCATAAAAATGAAGTGACCATGAAATAAAAATAATAAAAAAGTATAGATAATTTCACTTTACATGTTATACACTTGCAGAATGTGAAGTTAACCCTTTGAGTGCCAGAGGGGTACGCAACGCATCGCGTTGCATACCCCTCTGGCACTCAAAGGGTTAAAATAGAGGTCGACTGTCACTTTAATGAAAAACTCATCAAATATCTGTCGCCTCCCTTGTGACTTCTGGGAGACTTTCTATACTTCGTTATGCTCCGGTCACAAAGCAATCACAAGCTCCTGGGGTCAATGACGTTTTCACACCTTCTCAGTGATCCAGGGTCATATGATCACTGTGACAATGTTCTGCTACTCCTGGTGCCACAGTGTCTGCTATATTTTGGTTTGGGACGGGTTATCAAGTGTTTGGACACTTCAACTCTGATTACAGAGAAGCTTCAGCCTCACCATTTACGTGGTAAGTGCACATAATTCAAAGACCAAAATAGCGGACTTTGCAACGTGGAAAATTTGACATTACAGAACTTTGCAGCTTCCTGTACACACATTTTTTGGATGTATTTGCCAATTGCAAAATTCCGTTGCCAACAGAATTGTTTTACTGCCCCCTTGTGGACACATTCTGAAATACATCCATCCTATGAATTTCAAACAAGATTAGCAAAACACATACATTATCTCCAAAAATGAAAAAAGTTTAATATCCATTGAAATATTATGTTCTTCTAGTCCTGGGGCATGCAAACTGCATTACATGATACAAATGAAAATTCACATTGATTTAACCCTTTGACACCCCACTGGCACTCAAAAGGTTAAATGGGGCACTCACATTTCCCCAGACTACTTTTGCCGAACAACTCATAGTATTAAAGAACATACAGTGTGTTTTCTAACTCTATACTACGTTTACATTTGAAATTAACTCGTCTTTTGTTGGTGGTTTTGGCTATGTTAGAAGACATTAATAGGGGTATGCTGCATTTTGGGTGGTTTGGGAGGTTGGGAGAATGTATCAGAGAGCTTTGTCTGCCCCCATCCTCCAGGTGACGTCATGCACAGCGAGCATATCGAGAGATGCAATACTGAAAGGTGCGTGAGGTACACCTACTTCATATTACTTCTCAAAGACGTTAGCAAGGCTAATTTCCTCTGTACCCCCGTTCTGTACTATTGCAGTAAGTGATGTTATCTGGGGAGAGATGCCTTACAAATTGTGAGGGTACATGAGGCTGTATCCTCACCTGTGCAGAAGTCCAACACGGAGGTGAGGAAATTAAAGTGCAACTTTCATTATGATTCAAGTTTGCATTTTTGATAACTACATTAAAAACTGTGTCAAAAGACCATATTGTACATATTTGCCAAATAAATCAATAGCCCCCAGGTTCATCTCTCAAACCCTCCCTCCCCCTTCCCTGAAGTCAGTGTTGTACTGGCTGCAGGGATATCCGGTCTGACTCTCATCATGTGGCTCTGCAGCAGAGCCACGATTGCGTTAATGAAAAATAATTATTTCACTGAAACGGTCTTCTACATGTGCTTGCAAACCAAGCACAAACCAAGCACACGTAGAAGACCGTTTCAGTTAAATAATTCTTTTTCACTAACAGGATCTCGGCTCAGCTGCAGAGCTCCAAGCCTGTCATACAACAGACTTCCCCTGCAGTCAGTACAACACTGACTTCAGGAGAAGGGGAGGGAGGGGGGAACTTTGCCTTCAGTTATCTCTCAAACCATAAAGGTCTGAGAGATGAACCTGGGGGCTATTAAATTATTTTACAAATATCTACAGTATGGGGATAGTAATAATAAAGTATTACTGTCCCTTTAAGGAGATATTATACTTGTTTCCATATGCTAATTGTAGTACAAGTGCTAATGTATGCTAATTGTAGTACCAGTGACATTGTATATGCTAATGAAGCTTTTCGGTGACGTTTCACATGCTAATTAAGTATTTTCGGTGACATGTCATATGCTAATTAAGGTTTCAATGGCGTTTCATACGCTAATGCAGCTTTGTGTACAGTACCAGGAAATGTTCACTCTCACTTTGACCAGAAGTAAAAGTGTGAATATATCACATATACCTGTACATCTGCTGGCCTTTTAGCTAACATGACATATAGACAGTTTTTAATGCAGGTTTCAAATATGCAAACTTGAATTAAGGTGAATGCTTCACCATCTACAAGAAGTAGCATATTAAAAATACAATAAAGTCTACCAGACAGCACTGCTGGCTGTCACAAAGTCTGTTTTAATACTAGCTAATGTTGTGTCCCTTTAAATAGGCGAGGTCTACAATGCATTGTGAAGGTGATAAAATTAAATTAAAATCAGTGAGAATTTTCATTCATCCCCTATGATTAAGTAGGATTTCTCCAAAATTCCTCATCGTTATTATTAGTTTCCTCAATACAGCCTGTAATAGTGAGATAAAAGTCACAGGACCCAAGGAGTTGGGCGCCATCTTGAGGAGGACTATTACACTGATTCCTCCGACCAGTTGCTGAGAGCCACATAACGATATGTGATTTTCTCTCTTTCTCACTTCTATTTATTAGATACACTAGTTTTAAAGTCTGTGTACACGGGCAAACACTGGCGGTGCTGCAGTCATGTGCAGTACTTACTGACCGCTCCGCGGCTGATCCGAATTCAGACTGTAGACCTCTCTGCGCACCTTCCTGGGACCAAGCTTATCAACCGCGGTATGGGCAGTCTGTACTACACATGACTGCAGCACGCGCAGCCGTCTCTACTGAGCATGACGGCTTCTAACAAACATCCTTAGCTAATTATAATATAGGATGGTGTATATTCATGTCACCCTGTTGAGATACTGCAAGCGCTCTCCTATCTTCTTCATATCTACCAATGGAATTAATGCAGATCATGCTTTATCTCAAACGTTCAGCCTCTGACGCAGGACGCTGGTTGAGCCACACTTGCTGGAGGAATGGGGGCTTCTGGTGGATGGCAGAGGACAGAGATCAAATTGTAAAGTCCATGCAAATGTAATATGCTCGCTGAGGATGATGGGAATTGTATTCCAATAAGAGCTGCGATGCCTTAAACAATTACACCTGCTAATGATTATACCCCAAAATAAATAACTGGATTGGATTTTAATCCTATGCTTATTTTTTTAATTCTGGGGACCGCACTTTTAGATATTTTATCCTTTATGTCTTTGAGTTCCAGAGTGGTGGACAATGCACTGCTAAGCAATGCACTGCCCAATCCTCTAGCACTCAAAGGGTTAACCACGAGTACAGGACAGGTGTGTGGCAAATTTGAAAGAAATCTGTTGCATGCCTCCGCAGAGATCAAGGGGTAATGATGGTGTTTCTTGATGCACAAGGGATTCAGATTAAATAGTTGTAAGTGTGGCACTAAGTTAAGGGTATCCTTTCACTTTATTAGAGATCCTGCCATCATAAGCCATGGTAAATCACACTACACTACTGCCATCTACTGGTGATTTAGCAGATTTCATACAGTTTTCATAGCGATCCTAACTTGCTGGCAGTAAACATCACTTCATTTTCATCAGTTAAAAATATCCCTGTGTGTACTGCCATACCCCATTCTTCTATCATCCAGTTAGTTCCTAACCAGCACCCTTCATATGGATGATGTCTGAAAATGGCTAATGTGCATATTATTTGAATATTCTTCCCCCTAATATCCTATGCCCAACGCCAAATTTCATTCACCTAATTACATTACATTCACTACAGGGAAGAAATCAAAACTCAGAAAATCTCCATTGATTTAAAACGGCACTCAGAGGGTTAAAAACCCAATTTACATTCCAGGGAATTATTATTTCTCCCTACTGTACAGTTGGTTTGCTCCAGAAATGCCCCAGTATCAGCTTTTATACATAAGGAAAGTTAATCATCTATCGCTCACATCTTTAGTGCCAGATTGCTGCAAAATACAAAGCAATGCAATGTGCTGCTCCTTTGGTACTCAAAGAGTTAATGTGACAATCACCTTTTTGACATTATATATTCTGCAAGTGCAAATTATGTATTCAAATTCCTTATACTTTTTATTTTAGGTATCTGACAGTGAACTCCCTATTTTTTTATTCATTTATTTATTTATTTTTTCACATTCATTTGTGTTACAGCAAGCTCCCTAAATTTCTGTTTACAGAGACAGTGGCGTAACAATAGGGGTCGCAGCAGTCGCACCTGTGACCGGGCTCGTCACTCCAGGGGCCCAGCCACCGCCTGCGACCCCCTCGCCCGCAGCAGTCACTTACCTGATCTCCCACTCATCTCCCAGGCTCTGCATTACTACATCAGCGCGCGGGAGCTCCGGTTGCAGAGATCTGTGCCGATGGAGGCACAGATCTGTAAAGACACTCCGCTAGACCACCAGGGACTGGAGGTAGGGGCAATGTGATGAAGGGGGCATTGTGGAGATGTAGGGGACATTGTGGAGATGGAAGGGGGCATTGTGGATGAGGGGGCCAATGTAGGTGGGGGGGGCCCATGGCAATTCTTGCACCAGGGCCCGGTGGCTTCTAGTTACGCCTCTGTACAGAGAGCTTTCTATGAACATTGAACAGTACAATATATTTAACAGACAGGAGTCAGCATTTCTCCTGCAGGGATAGTGTTACATTGTATACATATCTCTGCTTTCACAGACCCTGACAGAAAGCTTTCTGGAAAGAGATTCAGGGAGCTCACTGTCAGCCTCCACTATAGCACAGAGATCACCTAGTGTTGAAGAGTAACACTGTCCCCAACCCTAAACACTAAAGGTGTGTGTATGTGCGTGTGTGTGTGTACGTGCGTGTGTGTGTGTACGTGCGTGTGTGTGTACGTGCGTGTGTGTGTACGTGCGTGTGTGTGTACGTGCGTGTGTGAGTGTGTGTGTGTTATTTTCAGTTTTATAGATTTCATGTCCCTCTGGACCAAGACATTTCATTGATCCTGATAGAAAATCATTGTGAGGTCAAAACATATGGAGGTACCTTATGATGTGTGATCTTATTGGTCTGGTTATTTAATTTTGCCTAAGACATCAAATAAGGGGTTCATAAAATAGGATTTTAGTGAACTTACCATTAAAGGGATAGTAATACTTAATATGTAAAAAAATATATATTGTAGTATTTATCCCCCTGAGTGAAACAAGAGTACTCTCACTGCTGAAAAGTGTTTTATTCAAAAGTTATTAATTTTCAAAGTTGAATTTTTTAGGTGCAATATCACAGTGGCCTGAAATTGTACAGTGGTGCTGTTGCTACACCATCCTATGGAGATTTATGGTCTACAGACCAGAGCTGTCCATAGGATGGTGTAGCAACAGCGCCACTGTACAATTTCAGGCCACTGTGATATTGCACCTAAAAAATTCAACTTTGAGCTGTAATAACTTTTGAATAAAACACCTTTCAGCAGTGGGAGTACTCTTGTTTTACTCAGGGGGATAAACCCTACAACATATTTTTTTTTACATTTTAAGTATTACTATCCCTTTAAATCCTTTTCTCTTTAATCCATATGGAACACAAGGACCATGGGGTTGAGCTCCCTCCTTCAGAAGGGCAGGGCACTTCAATAAGACAGAGTCTTTTGGGCGGAGACTCCATCCTCCAGCTCAACCCCCTCCTACCCAGATTCATGTGTGAATCAATACCACAGAAAAAAAGAGAACCAAAGTTGGGTGAGGAAAAGGAAACCAGCGAAACTAAAACCCCAAGATGACTCCCCTCCCTTGGGAAGGGAACAGATATAGGTCTTTTTTTCATGTGTTTCATATGAACTAAAGAGAACAGGATTTAATGTTAAGTTCACTAAAATCCTATTTTCTCTTAGGTCCAATATGGGACACAGGAACCATGGGGATAAAAAAAACATTATCTACGCAAAAATTCAAGTTTAAAATGTGCCCAGCAGCCTACTTCCGCTTGCCGCACAGAGGCTGCTCCCGTCCCACTACCCAGCATCCTCCGATGATGGAGGACGTCTGCCTCTAAGCTGGAGCAATCTCATTGGCTAAATATCGATCTCTGCCAATGAAATCGCTCCAGCTTAGAGAAAGAAAGCCTCCATCATCGGAGGATGCTGGGTAGTGGGACGGGAGCAGAGGCAGTACTACAAGAAGGAAGTAGGCTGCTGGGCACGTTTTAAACTTGAATTTTTGCGCAGATATCTGTTGTTTTTTTTTGTTTTTTTTAAATTACTAACATATTAAACTTTTTTGTTAAATGCTCTATCTAATGAGCATTAGATATCTATATGTGACAGATCCACTTTAAACAGCAATACTGCCCGAAGAAGCCAAAGCTGGCCTCAGCTGAGGCCAAAACATTGACAAGGGAAACGTGTGCAAGGAGGACCATGTAGCACCTAGCACCGCTGTTCAGAGGAGGTTTTTTTTTTAGGACCAGGAAGCACCCTCAGAACAGGTGGAATGTGCTGTGACTGTGAAAGGAACAGGTCACTTGATTACATACTCCTGGTGTATGGAAGTCTTGATTCAAGGAGCAATGGTGACTTTGGATTCTGCCTGGCTTCCTAGGACTCTTAGGAATGACAAAGGGAATCAGCCTTGGTGAAAGGCTGAGTATGATGAACATAATACTTAAGGCATCACACCACATCCAACAGGTGAAGATCCTTCTCCTGTTTGGAAGTAGGATCAGGAAAAAATGAAGACAAGATGATCTCCTGATTGATGGAAAATTTGAAACAACCTTGGGTAAAAACTCCTAGAAGATAAGACGTATTCGCTTGTCCTGATATAAACAAGACAAGGCTTGTAACTCAGCAACCCTCCAGACAGAGACTGTGCTCAAAAGAAAAGCCACTTTGAATGTCAAAACATGAAAAGAGTCCAAGGAAAGAGGTTTAAAAGGAGGTCTCTGAAAGACACTCAAGACCAAGTTGAGGTCTCAAGGAGGAGTGGGGTCTCTGAAAGAAGGGAAGGCGTGAGGCACCCATTGAACAAAGATTTTAATGTCTGAAAGGATTGAGATGCACCTCTGAAAGAGGAGAGAAAGAGCGGAGATCTGTACCTTAATAGAGCTCAGTCTAAGACCCCCAAAGGACAAAGTATAGTCCATGTCTTCTTCCTCTGAATCCAATTCCTCATTAGAAGATGCTTCAATAAACTAAGTATGTCCCCTAAAAACAGGATCAACCTGCCTGATGTTGAGCATGGGTCTCCAAGAATGGAGGACCCCTTAAACAGAAGAGGACGCCAAAGAAGACATCAGAGATTTAACCCAAGCTGGGTCTTGATCAGTGTTAAACGGTCCCAGAAACAGTGGCTACAGTATACAGTGTGTGTATGTGTGTGTGGGGGGGGGGGGGTTTAAGTGTAGCCCCTGAATCTTTGGGTTTGGTTTTCGCTATATGTCATAGGATCAACATGTCCAAAGAAAGTAGATAAAACTAGTCAGAACTAGTTAAAAGTAACAGTCTAATGCAACGCTCCCAGAAAGACCCAGAAAGTACTTATCTGGTATGCAACTGATTAAACTGGAGAGAGGGAATCTCAGAGAGATTCAGCAATGAGGAACAGACTCTACAGTCAACCTCCACAGGGAAATGGTCCATAGAACTCCTGTGAACTGGGCGATCCAACTCCAGGGAAGCCAGCGATGGGAGTCTGCCAATGGGGGATTACACAGCCCAATATCTAAGGAAAAAACAATAAAATAGCCTAAAAAACTAAGATAATTGACATTGCAGCTCCTATTTCAATGCAGAGCACATGAATCTGGGAGTCTGAAGTGGGGGTTGTGATGGAGGAAGAGGACAAGGGAGTCATTTTGAAGTGCCCTGCCCTTCTGGAGAAGGCAGCTCATCTCATGGTTCCTGTGTTCTATATTGGACATGAGAGAAAGTAAAATATTATACAGAAAGAAGATTACTATGCATTTTTGTAATTCAGTAATATGAGAGACTTGGTCACAAGGTCGGAATTCTTTTGCAAGGCACTGTGTATATATATAAGGTATGTTTGTACAAATTTAAAACACTGAGTTGAAGTTTGCAACAGCTGGAGCTCCAGAGGTTGACTACCCCTATCCTAGCCCCTGGGAATGTTAGCATTTTAATTCTACTGTGTTTAGGGAGGAATCCAATTCCTACTACAGTAGGCTATGTTGGCTAACCAGAGACCGTCCAGCTGCTGAGGACCACAATTTCCATCACGATAATGGGATGATGAGAATTGTAGTCCTCAACAGGGCTGCCATGAGGGAGTTACAGGCAGAACCCATATATGGGTCCCATCCACAGGGGGCACTGTGTCAAAAGGGGGCACCCAGATGACCACACTGGCCCACAGGGATTATGGAGGATCCAATGCATTAGATACCTCTCTGGCACTCAAAGAGTTACGCACATTCTGTAGGTAGCATAGCAGAGAACTGGATCACACCTCTGCTGCTCTGCCCTCTGTTTCATATCATATCATATAGTGGAGTGGCTCCACTGGCTCCGTCTTTACACATACTTCCGATCAGTGCAAATACGTGGGGGTGCTAATTTTATATTTGTACAGGGCCCAAAGATTTCTGATGGTAGCCCTGGTCCTCAACAACTGTAGGCCACAGGCTGCCCATTCCTGGTCCAGGGTATTAGTGCTATATACTAAAACAAGGTTATTCTACCAATGCTGTGTTGATGTTGCCCTTGTGAATGGGTGCTGAAAGGGAGTATTATACTCTCCAGAAGGGATATAAAGTTTGAGAGAGAATAAACTAGCTTGTTTTGGTCACATTTCCCATGCTGAACAGTGTGATGACAGGCTAGAGTGCCTTTTACATGTGTGACTTACATGTATGCACCAAAGTGCAGCAAGCTGTATGTTTATTGCACTGATGCAGGAATACAGTAGAGGTGAAACACAGCCAGTCTTTACAGAAGCCTATGAAGCCACAGGCAGATCTCTCACACTGCACTACACTAGAGGCTGCAATGTTCTTCACAACCATAAAACAAATGATGGATGTGGGCATCAACCAATAATATTCAGCTGTGGGCCTATGGTCAACCATGCCCCGCACCCCAGTGGTAAGATAGTGGAGTTAACACAGGAGAAGGTAAATATTCAAACGAATTTAAATTGAGCTTTTAACCCTTTGATTGCTAGAAAATTTTCCAAAGCAATGCTGGAGAACCCACTAGCATTCAAGGAGTTAAAAGTGGTATTTAACTAGAAAGGAATTTCTATGCATTCCCCCTATGTTGTAGATGGTTTGATCTAGAATTGCTTCAGTACTTCTAAGTACACGAGCTGCCGTGTTACAGAACATACAAACCTCTCTCTCTGAATGCAGTGATTGTGATAGCAGAATTAAAGGAGCAATAAATACTTATTATGAAGAGTAAATACAAATAATATAGCTTTTTCTGACAACTAAAAAAATGGTGAGCTGGAGGTTGATTAATCAAAATGTTATTCCAGCTCAAACCGGTTTGCATTTAACATTTTTAAAGGGACAGTAATGTCCCAGAAAAACTTTTTACAGTCTTGTAGAAGAGAAAAAAATAAGCTGAATGGCACAACGACATCTCTCAAACCGCTATGGTTTGAGAGATATAGGCATTGATAGCTCCCCCTTCCCTCCCCTTCTCCTGATGTCAGCGTCTAGTTGACAGAAGGAGATCCCGGTCCTGGGAGCAGCCTGCAGCTCTACAGCAGAGCCAAAATCGCATTATTGCAAAAGAATTACTTCACTGAAAGGTCTACAAAGTGTGCCTGGTTTGCAAGCCGACCAGGCACGTTGCGGTCACTAAAGGACCACGGAGCATTCTTTTTTGTTTTTTTTTCGACTCGGATTCTGGACTCCCCGAACGGCGTGCAGCCGCGGAGGAAGCACAGAATTCCATGACAGTCATAACACGTCATGGGTAGTTAAGCCAAAACAACCCATGATGTGCTATGACCATGAAGGGTCGTTAAGGGGTTAAGATATTCCATTGTCAAGTGGATTGGTCACCTTGATTCATTTGCATATATGAAAAATTCATGAAAACTGCCTATGTGTTATGTTAGCCAGAAAAAAGAACATCAAATGTACAGTATGTGAATGTATGCTAAGTGTGTTATCTGTGACGTTTCATATGCTGACACTTTTTCAGTAACATTTCATATGCTATGAATGTTTTCACTGACAATTTCACATGTCAGTTAAAGGAATTGTAATGTCCCCAAAAAAGTATCTTCTAAATGGTAGCTGCAATAAAAAAAAACATTTAATGTGCTTAATCCTTTCTCTCAAACCGTTATGTTTTGAGAGATGTAAGAAAATAAAGACCTCTGCTCCCTCCCCCTTCTCATGCATCCGAAGTACGGGACCAGAAAGCGGCTCTTCAGGAGCACTATCATCAAGATATCTAAGTATAATTACTTCATCGGAATGGTCTACAACATGTGCTTACAAGCCAGGCACACTTACTATTCTTACTGTGATAATAAGGAAAACCCGGCCCCCCTTGACCGGTTTTCCCTTATGCTAATTGAAGATTGTCCCTCTCTGCAAGCCATCTGGCCACCACCTTTCTGTTCTGAGGTGAGCAGTGTTACATCATAAAAGAGGTGGGAGGGGGATACTTTGTCATTCAATTACTCTTGAACTACATCTCTGACAGTACTGAAATAACTCTTTCCATGGCCCAAATACTACAAAGATTAATTGGAGTAGCTTTTATTGTGAAACATTACTATCCCTTTAAGTCAGCCTGTAAAGTTCTATTTTTTTTCTCTCCATATAGTGTTTACAACCTCTTTAACCCCTTCCATTGGCAGAGAGGTACACTCAAAGTTAAAAAATAAAAAAAACCAAACACACAGACAAAAACAAAACAAAAAACACTCGGGAGGAAAATATTTTACATGGAGAGGTTTGTGAATACATTATAACCTCTGGCACTCAATGGGAAAAACGGAAGAATTGACTGTCATCAGCTTATTTGCGTCTGTATTTTTGTCTTATAATAGACATGATCCTGCTATAAATGGGTACATCAGAAGTCTACACACTTTGTGCAGCAATGCATGGAAAATTCTTTAACCTACGAGGAGTTTAAAAAAAAAAAAAAAAAAAAAAAAGCTGATGTACTAAGGAGGACTAGACTAATTCTGGGACAAACCAACTACAACTTAGGGAGTAAACAAACCTTCCCATTGATGCAAGTGTGCATTTTAACCCCTTGAATGCCAGAAAGGTCTCCAATGCACTGCTTTGCAATGCGTTGGAAACCTCTCTGATATTCAAGGGAATTAAAAAGCCTCAACAAAATCAGTTCTTCTCCGTGAATTAGCTTCTCTGTGTACCAGTACAAGGTTTTATGTGTAAGAAAGGACATCACAGTCTCAAGGAATTCATCTCTAGCAACTGTTGCTTAAAACACAAGGCAATTCCTATGAACAGGTAAGGAGTGTTTGAAGAAAAGGGAAAACAGACATTGAAAGACCATGTCACAATTACAATGACCACTAGGTGGAGCCATATAACAGGAGTAAGGCAAGCATAGATGTGAGTGTGGCCTCTCTATTAGATGAGAGTTGGTACCGTGTTAGCCGTAGAAATACAGGATGCAAAATTTTTTGTAAAGTTGATACCTTTATTGGCTAACTAAACAGATTTAAAATGCAAGCTTTCAAGACTTCTTAGGTCTCTTCCTCAGGCATGTTATACAGATAAATATGAAAACTTCTCTCTTAAATACAAGTACACATTACGTTGTTTATAATGGAAATCAGATAAGAACATTAGTCCAGATACCAATTCCTTGATCAGTCAATGGTAGAGGATGTGATTTAAATAGAATTCTTCCTCTGGGTCCAGGTATTTATGATTCCAGAGGGACTGTCGTAAAAGTTAATTCACAATTAAGTACTGTGACAGAAATTCCCTGTCCCTGTTCAGGCCATAGGTCAAAAGTCAAATTGTAACATTAATTTTACCTCCCATAATTTTCTGTCCCTCTGATTGCAAAATTATCCCATTAGTACAGTCAATTTAATGTCCCTGATACTGTGCCCACTTTGGCAAAAATGTTCTCCCACTGGTGTCTCTGTCTTTTTGTTGTTAATGCTGGATCTGTGGGAATTAAACCTCTTATGTAATTTCTGTCCCGTTTCCCCCACATAAAGAGCTGTTGGGCATTTTGCACACATGATAAGGTATATTACATTGGATGATTTGCAGGTGAAATTACCATTGATCTTATGGTGTAACTGGGTGTTTGGGATGGGTATCTTGTCTGTGGTATAAATGTGTGCACAGGTTTTACACCTACTTTGTAGGCAGGGTAATGTGCCATTTTTTGTATTTTTGTTCAGGGCACTCCTTACCATCAGTTGCTTTAAATTGGGAGGCTGTCTGAAGGAGAGTAAGGGAGGCTGTGGAAATATGTTCTTAAGTCTTTCATCTGTGTGTAAGGTTGCTTGAAGTTCTCTTGATATTTTGCGCAGAGCTTCAACCTGGGGGTGGTAAGTGACAACAAGTGGCACACGGTTTCCCTTATGCTGTTCTTTGTAGCTCAACAGATCTTTTCTTGGTATGCGAGTAGCTTTCTGTATCTGACTGTCAATAATCCTTGCACTGTAACCCTGTCTTATAAAGTCTCCTCTGAGTTTCTGGAGGTGCTTGTCACGGTCCGCCATGTCAGAACAGATGTGATTATATCTGATGGCCTGGCTGTATATGATGGAGTTCTTTGTGTGTTTTGGGTGAAAGCTATCGTTATTCAGTTAGGTTGGTCTGTCTGTTGGTTTGTTTACGGTACAAGGATGTGTGGATGGAGTTGTTCTGAATACTGATAGTCGTGTCTAGGAAGTTAATGTTTGTGTGTGAGTGACTGAGTGTTAGATTGATACTGGGGTGGAATGCATTGTAATTTTTGTGGAATTTGAGAAGTTCCTCTTCACTGGCTGTCCAGATGATAAGAACATCATCTATGTAGCGGAGATAGACCAGGGGTTTTGTCTGGCAGGTGGATAGGAAGTCCTCTTTTAAATCTGCCATGAACAAGTTGGCATATTGTGGTGCCATTCAGGTACCAATTGCAGTCCCCATTTTCTGGAGGTAGAGGTCCTGTCCAAATTTGAAGTAGTTGTGGGTGAGTATAAAGTGTATGAGTTTTGTTACCGGTTCCATGGCTGTGTTATTTCTTTCTAGATATTCTTGGCATGCTGCTATGCCATCTTTGTGTGGAATGTTGGTATAAAGGGATTCTACATCCATAGTGGCAAGGATGGTGCTCTCTGGAATGGGGCCCAAGTCTGCTAGTTTGTTCAAGAGATCCGTGGTGTCTTGAAGGAAGCTGGGTGTTCATTTTACCAGGGGTTTCAGGGTATTTTCTACCCAGCCAGAGATATTTTCTGTGAGTGTGCCAATTCCTGAAATTATGGGTCTTCCCGGGTTTCCTTCTTTGTGTATTTTTGGTGACATGTAGAAAGAGCCTGCTTTTGGATCTGTTGGTATTAGGGGCCTTATCTGTTCTCCAATGTTGGAGGGCAGTTCTTTTATGATCATGTTGAGTTGCTTTGTATATATTTTTGTGGGATCCTCTTGTAGTTTCATATAGTATCTTTCATCAGAGAGTTGCCTATTTGCTTCTTGAATGTAGTCTGCAGTATTCATAATAACAACAGCTCCCCCCTTGTCCGCAGGCTTAATAATAATGTCCTGGTTATTCTTTAATGACTGTATGGCTTTCTGTTCCTTGTGGGTTAGATTGGGTGTTGGTTCACATTGTTTCTCCAGTATTTCTGTAGTTACTCTGTTTCTGAAGATACCTATGTATCTGTCCAGTGTAGGGTTACTACCTGGTTTTGGAGTCCAGGTGGATCTTTTTGTGGGTGCATTGATATTATGATGTTGCTCTGTGGTGTTGGCATCATCGTTATCCATTTTGTCATGGAAGAATTCCTTGAGTCTGAGTTTTCTGAAAAATTCCTCCATGTCCCTACAGAGTGTTACCTTGTCCACAGGTTTAGTGGGACAGAATGACAGGCCTTTTGAAAGCACAGATACTTCCTCTCTGCTTGGCTTGTGTGTGGAAAGGTTCACAATGCAGTTCTGTTCGATTTGCAGATTCTGCCGCAAAACCTGCTTTGTATCTCAGTCTCTGTAGTTTCTTCCTCTTGTTGTTGATGAGTAGTGTTTGTAGTTTTCTGGAGTATTGTTGAAGGGCCTGTTGTATGTCCTCAGTGTCTGGTCCAAGCTGTTCCTTGAGAGTTGATATTTCTGCTTGTGTCTTTGACTTCCTATTGTAGCAGATCCCAATAAGGTTGTTGCGTAGCCTCTGGGAAGTCCTGGTACATAGTTGCTGTGCAAACCTGCTGTTATATGTGTCCAGGGTAGGATTTTTCAGCATGAGGCCTTTAGGTATTAAATGTTCCTTTTTGCATGTAGACAGGAAGAAGACGTCACTATCCAGTTGTGCAAATTTCTTTAGGAGGTTTTTCATATTCATTTGTGTGTGGTGGCCTCTCTATTTACATCCAATTAATACAATGAACAGTGTGCAATCCGTTCACAAGATTAACAAGGAGTCAAGACAATAAATAGGATTTGAAAGATGGAGAAATTAGAGTTTTGCTGTTCTGGGACATAAAACAAAAACACAAGAAATAATAATTACATAAATACTCCATAGTACGAAGATTCCATTTCATATTCTGCAAGATCTGGAGGAGGGATTCTGGAGTAACCAAACTGAGCCATAGCGGACGATTAAAACTTTCCAATAATTTGAATGGGGCTTTTTACCACTTGAATGAGAGGTCTCCAATCAATTGCTTCTCTGGCAGTCAAAGGTTTAAAAAGCCCCCTTTAACTGAAATTCAAAAGCACATAGTTTCCACTGATTATATAATAATAATAATAATAACAACAACTAGTATTTATATAGAGCCTTTCTCCCAGTGGGACTCAAATCCCGCACGCTCTCGGAATTAACCAGATTGGGTAATAATAACATGTTTTATTCAGGTGCCAATCAATGGGACTCATTTATCGACTTCAGAAGGATGAAGGGCTGAGTTGACCTTGCCAGGATTCGAACCTGCAACCTTGAGGTTTGAAAGGCTCTGTAGTCACGGCATTTAATACTGAGCTATCTCACCATCCACATGTCCCTTACACACTTTCCCCATATTGCCCCAAAGGACTCTGTTGCACAGTGAGAGGGGCTTGTCACTGTCAGATTGCCGGCCCATACTGACATCAGCCATCTATGATTTGGTGACAGCCAACTGGGCCTGCCATTGATTGGAGGTCCCACAGACCATAAGAAGATCCTCACTGTTGCAGCTTCCTAGTAATCTTTGTTGATCACAGGATTTTGCAGCAAGACATGTTCACATGTCAAAACATCACATGTGAACAGCCACACAGAGGGCTATGAAGCTAATGTTAATTGAATAAACTAGTAGACAGTGTTTTTGTAACTGCTACTTACAGTGGAAGTAATATAACACTATGAGGATTTTAGTGTAATTAGTGTTACATTATTTTCTCTTAGTCCAATGCGGAACACATGAAACATAGGGTAAAGTCTTCTCCTCCAGGAGGGCAGGGCAGTTAAAAAAAAAAAAAAAAAAAAAAAAAAAAGAGGGGGCGAAGCAAACTGCCTAGCAAGATTGACGTCTTTTGCCTAGCTCTGAGGCCAAGATTCTGATTATTTTTGATGCTGCTGCTATATATACTCATTTTGCTGCCGAAAAGCTTTATTTTTCTCTTCTGACTAGATATATGGTGGTCGAAAGTACAATAATTTATTAGAGGGGCCGAGAGATCTTTATTTCTACCAGCACGTCAGAAGACCCATTTGTTGAGGATACTCAAAATGGTGGACGGAGCCTTTCTACAGACGGAGGCCACTGTGCACTTCCTGACAAAGGCAGACCTCGCTACTTTGGTTATGGATATCAGAGATGTCATTCGAGAGGAAAAAACAGTTTATACAAATTGGACAGTACTGGCTGATATACCGGACACTAATATTCCCCACTGCTCTTCTTCCCACCAGCTACTACCTGCCAGCCAGATACTACCATTACACACTGCTCTCAGTTCCAGCCAGATACTAATATTACACACTGGTCTCAGTTCCAACCAGCTACTACCTGCCAGCCTGATATTAACATTACACACTGCTCTCAGTTCCAACCAGCTACTACCTGCCAGCCAGATACTAACATTACACACAGCTCTCAGTTCCAACCAGCTACTACCTGCCAGCCAGATACTAATATTACACACTGCTCTCAGTTCCAACCAGCTACTACCTGCCAGCCAGATACTAAATTACACACTGCTCTCAGTTCCAACCAGCTACTACCTGCCAGCCAGATACTAATATTACACACTGCTCTCAGTTCCAACCACCTACTACCTGCCAGCCTGATATTAACATTACACACTGCTCTCAGTTCCAACCAGCTACTACCTGCCAGCCAGATACTAACATTACACACAGCTCTCAGTTCCAACCAGCTACTACCTGCCAGCCAGATACTAACATTACCCACTGCTCTCAGTTCCAACCAGCTACTACCTGCCAGCCAGATATTAATATTACACACTGCTCTCAGTTCCAACCAGCTACTACCTGCCAGCCAGATACTAACATTACACACTGCTCTCAGTTCCAACCAGCTACTATCTGCCAGCCAGATACTAACATTACCCACTGCTCTCAGTTCCAACCAGCTACTACCTGTCAGCCTGATATTAACATTACACACTGCTCTCAGTTCCAACCAGCTACTACCTGCCAGCCAGATACTAACATTACACACATCTCTCAGTTCCAACCAGCTACTACCTGCCAGCCAGATACTAACATTACACACTGCTCTCAGTTCCAACCAGCTACTACCTGCCAGCCTGATATTAACATTACACACTGCTCTCAGTTCCAACCAGCTACTACCTGCCAGCCAGATACTAACATTACACACTGCTCTCAGTTCCAACCAGCTACTACCTGCCAGCCAGATACTAACATTACACACTGCTCTCAGTTCCAACCAGCTACTACCTGCCAGCCTGATATTAACATTACACACTGCTCTCAGTTCCAACCAGCTACTACCTGCCAGCCTGATATTAACATTACACACTGCTCTCAGTTCAAACCAGCTACTACCTGCCAGCCAGATACTAACATTACACACAGCTCTCAGTTCCAACCAGCTACTACCTGCCAGCCAGATACTAACATTACCTACTGCTCTCAGTTCCAACCAGCTACTACCTGCCAGCCAGATACTAACATTACACACAGCTCTCAGTTCCAACCAGCTACTACCTGCCAGCCAGATACTAACATTACACACTGCTCTCAGTTCCAACCAACCACTACCTGCCAGACAGATACTAACATTACACACTGCTCTCAATCCCACCAGCCGCTACCTGCCAGCCAGATACTAAATTACACACTGCTCTTCCTTCCACTACTTGCCAGCCAGATACTAAATTCCAAATGGCTTTTCCTGCCACCACCTGCCAGCCAGATACTAAATTCTACATTGTTTTTCCTCATTCCAATCACAACCTGCCAGCCAGATATTAGTATTCCATACTGCTCTCCCTCTCACCGGATGTTCCCTGCCAGACAGATACTAACATTACAGACTGCTACTACCTGAAAGACAGATGATAACATAGAAATATAGAATTTGAAGGCAGATAAGAACTATTCGTCCCATTTTCCTACTGTAAAAATCTCAAACCTTGATTGATCATTGGTCTTGTCTTATGTCCAGGACAGCCTTTTGCTCATCCCATGAATGCTTACATTCCCTCACTGTATTAACCTCTACCACTTCTGCTGGTAGTATATTCCACTTATCTACTAGCATCTCAGTGAAGTAAAACTTTCTTACATTACGTCTAAACCTGTGTCCCTCTAAACTCTCTCTCTCCCTCCCACAAGATACTAACATTCCACACTGCTCTCCTTCCCACCTGCCTGCCAGATTCTAACATTGCACACTGCTCTCCCTCCAACCAGCTGCTCCCTGCTGGCCAGATACGTGCATTGCACACTGATTATCCTCCCACCTAGTCAATCTTTGCCCCTCTGGTGGCAACAACATCTCCCATCACTAAAGTCAATGGGCAATGATGGGAGTTGCTGTTGTCCCTAGCAGCTGGAGCTCTAAGGATTGATGATACCCTGTCCTAGCCTCTATTCACATTAATTTGTGATATCTAGAACCTTTGTACCAAAGAAAAACATTAACTCATGGCTAGAAGTAGATATTTAAAGCGGAAGTTTCTCCTGAACAAGACGGTGTTTCTATCCCTTTCTCTCTATGAATTGTATTTCGCTGTGTGTTTCATGTAGCTCAGAATTGCATATCACGTTAGTAAAAGAGAAATAAAGTTTGTACCTGATGACGTAACATGCGGTACAAGCCATACCGTGATGGACAGAAGCTGTACCTTAAAGGAACAGTAAACTTTTTT
Source organism: Rhinophrynus dorsalis (assembly GCA_037306005.1). NCBI lineage: Eukaryota > Metazoa > Chordata > Amphibia > Anura > Rhinophrynidae > Rhinophrynus > Rhinophrynus dorsalis. The sequence continues at coordinate 669,950,584 of CM074718.1, forward strand.
TTATGAACACACATATTTTACAGAGCATTTACTGCTGAATAAAACAAGGTCACTCCCATCGCTGTCAGATGTTTTGTTCAAAATTTATAGCAGTTTAAATAATCAGGAAGTGAATTTACTGTGTTTACTTCCTGATAGTTCTAACTGACAGGAAGTGACTCAGCAGTTTCTATCACATTCTATGGAGAACTGTATGTCTGACTTTTCTGACTTTCCTCTCCATTAGAATCTAACAGGAAATCTAATTAGAATTTGACCACAAGAGGGCACTGCTAATGTAAAAAAAAACATGGGTTTAAACTGTAATAATTCTGGAAAATAGGATTTTAGTCTTACCTGTTAAATCCTTTTCACTTAGTCCATACAGGTCACTGGTACCATGGGATGTGTAGTCCCCTTTAATAGGCAGGAACAATTATGCAAATAATTTGCAAGGGGCGGAGCCTCCCCTCTTACTTAAGCCACCTTCTGGCCAGAGCCACCCATATTGATTTGAGACCCTAAACTGACCCCAGGTAAGCAAAAAGAAAGACTCCTGTGAGCATGCCCGAACGGTCTCCCACTGAATGCCACAGGAGAGCCAAGACTGGTCCCTTGACAGGGTGGGAGACCAGTGACCTGTATGGACTAAGTGAAAAGGATTTAACAGGTAAGACTAAAATCCTATTTTCACTGTCGTCCAATACAGGTCACTGGTACCATGGGATGTACAAACATTGAGCTGATCCAGAGGCGGGAAGTAAGGCAAGGACCAGGCGCAAGGCCCAAGTCACTAGAACTGTTAACCAGTTGATAACATAGCCCAAACTGTAAGTGTCAACGGACACCAACCAAGGGAACAATCCCTGAACTTAACACAGCACACGGAACACGAGCCAACCGGGCTCAACAGTAAGGAAGCACTAAGGATCACAGAGCGGAAGAGCTACACAGGCAAGACTGCCTCCAGGACCTTCCTTCCAAAGCTGGCATCAGCCGATGCCAGTACATCAACTCGGTAGTGCTTAGAAAAAGTGTGCACAGAGGACCAAGTGGCCGCTCTGCACAGTTGATCAGCAGAAGCTTGATTCTTGTAGGCCCAGGAGGCCCCAATAGATCTGGTGGAATGGGCAGTCACCCTGAAGGGAACATGCTTATTCCTCAACTTATAGGCTTCACGGATGGTAGCCTTAATCCAAGAGGCAATGGTAACTTTGGAAGCCGGTCTTCCTGCCCTAGGCCCCTCAGGAATGACGAATAGAGCGTCAGACTTCCTGATAGATTCGGTGCGGTGAACATAAAACTTGAGGCAACGCACCACATCCAACAAATGGAGATCTCTTTCCTTGTCAGATGAAGGATTAGGGCAGAAAGAGGGAACCACAATCTCCTGATTGATGTGAAACTCAGACACAACCTTGGGTAAGAATTCCTTGGTAGTGCGAAGCACAGCCTTATCCTTGTGGAACACCAGGTAAGGAGGTTTACAAGACAATGCCTGTAACTCTGCCACCCGGCGTACTGACACAATAGCCAAAAGGAAGGCCATCTTCCAAGTCACAAGACGTAATGGAATGGAAGCCAAGGATTCAAACGGTGGTCGCTGAAGAACACCCAGCACCAAATTGAGATCCCACTGGGGAGCAGGACTCTTGAAGGCAGGTCGAACATGAGTCACACCTTGGAAGAAGACTTTCACATCAGGAAGGATGGCAATCCGTTCCTGGAAAAACACAGACAAGGCAGAGGTCTGAACTTTGAGGGAACTCAGACTGAGCCCCTTGTCCACACCGTCCTGCAAGAAGGCCAGGACAGTGGGAAGATGGAAGTCAAGAGACAACTGCTTGACAGAGCACCATGTCACGAAAGTTGACCAAATGCGATGATAGATCTTGGAAGACACAGGCTTACGAGCACTGAGCATCGTCGACACCACAGAAGGAGAAAAGCCTTTCTGAGCTAGAATCGAGGATTCAACCGCCATGCCATCAAACGGAGAGAGTGAACATCCTCTTTCCACAGATACCCCTGAAGAAGCAGGTCCGGACGGGCTGGAAGTGGGATTGGATCCTTCACTGACATGGCCATCAATTCCGGAAACCAGGACTGGCGAGGCCAGTTCGGAGCAATCAGGATGACAGGACAACGTTCTCTCTTCAACTTCTGAATAACTCTGATCAATAGAGGAAGAGGGGGGAAGATGTAAGCCAGGGGGAAGTCCCAAGGGATCGACAAGGCATCCACCGCTAGAGCAAGGGAGTCCCTCAGACGGGAGCAAAACACCGGAACCTTCCTGTTGTGTCTGGTAGCCATCAGATCCACCACTGGCATCCCCCACCGTTGAGTGAGCATGTGAAACACCTCTGGGTGAAGAGCCCATTCTCCGCTGTCGACGGAGTGACGACTGAGGAAGTCTGCCATGACGTTGTCCACGCCTGGAATGTGAACTGCAGAGATGACAGGCACGTGATCTTCTGCCCAAGACAAAATATCCTTGACTTCCCACCAGGCGGAACCGCTTCTTGTGCCGCCTTGTCTGTTGATGTAAGCCACCGCCGTGGCGTTGTCGGACTCTACTCTGACTGGAAGACCGGTCAATTGAGACTCCCAGTGCCTCAGGGCCAGCCGGACAGCTCGAAGTTCCAGAACATTGATGGAGAGCATGGATTCCTCCAGACCCCATTTCCCCTGAGCACTGAAGCGACCCCAGACTGCACCCCAGCCCCGAAGGCTGGCATCCGTTGTGACTGTGGTCCAATGAGGAACTAGAAAGGATTTCCCTTTCAAGAGATGAGAGAGATCTAACCACCAGTGCAGACTCGACTCGACATGAGGAGGAAGAGAAACAGACAGATGTTGATGATCTGGATGATTCCTGCACGTCTGGATCACAAATCTCTGAAGATCCCTGGAGTGGGCCATGGCAAATGGTACTGCTTCGATCGTGGAAATGAACTTCCCCACTAAGGACGACAACTTCGGAACTGGAATTTCGACCATGTCCAGAATCCCAGCCACTCTGACGGCTATCTGGTGAGCCACGTCCTCTGGAAGAAACACCATGCATTGGCGAGTGTCGAACAGGAGACCCAGGAACAGAAGCCTCTGAGAAGGAATCAAGTCCGACTTGTCCAGATTCAGGATCCATCCGTGACGGTTCAGGGTGTGCATGCACCTCTGCAACTGCTGGTGGAGAAGCTCCGCTGAGGAGGCCTTCAGTAGGAGATCGTCCATGTAGGGTGTCACTCTGATCCCATCCTGATGGAGCACCGCTATCAAGGAGCCCAGCACCCGCTGGAAGACTTGAGGAGCTGTAGTCAGTCCAAAGGGGAGCGCTGTAAATTGAAAGTGTCCCCTGTGGCAGGCAATCCTGAGATACTTCCTGCTCTCTGGATGAATAGGGATGTGAAGATAAGCATCCTGAAGGTCCAGGGAGGCAAGAAACTCCCCTGGAGACATTGCTGCAATCACAGAGCGCAGGGACTCCTGGCGGAAGTGGGAAGTCACCACATAGGCATTGAGATCTTTGAGATCCAAGATGGGACGGGTTCCTCCGTCCTTTTTGGCTACCACAAACAGGTTGGAATAAAATCCTGAACCTGTGTCCCCCTGCGGAACCGCCTCCAGGACCTCTTTGTCCAAGAGATCCTGAATAGCGTCGTCGAACAGACGCCTTTTTGAGGGTTCCTGAGAAGGACGAGTAAAATGGAACCGAAAAGGAGGAAGGGAAGAGAAAGGGATCCTGTATCCCTCTGACACCACCTGAAGAACCCATGGGTCCGCCACTGACTCCTCCCAAGTCCGGCGAAAGATGCGGAGACGACCGCCTACAGCCGGATGCGGACCCGGGTTCGGCGAGTCATGCCGAAGCAGTCTTGGAGGTCTTGGCCTTGGAGGCAACTTTGGGCCTCCAGGACTGTTTGGGCTTGGAGGAGGAGCGCGTAGTGGGAGGACCCGTTTGGGCCAAGGAGCGTGTCTCAGTCTGAAAGGAACGAAAGGACCGATTGCGTTTGGCTGGAAACTTTTTCTTAAAGACTGAGGGTAGAAGAGTACTTTTACCGCCAGTAGCCTCACTGATCATTTCTTTGAGCTCAGAGCCAAAGAGCAAATTCCCCTGAAAGGGCAAGGAAAGCAAGGCTTTCTTAGAGGCTGTATCAGCAGACCAAATTTTCAGCCAAAGAGCGCGTCTAGCCACCACAGAAGAAGTGGAGGCCCTCGCCATCATGCGCACAGCATCAAAAGCAGCATCAGCAACATAGTTCTGAGCTTCAGTGATATTAGCAAGAAGCTGCAACTGTTCAGATACAGGCGCATCCTGGCGAACCGCTTCAGTCAGTCGTTCAGTCCAGGCTGCAATAGCTCTATTAACCCATGCCACAGCAAAGGTGGGGCGCATGGCAGTGCCAATAGAGGCAAAAATAGATTTAAGAGAGAGCTCTAACTTCTTATCCGTCCAGTCCTGCAAGGCAGAGGCATCTGAGACAGCCAAAGCAGTAGATTTGGATAGTCTAGACACAGGAGCATCCACCTTGGGAGGATGAACCCATTTTGCCAGCTCCGCTTCGGGAAAAGGGTAAAGTTTGGCAAACTTTTTGGAGACAGAGGAAGATCTATCAGGATACTTCCATGCCTCAGAAACCAGACGGGCAAGAGTAGGGTTAGTTGGAAAACAAACAACAGGTTTAGATGGCTTTTTCTGAAAAACATCAGTAGGATCATAAGTGGATTCCTGAGTCAGAGGAAGGTTGAGCGTATTCAGAACCGCTCTGATCAGACCCTCAGCCGAAACTTCAGGGTCACACTCATAGGGGTCCCCAATGGACCTGTTAGATTCAATAACAGTACGTTCCTCAGCATCAGAATCCTGTAAAAGTTCTTCTTCAGAAGAATCAGTGATATCAGGAGCTCCCTGTGGCTTAGGCAGGGAGGTCCTGATAGTAGAGGGGGTCTGCCAGACCTGGAGAGCCCCCTGTACCTGAGAGGGAAAGAGTTGAAGCGTGGATCTGAGATCCCTAGTGGCAGCTTTAAACTCCCTCACCCAAGATGGCTCAATAGCGTGGCTGGGAAGCCCAGGGTTGCTATCTTTATCAGTACAATTAGGGCATAGATCCCCCACATTATCGCAATCCAGCCCAATGTGGCAAGAGGAGCAAAACGCCATGGGGGTAGAAGACCCCCCAGCCTCCTTAGTCTTGGGTCTAGCCCCTAGCTCCAGTGAAGTAGACATGCTCACAGCGTCAATATACCCCACAAAAAACACTATCACCCAGAAAAGTGTTAAAGATTAAAGTTTCACCCCAGAAAAGGTCTAAAAACGGACTTATCTGGCCAGCGAAGGGTTAATCTGGTGAGGAGAGAGAAGGCTCGGTCCCTGCGTAGTGTACTCGCCTTGGAAAAGTACCACAAAATGGCGGCCGTCATGACAGCCAATCAGAAACAAGCGCGAGCTAAGCGCTCATGGGAAATGTAGTTTTCCCTATGCAAGTACCCCAAACAGTGCCCGAAGCCCCCCTGAGCCCCCTACAGTAATAAAACACCAACCGGATGATAGAGCAGGAGCCTAGCATTAAAATGAGCCTACTCTGAAGTTGCTGTGACAAGCGGTTTCAGAGATATGTCCCAAACTGTGAATTCCCATAGAGAGTAAAGGAGCTCTGCTGCTGAGCGGGAAAAAGCCGCGCTTAAAGGCGCGGAACACCATTTTTAATAAAGTTTAGTAAAACATTAAAAAGTGCCCAAACAAGCATGAAATACATGAGAAACATAAATAAATGAATACCCAATGCTCCAAAACTCAGAGAATAACACAGAAATTGCATAAATAGTGATAATGCAATAAAAACACCCTATGAGTGCTGGAGTGTATTAAAACTCCCAAATACAAGCCCATCAAAGGGACACTGTGGGGACAAGTGGACCTTCAGCACTCAATGGGTGACTCACCTTTCTCGCAGACTTCTGTCTTCAGGTGACCATGATAGGGAGGGAAAGAACCAGAGGTAATTTCCCCAACAGGGGAGCTGCTTAACACAAGCTGTCCCCTCTTCAGGTATAGGTCCACAGAAATCCCTGGAAGCTGCACCAGCCACTTTGAAGAGGGCAATTCACAGCCATGGTCACCCTCCTAATGGTGGTATTCCATATTTGAATAAAAAATAATAAAACTCTAAGAAGCATAGCTGTTCTCTGCCTGGTGTGCAAGCACACCAGGAACAAATCAATATGGGTGGCTCTGGCCAGAAGGTGGCTTAAGTAAGAGGGGAGGCTCCGCCCCTTGCAAATTATTTGCATAATTGTTCCTGCCTATTAAAGGGGACTACACATCCCATGGTACCAGTGACCTGTATTGGACGACAGTGAAATATAAATTTCTTGGCAGTGGGAGTATCCTTATTTTACTCAAAAGGAAAATCCCTACAATACATATTTTTTTGATAAAAAAAAGTTTACTACTCCTTTAAGGTAGCCAAGTAACTCTCACAGGGCATGTCCATGAATCCTGCATGCAGCCTGTCATAACCAGGTGACCTGGCACGCTCCAAGCATCATGCGCATTCAGGTCATGCCAGTGCAGCACTGACAATGTATAAATAAACAGCCTGCTCAGCAAACGTAGCCAATCAGAAAGTATGCTTTGTCCACAGAGGCCCGGAGAGGAGTGAAGCATCATACAAACTAATTTGCATGCGCTCCACACACACTCACGCGCAGGCCACAAAAAAGAAGAACTATAGACCGTCTCGTCCATTATGACTGACAGACAAGCAAGATGGCTGCACTCTCGCTGGTCGTGAAGCTTTCACAAAAGGGAATTTTTTTTTATAACACACAGCAACTTCTACAATGTTATACATACATACATTTCCTGCTTCACATAGGGTAAATTTTTTTTTTTTCATGAAAGTTCCGCTTTAAATTGAAATGAACCCTTTTCACTTCAAGTCCTTTAAAGAAAAACACACATTAGCACAATTACCGTGGATTACATGTAAATACTAATCAGGGTACGAAGACAATTTATTGACTATTGATGCTCTGTGGGGCCACAATTTTCAGTCCCAAAATATGAAAACGTACATACCTGCCATGTGGGAAGTACTTTCTCAATGTCGTTCAGGTTAATTTCTTCTCCATCCTCACATTTGCTCTTTCCAAACCTGAAGCACAAACAGATAATAAACTAAGTGACCAGCAGGCAATCACACTCGCTGAGCAGAGATGCACAGCTAAACGTATGGATGGAGCCGGTACACCTGGACTTTCCAAGAGACATTCTTGGGGTTCAGCCTCATGGGGGAGATGCATAAAGGTGCGATAAAGAGGTCATAGACAGCAGATAACTTGTCCAGTAAGATAAACTCTTCAGTTCCTACGTTATTCTATAGAGCCTATGCACTAAGATTTCTCAAATGGGAGATCTGAACTCTCTGGAGATGTTATCTACTTTTTAATCGCACCTTCGTCCATAATTCCACTGCTGTTGGGGACTATAACTTGCCATCTCCTTCCTGTGGCTGGTTGGGGATGATCTGAGTTGTAGTCCTTCCACAGCAACTTTATGTCCATTAATTGACTACCCCTTGTCTACATCAGGGCTGTCCAGTTAAGGGCCATCAACAGGCCAGGATTAAGGGATTTCCCTGATTAAGCACAGGTGAGCCAATCAAAAGACTTATTCACTGATTAACTCACCTGTGATTAATCAGGGAAATCCTTACATCCTGGCCTGTTGGGGGCCCTTGAGGACTGAACTTGGACAGCCCCGCTCTAGAGAGTATCGTTTTAACTGGCGAGAGATATTGACAAGTGGGATGTGCTTTGTTTTAAAGACAGAAAACATGAATTTTGACTGCAAAAAAGAACCATCTGGCCCATCCAGTCTGCTCATTTCCGTTATCTTATTTAACCCTTTGATTGCCAGAGGGGTACGCAACGCATTGTTTTGCAATGCATTGCATACCCCTCTGGCACTCAAAGGGTTAATACACAGTCTTGCATAATGCTCAAAGCAGTCTTATGTCTATCCCAGACATCTTTAAATTCCTTAAGAGTATTTGTATGTATGTATGTATGTTTATTTATATGGTGCCACACAGTGTACACAGCGCCTTACAATAGACGTATGTTACAATTAGTAAGGGGGGATAAAATAAATGTCACATTCATGGACACAACAGGAGAGAGGTCCCTGCCCCAACCCCCAAGGAGCTTACAGTCTAAATGTCTACCATCTGTGCTGGGAGGCTCTTCCCGTGAGACAACACCGGTGAGTGACATATTAATGTAAAATCAAATTGCTTATAGCTTTGTTTTGTTTTTTTATAACATTTTTCGCCTTTATCTATTTACATAGACGGCATGTAGAGCGCTCAGGGCTGCAGGGATATATTCAATGCCAAAAACAACTGGCGGGTTTGCGTTATCATTCAGTCAAGTGATGGGGTGACAGGATAAGGGAGTACATGTTGGCAACAGCGGTGTATGGGAGATTTTTGGCCGATGAACTGCGCAGATAAGCCGCTAGGACATCCGGTCATGCACTACACTATTTATTATGTATTGTAAACGTCATAAAAGCGGAAAATGCTGCATGAATGAATTGATCTCAGCAAATGACGGGTCTACCCGGAGATTTGAGGGTTTCATCTGGAGACACTGCTCTAAATCCAGAGACACTGCTCTAAATCCGGAGACACTGCTCTAAATCCGGAGACACTGCTCTAAGTCCGGAGACACTGCTCTAAGTCCGGAGACACTGCTCTAAGTCCAGAGACACTGCTCTAAGTCCGGAGACACTGCTCTAAATCCGGAGACACTGCTCTAAATCCGGAGACACTGCTCTAAATCCGGAGACACTGCTCTAACTCGGGAGACACTGCTCTAACTCCGGAGACACTGCTCTAACTCCGGAGACACTGCTCTAAATCCGGAGACACTGCTCTAAATCCGGAGACACTGCTCTAACTCCGGAGACACTGCTCTAAGTCCGGAGACACTGCTCTAAGTCCGGAGACACTGCTCTAAATCCGGAGACACTGCTCTAAATCCGGAGACACTGCTCTAAATCCAGAGACAGAGACACTGCTCTAAATCCGGAGACACTGCTCTAAGTCCGGAGACACTGCTCTAAGTCCGGAGACACTGCTCTAAATCCAGAGACACTGCTCTAAATCCGGAGACACTGCTCTAAATCCGGAGACACTGCTCTAAATCCGGAGACACTGCTCTAAGTCCAGAGACACTGCTCTAAGTCCAGAGACACTGCTCTAAGTCCAGAGACACTGCTCTAAATCCGGAGACACTGCTCTAAATCCGGAGACACTGCTCTAAATCCAGAGACACTGCTCTAAGTCCGGAGACACTGCTCTAAATCCGGAGACACTGCTCTAAATCCAGAGACACTGCTCTAAATCCGGAGACACTGCTCTAAGTCCGGAGACACTGCTCTAAATCCGGAGACACTGCTCTAAGTCCAGAGACACTGCTCTAAATCCGGAGACACTGCTCTAACTCCGGAGACACTGCTTTAAGTCCAGAGACACTGCTCTAAGTCCGGAGACACTGCTCTAAGTCCGGAGACACTGCTCTAAGTCCGGAGACACTGCTCTAAGTCCGGAGACACTGCTCTAAATCCGGAGACACTGCTCTAAATCCGGAGACACTGCTCTAAATCCGGAGACAGAGACACTGCTCTAAATCCGGAGACACTGCTCTAAGTCCGGAGACACTGCTCTAAATCTGGAGACACTGCTCTAAGTCCGGAGACACTGCTCTAAATCCAGAGACACTGCTCTAAATCCAGAGACACTGCTCTAAATCCAGAGACACTGCTCTAAGTCCAGAGACACTGCTCTAAGTCCAGAGACACTGCTCTAAATCCGGAGACACTGCTCTAAATCCAGATACACTGCTCTAAGTCCGGAGACACTACTCTAAGTCCGGAGACACTGCTCTAAATCCGGAGACACTGCTCTAAATCCGGAGACACTGCTCTAAGTCCGGAGACACTGCTCTAAGTCCGGAGACACTGCTCTAAATCCGGAGACACTGCTCTAAATCCAGAGACACTGCTCTAAATCCGGAGACACTGCTCTAAATCCGGAGACACTGCTCTAAGTCCGGAGACACTGCTCTAAGTCCGGAGACACTGCTCTAAGTCCGGAGACACTGCTCTAAGTCCGGAGACACTGCTCTAAGTCCGGAGACACTGCTCTAAATCCGGAGACACTGCTCTAAATCCGGAGACACTGCTCTAAATCCGGAGACACTGCTCTAAATCCGGAGACACTGCTCTAAGTCCAGAGACACTGCTCTAAGTCCGGAGACACTGCTCTAAGTCCGGAGACACTGCTCTAAGTCCGGAGACACTGCTCTAAGTCCGGAGACACTGCTCTAAATCCAGAGACACTGCTCTAAATCCAGAGACACTGCTCTAAATCCGGAGACACTGCTCTAAGTCCGGAGACACTGCTCTAAGTCCAGAGACACTGCTCTAAGTCCAGAGACACTGCTCTAAATCCAGAGACACTGCTCTAAATCCAGAGACACTGCTCTAAATCCGGAGACACTGCTCTAAATCCGGAGACACTGCTCTAAGTCCAGAGACACTGCTCTAAATCCGGAGACACTGCTCTAAATCCGGAGACACTGCTCTAAGTCCGGAGACACTGCTCTAAATCCAGAGACACTGCTCTAAGTCCGGAGACACTGCTCTAAATCCGGAGACACTGCTCTAAATCCAGAGACACTGCTCTAAATCCAGAGACACTGCTCTAAATCCGGAGACACTGCTCTAAATCCAGAGACACTGCTCTAAGTCCGGAGACACTGCTCTAAGTCCAGAGACACTGCTCTAAGTCCAGAGACACTGCTCTAAGTCCAGAGACACTGCTCTAAATCCAGAGACACTGCTCTAAATCCGGAGACACTGCTCTAAATCCAGAGACACTGCTCTAAGTCCAGAGACACTGCTCTAAGTCCAGAGACACTGCTCTAAGTCCAGAGACACTGCTCTAAGTCCAGAGACACTGCTCTAAGTCCAGAGACACTGCTCTAAGTCCAGAGACACTGCTCTAAATCCAGAGACACTGCTCTAAATCCAGAGACACTGCTCTAAGTCCAGAGACACTGCTCTAAATCCAGAGACACTGCTCTAAGTCCGGAGACACTGCTCTAAGTCCGGAGACACTGCTCTAAGTCCGGAGACACTGCTCTAAGTCCGGAGACACTGCTCTAAATCCGGAGACACTGCTCTAAATCCGGAGACACTGCTCTAAATCCAGAGACACTGCTCTAAATCCAGAGACACTGCTCTAAGTCCAGAGACACTGCTCTAAATCCAGAGACACTGCTCTAAATCCAGAGACACTGCTCTAAGTCCAGAGACACTGCTCTAAATCCAGAGACAGAGACACTGCTCTAAGTCCAGAGACACTGCTCTAAATCCAGAGACACTGCTCTAAATCCGGAGACACTGCTCTAAATCCGGAGACACTGCTCTAAATCCGGAGACACTGCTCTAAATCCGGAGACACTGCTATAAATCCAGAGACACTGCTCTAAATCCAGAGACACTGCTCTAAATCCAGAGACACTGCTCTAAGTCCAGAGACACTGCTCTAAGTCCGGAGACACTGCTCTAAGTCCGGAGACACTGCTCTAAATTCGGAGACACTGCTCTAAATCCGGAGACACTGCTCTAAATCCGGAGACACTGCTCTAACTCCGGAGACACTGCTCTAAGTCCAGAGACACTGCTCTAAATCCGGAGACACTGCTCTAAATCCGGAGACACTGCTCTAAGTCCGGAGACACTGCTCTAAATCCGGAGACACTGCTCTAAATCCAGAGACACTGCTCTAAATCCAGAGACAGAGACACTGCTCTAAATCCGGAGACACTGCTCTAAGTCCGGAGACACTGCTCTAAGTCCGGAGACACTGCTCTAAGTCCGGAGACACTGCTCTAAATCCGGAGACACTGCTCTAAATCCAGAGACACTGCTCTAAATCCAGAGACACTGCTCTAAATCCGGAGACACTGCTCTAAATCCGGAGACACTGCTCTAAATCCGGAGACACTGCTCTAAGTCCGGAGACACTGCTCTAAGTCCGGAGACACTGCTCTAAGTCCGGAGACACTGCTCTAAGTCCGGAGACACTGCTCTAAATCCGGAGACACTGCTCTAAATCCGGAGACACTGCTCTAAATCCAGAGACACTGCTCTAAATCCAGAGACACTGCTCTAAATCCAGAGACACTGCTCTAAATCCAGAGACACTGCTCTAAATCCGGAGACACTGCTCTAAGTCCAGAGACACTGCTCTAAGTCCAGAGACACTGCTCTAAGTCCAGAGACACTGCTCTAAATCCGGAGACACTGCTCTAAATCCGGAGACACTGCTCTAAGTCCGGAGACACTGCTCTAAATCCAGAGACACTGCTCTAAATCCGGAGACACTGCTCTAAATCCAGAGACACTGCTCTAAATCCAGAGACAGAGACACTGCTCTAAATCCGGAGACACTGCTCTAAGTCCGGAGACACTGCTCTAAATCCGGAGACACTGCTCTAAGTCCGGAGACACTGCTCTAAGTCCGGAGACACTGCTCTAAATCCGGAGACACTGCTCTAAATCCAGAGACACTGCTCTAAATCCAGAGACACTGCTCTAAATCCAGAGACACTGCTCTAAATCCGGAGACACTGCTCTAAATCCGGAGACACTGCTCTAAATCCGGAGACACTGCTCTAAGTCCGGAGACACTGCTCTAAGTCCGGAGACACTGCTCTAAGTCCGGAGACACTGCTCTAAGTCCGGAGACACTGCTCTAAATCCGGAGACACTGCTCTAAATCCGGAGACACTGCTCTAAGTCCGGAGACACTGCTCTAAGTCCGGAGACACTGCTCTAAATCCAGAGACACTGCTCTAAATCCAGAGACACTGCTCTAAATCCGGAGACACTGCTCTAAATCCGGAGACACTGCTCTAAATCCAGAGACACTGCTCTAAGTCCGGAGACACTGCTCTAAGTCCGGAGACACTGCTCTAAATCCGGAGACACTGCTCTAAGTCCAGAGACACTGCTCTAAATCCAGAGACACTGCTCTAAATCCAGAGACACTGCTCTAAATCCAGAGACACTGCTCTAAATCCGGAGACACTGCTCTAAGTCCGGAGACACTGCTCTAAGTCCGGAGACACTGCTCTAAATCCGGAGACACTGCTCTAAGTCCAGAGACACTGCTCTAAGTCCAGAGACACTGCTCTAAATCCAGAGACACTGCTCTAAATCCAGAGACACTGCTCTAAATCCAGAGACACTGCTCTAAGTCCAGAGACACTGCTCTAAATCCGGAGACACTGCTCTAAGTCCGGAGACACTGCTCTAAGTCCAGAGACACTGCTCTAAATCCAGAGACACTGCTCTAAATCCAGAGACACTGCTCTAAATCCAGAGACACTGCTCTAAATCCGGAGACACTGCTCTAAATCCGGAGACACTGCTCTAAATCCGGAGACACTGCTCTAAATCCGGAGACACTGCTCTAAGTCCGGAGACACTGCTCTAAATCCGGAGACACTGCTCTAAATCCGGAGACACTGCTCTAAATCCGGAGACACTGCTCTAAATCCGGAGACACTTCTCTAAGTCCGGAGACACTGCTCTAAGTCCGGAGACACTGCTCTAAGTCCGGAGACACTGCTCTAAATCCGGAGACACTGCTCTAAATCCGGAGACACTGCTCTAAATCCGGAGACACTGCTCTAAGTCCGGAGACACTGCTCTAAGTCCGGAGACACTGCTCTAAATCCGGAGACAATGCTCTAAATCCGGAGACACTGCTCTAAATCCAGAGACACTGCTCTAAATCCGGAGACACTGCTCTAAGTCCGGAGACACTGCTCTAAATCCAGAGACACTGCTCTAAATCCAGAGACACTGCTCTAAATCCAGAGACACTGCTCTAAATCCAGAGACACTGCTCTAAATCCAGAGACAGAGACACTGCTCTAAATCCAGAGACACTGCTCTAAATCCGGAGACACTGCTCTAAATCCGGAGACACTGCTCTAAATCCAGAGACACTGCTCTAAGTCCAGAGACACTGCTCTAAATCCAGAGACACTGCTCTAAGTCCAGAGACACTGCTCTAAATCCGGAGACACTGCTCTAAATCCGGAGACACTGCTCTAAGTCCGGAGACACTGCTCTAAATCCGGAGACACTGCTCTAAATCCAGAGACACTGCTCTAAATCCAGAGACAGAGACACTGCTCTAAATCCGGAGACACTGCTCTAAGTCCGGAGACACTGCTCTAAGTCCGGAGACACTGCTCTAAGTCCGGAGACACTGCTCTAAGTCCGGAGACACTGCTCTAAGTCCGGAGACACTGCTCTAAGTCCGGAGACACTGCTCTAAATCCGGAGACACTGCTCTAAATCCAGAGACACTGCTCTAAATCCAGAGACACTGCTCTAAATCCGGAGACACTGCTCTAAATCCGGAGACACTGCTCTAAGTCCGGAGACACTGCTCTAAGTCCGGAGACACTGCTCTAAGTCCGGAGACACTGCTCTAAATCCGGAGACACTGCTCTAAATCCGGAGACACTGCTCTAAATCCGGAGACACTGCTCTAAATCCAGAGACACTGCTCTAAATCCAGAGACACTGCTCTAAATCCAGAGACACTGCTCTAAATCCGGAGACACTGCTCTAAATCCGGAGACACTGCTCTAAGTCCAGAGACACTGCTCTAAGTCCAGAGACACTGCTCTAAATCCGGAGACACTGCTCTAAATCCGGAGACACTGCTCTAAGTCCGGAGACACTGCTCTAAATCCGGAGACACTGCTCTAAATCCGGAGACACTGCTCTAAATCCGGAGACACTGCTCTAAATCCAGAGACAGAGACACTGCTCTAAATCCGGAGACACTGCTCTAAGTCCGGAGACACTGCTCTAAATCCGGAGACACTGCTCTAAGTCCGGAGACACTGCTCTAAGTCCGGAGACACTGCTCTAAATCCGGAGACACTGCTCTAAATCCAGAGACACTGCTCTAAATCCGGAGACACTGCTCTAAATCCGGAGACACTGCTCTAAATCCGGAGACACTGCTCTAAGTCCGGAGACACTGCTCTAAGTCCGGAGACACTGCTCTAAGTCCGGAGACACTGCTCTAAGTCCGGAGACACTGCTCTAAATCCGGAGACACTGCTCTAAATCCGGAGACACTGCTCTAAGTCCGGAGACACTGCTCTAAATCCAGAGACACTGCTCTAAATCCAGAGACACTGCTCTAAATCCGGAGACACTGCTCTAAATCCGGAGACACTGCTCTAAATCCAGAGACACTGCTCTAAGTCCGGAGACACTGCTCTAAGTCCGGAGACACTGCTCTAAATCCGGAGACACTGCTCTAAGTCCAGAGACACTGCTCTAAATCCAGAGACACTGCTCTAAATCCAGAGACACTGCTCTAAATCCAGAGACACTGCTCTAAATCCAGAGACACTGCTCTAAATCCAGAGACACTGCTCTAAATCCAGAGACACTGCTCTAAGTCCGGAGACACTGCTCTAAGTCCGGAGACACTGCTCTAAATCCGGAGACACTGCTCTAAGTCCAGAGACACTGCTCTAAATCCAGAGACACTGCTCTAAATCCAGAGACACTGCTCTAAATCCAGAGACACTGCTCTAAGTCCAGAGACACTGCTCTAAATCCGGAGACACTGCTCTAAGTCCGGAGACACTGCTCTAAGTCCAGAGACACTGCTCTAAATCCAGAGACACTGCTCTAAATCCAGAGACACTGCTCTAAATCCGGAGACACTGCTCTAAATCCGGAGACACTGCTCTAAATCCGGAGACACTGCTCTAAGTCCGGAGACACTGCTCTAAATCCGGAGACACTGCTCTAAATCCGGAGACACTGCTCTAAATCCGGAGACACTGCTCTAAATCCGGAGACACTGCTCTAAATCCAGAGACAGAGACACTGCTCTAAGTCCGGAGACACTGCTCTAAATCCGGAGACACTGCTCTAAGTCCGGAGACACTGCTCTAAATCCGGAGACACTGCTCTAAATCCAGAGACACTGCTCTAAATCCAGAGACACTGCTCTAAATCCAGAGACACTGCTCTAAATCCGGAGACACTGCTCTAAATCCGGAGACACTGCTCTAAATCCGGAGACACTGCTCTAAGTCCGGAGACACTGCTCTAAGTCCGGAGACACTGCTCTAAGTCCGGAGACACTGCTCTAAATCCGGAGACACTGCTCTAAATCCGGAGACACTGCTCTAAGTCCGGAGACACTGCTCTAAATCCAGAGACACTGCTCTAAATCCAGAGACACTGCTCTAAATCCGGAGACACTGCTCTAAATCCGGAGACACTGCTCTAAATCCAGAGACACTGCTCTAAGTCCGGAGACACTGCTCTAAATCCGGAGACACTGCTCTAAGTCCAGAGACACTGCTCTAAATCCAGAGACACTGCTCTAAATCCAGAGACACTGCTCTAAATCCAGAGACACTGCTCTAAATCCAGAGACACTGCTCTAAGTCCGGAGACACTGCTCTAAGTCCGGAGACACTGCTCTAAGTCCGGAGACACTGCTCTAAATCCGGA
Source organism: Rhinophrynus dorsalis (assembly GCA_037306005.1). Taxonomy (NCBI): domain Eukaryota; kingdom Metazoa; phylum Chordata; class Amphibia; order Anura; family Rhinophrynidae; genus Rhinophrynus; species Rhinophrynus dorsalis. The sequence continues at coordinate 669,967,208 of CM074718.1, forward strand.
GACACTGCTCTAAGTCCAGAGACACTGCTCTAAATCCAGAGACACTGCTCTAAATCCAGAGACACTGCTCTAAATCCAGAGACACTGCTCTAAGTCCAGAGACACTGCTCTAAATCCGGAGACACTGCTCTAAGTCCGGAGACACTGCTCTAAGTCCAGAGACACTGCTCTAAATCCAGAGACACTGCTCTAAATCCAGAGACACTGCTCTAAATCCGGAGACACTGCTCTAAATCCGGAGACACTGCTCTAAATCCGGAGACACTGCTCTAAATCCGGAGACACTGCTCTAAATCCGGAGACACTGCTCTAAATCCGGAGACACTGCTCTAAGTCCGGAGACACTGCTCTAAATCCAGAGACACTGCTCTAAATCCGGAGACACTGCTCTAAATCCGGAGACACTGCTCTAAATCCGGAGACACTTCTCTAAGTCCGGAGACACTGCTCTAAGTCCGGAGACACTGCTCTAAGTCCGGAGACACTGCTCTAAATCCGGAGACACTGCTCTAAATCCGGAGACACTGCTCTAAATCCGGAGACACTGCTCTAAGTCCGGAGACACTGCTCTAAGTCCGGAGACACTGCTCTAAATCCGGAGACACTGCTCTAAATCCGGAGACACTGCTCTAAATCCAGAGACACTGCTCTAAATCCAGAGACACTGCTCTAAATCCGGAGACACTGCTCTAAGTCCGGAGACACTGCTCTAAATCCAGAGACACTGCTCTAAATCCAGAGACACTGCTCTAAATCCAGAGACAGAGACACTGCTCTAAATCCAGAGACACTGCTCTAAATCCGGAGACACTGCTCTAAATCCGGAGACACTGCTCTAAATCCAGAGACACTGCTCTAAGTCCAGAGACACTGCTCTAAATCCAGAGACACTGCTCTAAGTCCAGAGACACTGCTCTAAATCCAGAGACACTGCTCTAAATCCAGAGACACTGCTCTAAATCCAGAGACACTGCTCTAAGTCCAGAGACACTGCTCTAAATCCAGAGACACTGCTCTAAATCCGGAGACACTGCTCTAAATCCGGAGACACTGCTCTAAATCCAGAGACACTGCTCTAAATCCAGAGACACTGCTCTAAATCCAGAGACACTGCTCTAAGTCCGGAGACACTGCTCTAAGTCCGGAGACACTGCTCTAAATCCAGAGACACTGCTCTAAATCCGGAGACACTGCTCTAAATCCGGAGACACTGCTCTAAATCCGGAGACACTGCTCTAAATCCGGAGTCTCTGGGTGAAACCGGGTATCACCTTCCTGCTCTAATGGTCACTAACCTGAAAACTCTCAGGACACAAATAACTGGGGAGCTTACTGTCAGGGACAAGAAAGTATATAAAAAAATAACCATGAGCAATTTGACTTTACATAATCACACACAGGAAGAATATGTAAAATAAAATATTGCTATCACTTTTAATATTAAAAATAGTACAATATGATAGATTATCAAATAAAGTGCAGAGTTTACTAAACCATGCACATGGTAGATATAGTAACAACTTTGGTTCCATGCAGAGCATTTAAGACCACTCCAGCATCCAAGGGGTTAACAGCTTGAGAACCAGTTGCGCGTACAACACATTGATTCGGAATGTGTTGAGCACGCCTCTGGTTCTGAAGGGGTTAAACTAAAACAGCTGGAAGTACAGAGACTGATCATTCATCCTAATTATCAGTGAGATCTAAAACGCGTCACCACTTACCCTTCTCGGTCTATCTGGGGGAGCGGGTGTTTTGGGGTGTTGCGTGGTTTCCGTGGATAGTCCAGCTTTTCTGGTTGTAAATCCCAAGTTGCTCCGCTATGGGGTTTAAAAATAAAATAACAGAAGCAAAGATTAGACTGTATTAAATGAATTAATTATCATCATACATTACTGTATACACATTTGTGCAGGACATGAATATACCCCCCAAGTGTCCCTCTCTAGGAGATAATAGGGGTCCATACCTCCCAAGTGTCTCTCATTATGAGATATTCGGGGTCCATACCTCCTAAGTGTCCCTCTTTAGGAGATATTAGGGTCCATACCACCCAAGTGTCCCTCTTTAGGAGATACTAGGGGTCCATACCACCCAAGTGTCCCTCTTTAGGAGATACTAGGGGTCCATACCACCCAGTGTCCCTCTTTAGGAGATACTAGGGGTCCATACCTCCCAAGTGTCCCTCTTTAGGAGATACTAGGGGTCCATACCACCCAAGTGTCCCTCTTTAGGAGATACTAGGGGTCCATACCACCCAAGTGTCCCTCTTTAGGAGATACTAGGGGTCCATACCACCCAAGTGTACCTCTTTAGGATTTATTAGGGGTTCGTACCTCCCAAGTGTCTCTCTATAGGAAGGACAATCCCTCTTTGAGACACAAATCCCTCTGTCCCTCTTTTCCACCCTGGTGTATCTGTGTATAGGAGATCAGACTGTGTGGTGTGTATATAAGTGTATCACCCTGGTGTCCCTGTGTTTAGGAGATCAGACTGTGTGGTGTGTATATAAGTGTATCACCCTGGTGTCCCTGTGTTTAGGAGATCAGACTGTGTGGTGTGTATATAAGTGTATCACTCTTGTGTCCCTGTGTTTAGTAGATCAGTCTGTGTGGTGTGTATAGAAGTGTATCACCCTGGTGTCCCTGTGTTTAGGAGATCAGACTGTGTGGTGTGTATATAAGTGTATCACCCTGGTGTCCCTGTGTTTAGGAGATCAGACTGTGTAGTATGTATAGAAGTGTATCACCCTGGTGTCCCTGTGTTTAGGAGATCAGTCTGTGTGGTGTGTATAGAAGTGTATCACCCTGGTGTCCCTGTGTTTAGGAGATCAGACTGTGTGGTGTGTATAGAAGTGTATCACCCTGGTGTCCCTGTGTTTAGGAGATCAGACTGGTGTGTATAGAAGTGTATCACCCTGGTGTCCCTGTGTTTAGGAGATCAGACTGTGTGGTGTGTATATAAGTGTATCACCCTGGTGTCCCTGTGTTTAGGAGATCAGACTGTGTAGTGTGTATAGAAGTGTATCACCCTGGTGTCCCTGTGTTTAGGAGATCAGACTGTGTGGTATGTATAGAGGTGTATCACCCTGGTGTCCCTGTGTTTAGGAGATCAGACTGGGTGGTGTGTATAGAAGTGTATCACCCTGGTGTCCCTGTGTTTAGGAGATCAGACTGGGTGGTGTGTATAGAAGTGTATCACCCTGGTGTCCCTGTGTTTAGGAGATCAGACTGGGTGGTGTGTATAGAAGTGTATCACCCTGGTGTCCCTGTGTTTAGGAGATCAGGCTGTGTGGTGTGTATATAAGTGTATCACCCTGGTGTCCCTGTGTTTAGGAGATCAGACTGTGTGGTATGTATATATACGTGTATCACCCTGGTGTCCCTGTGTTTAGGACATCAGACTGTGTGGTGTGTATATAAGTGTATCACCCTGGTGTCCCTGTGTTTAGGACATCAGACTGTGTGGTGTGTATATAAGTGTATCACCCTGGTGTCCCTGTGTTTAGGAGATCAGACTGTGTGGTGTGTACAGAAGTGTATCACCCTGGTGTCCCTGTGGATAGGAGATCAGACTGTGTGGTGTGTATACAAGTGTATCACGTTGTTCCACAGGAATAAAACTTACATTCATGTTTGTTTAAACGACAGTGTCTGTGATTATAAAATGAGTCGGTAAGTAAAATACTTTGTTCTCTCTCTAAATCATTTATTCAGTTATGCAAAGAGCTGTCAGTCGCTCATGAAATAACCTAACAATTCAAGATAACCCCCCCCCCAATAACACCAACTAAAACAAGTGTCCCTCTTTGGCCATTTGACATTTTGGGAGGTATGATATGCATGAATACTATTGTGCACTATCTAAAAATGTTAATACCTCTCTGGAACTCAAAGGGTTAAAGGAGGCCTGTCACTTTAAGAGAGGGCGCTCAGCTGCTAATAGAGGTCTGTGCCGAAGAAGGCACAGACCTTAGCTTTTTGTAAGATACAACTTTTTTTTTAAAATGTTATTGTTTCTTTTAAAATAAGTATGCTGTACACGTAAGGACTCGGACTGTGTTGGCTGAACACCTGTTCTACGTCAAAATAAAGGTTAATTGAAATAATATAAGCAATACAGGTGTTCATAGAAGAGGTTGCTAGGACGGGGGAGCTTAACCCCTTAGGGACCCTTGACGTACCAGGACCGTCAAGGGTAAACTTGCTTGAAAGACCCTTGACGGTCCTGGTACGTCACGTACTTTTTACTTACAGCGCTCTACCGGGAGCGCTGTAAGTAAAAATGGGGCATGAAATAGACCGCTCCAAGATCGGAGCGATCTGTTTCAAGCCCCATAGTGACGCGCCGATACACGTGACAGGTCACGTGTACCGGCTCGTCAACGTGCCCCTATGCGGACGTTATGGGACGGAAATGTCCCATAACGTCCGGTCGTTAAGGGGTTAAACCTGTCCTCGATTCCCCTCAACTGTGCAGATTTTCCAGATCTCCTCACATGAACACTGGGGAATCAATCAGTGGTTCAATCATTCTGAAAGATCTGCCCGAGTTAAAGGCATGCACTGCTGGGGGTGGGGGACGGCAGAGGAAACGTTTGAGCACCCCTGTGCTAGAAAGGCCAACACAGCAACTTTGTATGCATCTCAACTATGTTATTTGAATGATCTTACCTTATAGAGTCAAAAGTACTAGCAGCCCAGATGTCAGTGCCAAGTATGTCAAGGGAGCCATCTTTGTTACCATTCTGTAGACAAATAAAGTTTTAGAAAAGTCATTCACTATCTCATAAGCAGCTAAGAATAGGGGCAGCACCTATTAGGACAACACAGAGATAATTTCAGTAGCATCTCAACCCATTGGATGCTGGCCACGTTTCCAATGTAATGAAAACATTTATAAAAGGAAACTGAAGTCATTCAGGAGTAAACCAAATGCACCACAGGGGATGAATAAAAATTCCTAAATTCCCATGCACTCTCTAGCATTCAAGAGGTTAAAAATCCAATTTAATAGAAATTGTTATGTTCCCCCCAGGGTGAGGATGGTTTACTCCAAATTAACTCCAGTTATGGACCTGAGTTTGTATTTTTCTCATTAACCTCTTAATGACCGGCCAACGTGGCATGGCCGGCTGTTAAGAACCATACTGCATTTTTTTTTCTTGCAATGGATTCCAGAGTGCCGGACCAGGCGTGACAGTCCTGGCACCTCAAGGGTCCTTAAGGGGTTAAATAATAGTGTGGCTAGTATATTGTGATGCTATGGCAATGGAGGAGACATTTTATCCTCAGTTCCCCTCTTTTGGTGATATCAGCTGCTGTAATCCCATGCAGACCCCTTAGCTCACGCTGGTCCTTTAAAGGGATAGTAATACTTCATTTTAACGTTATTTTATTTTGTAGGCATTAAAAAAACATGAAGAACGATATAAGTTTTATCTCTCAAACCTTTATGGTTTAAGAGATATTCACAAGTAAAATGTCCCCCTCCCGCCCCTTTTACTGATGTAACACTTTTCAGCCAGGGCAGAAGGGAGCTGCCCAGGTAGACTGCAGAGAGGGACAATCTTCTATTAAGATAACAGAAAAACCTGAAAAGCTTGTCAAGGGGGGCAGGGCTTTCATTGTTCTCATAGGAAGAAGATTGTCCCCTGCTGTTATCTGTCTGGTCTATGGACTGCATTCCACATCTGAGAAAAGATTGTTTACAGTAGGTAAAAGGGGCGGGAGGGGGAAACTTTGCTTGTGAATATCTCATAAACCATAAAGGTTTGAGAGATAAGACTTATATCATTCTTCATGTTTTTTTAATGCCTACAAAACAAAATAAAGTTAAAATGAAGTATTACTATCCCTTTAAGATTCTTTTAGTGGGTGTGTCTTTGATCATCAGTGGGAGGTTTCGGGGAAGAAAAAGTCAAGAGGAGGAGGAGGAGGAGGACTACCCGAATTTACAAGACCCAAAGAAATTCAGAGTTGATTGAAAATATCAGCAACTAACTGTAAATGTATTAAGATTTGTAGGGGAAATTGAGAGTGTCAGGGAGAAGGCTTCCAAACCTATATTTACTAGGAAAAGCAATTTATTTTCAAGTAGGATGCGCTGCCCCTTAAATTTAGCATGAGTTCACAAAGACCAGCACAGAACACTGACTGAATGCATAGTGAAAATTAGAATTAGAATGACATTGTGGATATTGTGATTACATTTCATTTATATGATGTGACCTGTTGAGCTAAAATCCATTTTGTTCTGACAAAACACAAACCGTATCTTACATAAAAGGCTGGAAATATATACGGTATGTTCAAAACAGCATTGAGATACCTTTCAAGGACTTGCACTGTGTTCCTTTATTTATTCAATGAAATGATACTTATGCTTAAATACAATACACTCTTTCATACAATTGTAACGTTCACAGATGTACATGTAGAAACTTTCAATACCTTGATTGCACAAGAGTCATTCAATTACTCTTGAAGTACATCTCTGACAGTATTGAAATATCACTCTCCATGGCCCAAATACTATGAAGATTAATTGAAGCTGCTTTTATTGTGAAACATTATAATCCCTTTAAAATATACAATTCAGTTATTCCATGAAAAATAATTCCAGCTGGCTGTTTCAGTTAAAGGGATAGTAATGGTTAAATGTTACTGCAAGCTCGATTCATCAATATACATTTTTGTAACAAAATGTACCTTTCCAAAAGCTCATAACATTTTAGTTCTCATTTTATTAAAAGTGTCCCCCTCCCGTGCCTTTTACATATGCCACTATGCTTCCCCTCACAGAAGCAAGCCCAAGTGCAGATGGATCACGGCGAGGGACAATCTTCTGTCAGCATAAGGAAAAACATGCCCTCATTCGTCAAGGTGGCAGGGTTTTCCTTACACTGACAGACAGAAGACTGTCCCTCATTACGATCTGTAAGATCAAGTGATCGGATTGGAGGTGAGGTAGGGTTACATATGGAAAAGGGGCTGGAGGGAGACACTTAATTAAAATATTATGAAAACAACAACGTTATGAGCATTTAGAAAGGTATGTTTTGTTATAAAAATGTATATAGAAGAATCAAACATGAAGTTATATCCAATCATTACTACCTCTAAAGTGTGAAATTACGAGAAAAATTATACATTTTACTAGTTATTTCATAGATTAGTTAAGCCAATAAAAAAAGAATTGGTAAAGTTTAATTATGAAAAATAAAATTACATTGCAGGACTGGTAGTTGCTTTAATATAACCGTTCATACTGTCACAGTGTAATGAACCTGTTACCATCATACTCTATGTTGAAGCATAGTCAGTGACTAGGATAGAATGCAATACAATAACTTTTTATCTTGTTTTACTCATAAGATAAAGTCCTGCATTATATATGTTTTTATAGCCTTTAACTGGCCCAACAGGAGAATTGCCTATATGTACAGAACCACTGGGTGGATTGAGGTTTCATTATTGAACACTAATGTTCCTAGTGTGAACTTGCCCTGAACTCTGTCTAGTTTACACCTCTTCACAACATACAATAGACCTTATAAATTACATAATCCATAGACTGAAGGTCCCACCCGTAGTTCTTTAGAATAATCAAATTATTAAACATTAGTGCCCAAGCAACAGCCTATAGAAACGTTCAAATAAAAATATATAAATATTCTGCATATAAATATAACGGATTGCTGTATGAATAACTAGTTAACAATTAACATTTGGAATTCTGGAACCCAGTGACACTCATCAATATTGTTCCCCCCCAAACACTGATTTTTATAGTAATAGTTGTCATATTCAATTTTTTTTTCAGTATATTAGTATATCTTAATCTCTGTGTGTAGCAATTGTTGGGATTAGATCCTGTAAATATCTGGTGGTGGTGGTACCTTTTACACTGGAAAATCTGAGGAGTCTTCTGGATGCAAGCGACCACCCAGTGTGGATTTATGTATTGACTGAGTGGAGTTAATACACTGTAAAAATCTCTCAGTGCAGGATGTTGATGTTTACTGTATATTCATTGCTCGGCTTGCTCCTTCACATCGATGTTGCCTGCAGGCAGCTGTTTAGACAGACTACTGGAGGAAAGGGGAAAGGTGGTGGGCGGACATATACTAGGGTGACCACATTTACTTTCTTCCATTCCGGGACACTATTAAAGCGGCAGTTAACTCACGTGACATCACATGACCCCTGCACTAAAATCTATTTGTGCTGCTATCATTCTATTCCTTTCCATCCATCCACCAGTCACAAAAATAAAGTGATATAAAAACTATAAGGAACGGTAAATACAAAAAAAACAGACAGTGATGAGGATGTTCCCTTACATTAAAGAGAATCTGCTAGTCACATATAATACAGAAATATGATCAGAACGTAATCAGCAGGCACAGTATAGTCAGGAGTACAGATGTACCCTTACTTGGTGGATTCTTTGTATTGAGCCTATAGCACAGGGGAAGTGTGGCTCTCATGAATCTGAAGTCCTGCAAAGTCCTCTGCCAAGCGACTGGAAGGAGAATTGGCCAGTGCGCGCCGTTATTCACATAAATTTGTGTGCTGCGATGCCTTGCAGTGTAAACCGCAGTTCTGATCATGTGTCCGATGAATCAGTGTTCCTCAATTAGTTCCTCCAATATGGGAGCGCTGAGGATGGATATGTCACACACTGGTATACTCATCTCAGACCAGAAGTAAATATAATTAAGCTGTGCTCCACAATATAGTGGAGTACCGGGAATGATATGTTGCCTACGGGGTCAGCACTGAGTAGTGAAATCAGTTAATGCTCTTCTGTGGTGTTATTCAGCACTACCACTAGTGCTGGATGATTGGGCAAATGTGTCAGCAATGAGTCCTGGTGCATCCAACGCTAAATTCTCGCTCCTTTCAAGGATCCATTTCATTGGCTGGTGGTGGTGTGCATGCTGCGCTAGGTACGCTGTGTCATCACTTATGTTGATGGAGCCACTGTAGAGCAGAGTGCAAATTGCAAAGGGCCCAGTGAATGGCAGAGATTGTTTTTGCTGTGTGTGTTGTCCTTGTTGCTCCATTCCGGGACTCTTTGTTGTCCCGGTGGGGGGTGACCCGGGACACAGACCTCCATCATGGGACAGTCCCAGGCATTCCGGGACACTTGGTCACCCTAACATATGCATTGCCACAAGTAGTGCTGTGGTTATATTGTACACAGGAGGTATTGAAATACAGAGCAAATCAAAAATATTAAAAAAAAAAAAAAAAAAAAGACATGACTTTTTATTATTTTCTTTGCTTCCATTTTCATATGAAAGCAACATGTTTATAGGTGATAGTTCCCCTTTAAGTACATTTAGATTGCTGCCTATTTTGTTTTATTGCATTTTTAATGGATCATTACATTTATTTTAATGCATTAGTATTTTATTAAATCTAGTACCTTTGGGTATCGTTGAGTTGGATCTGTATTTTTTTTCCCAGTGCCTGTATTTACCCATTTTAGGGGCTTCTAAGTCTATTGAATACATAACTAGTTAAGGCCTGTTAAGAGCCACTTATTCCAAAGGCATAATTCCCCTTTAACTTAAGGTGCAGCGATTTTCTTTTCTAAGTCTGTAAGAGCCCACCGCTACCTTTATTGTGCATCGTCTCACTGACTTTTAATCATAATTTTGACATTTAATTAATATCTAATTAGGTAGAAGAGCAGAGTCGGCTCAAGGGAAGACAAAGTCTGTGTGCCAATATAAATGGATTATGCAGCGTTTATCCTGGAAGTGCCAGGGTCTCCTGTGGCAAGGAAGAGATTTATACATTTATTCAGCAGCTTTAACACTTTAAAGACCAGAGGTGTACACAATGCAATGCACACCTCTAGGGGTTACAGTATCACTGTTAGACAAAATCTATCATCATCCCCAACCGATGCATTGCGTTCCCCTCTCGCACTCAAAGGATTAACAGCTGGAGGTCCAACAGATGACTGCCTTAACCCTTTAAAGGGATAGTAATGTTTCATAATAAAAATAGCTCTAATTAATCATCATAATATTTGGACTTTGGAGAATGTTATTTCAGTTCTGTCAGAGTTGTAGTTCAAGAGTAATTGAATGATAAAGTATCCCCCTCCTGCCCCTTTTACTGATGTAACACTGCTCAGCCAGAGCAGAAGGGAGGTGCCCAGGCAGACTGCAGAGAGGGACAATCTTCAATTAAGATAAGGGAAAAACCTGAAAAACTTGTCAAGGGGGACAGGGCTTTCATTGTTTTCATAGGAAGAAGATTGTCCCCTTCTGTTATCTGTCTGGTCTATGGACTGCATTCCACATCTGAGAAGAGATGGCTTACACTAGGTAAAAGGGGCGGGAGGGGATACTTTGCTTGTGAATATCTCTTAAACCATAAAGGTTTGAGGGATAAGACTTATATCGTTCTCCATGTTTTTTTAATGCCTACAAAATAAAATAAAGTTAAAATGAAGTATTACTATCCCTTTAAGTGCCAAAAGGGGTGTCCAGTGACACATTATTTCTCTATTCTGTAATTAACCCTATGAGCACCAGAGGTATCCATGCATTCAGTGGGTTAAGGCTCATTACATGGTATGTCTGTGATACCTCCTGTGCCTGAGTTTCTCGCTGTTTCCTGCAGAATAAACCAAGCAGTCTCCCTTTTCCTTCTGTGCTGAGTAAAACATACAAAATACTTCTGCTTTTATAAGGTAAACAGAGCACAGAAATAGGGTTTTATATTTGCTAAAAAGCTGCAGTTAGAGGGTATGTCTGTCCTTAGTCTGACATCCTATATAATAATTTGTTAAAACGTGTAAAGACGCAGTCGTGCACAGTAGAGACTGCCCATGCTGTGGCTGATACATAGCGGGACATCTAGCTCTGTATCAGCCGCGGAGCGGGCAGTCTCTACTGTGCACGACTGCCCTGGGACCAGCTGGCACTGGCACTGTGGCCCGTGTAACGGGCTCTTCAACTAGTGATGGTATAAAGGTTTGTCTAGGTTGCCTTAGTTTGCAGAAGGTTCGTAAGGAAATCTGGGGCACACAAATAAAAATTCCCATTGACTTAAAGGGATAGGAATACTTTGTTTTAGCTTTATTTTATTTTGTAGGCATTAAAAAAACATGAAGAATGATATGTCTTATCTCTCAAACCTTTATGGTTTATGAGATATTCACAAGCAAAGTATCCCCTCCCGCCCCTTTTACCTAGTGTAAGCCATCTCTTCTCAGATGTGGAATCCAGTCCATAGACCAGACAGATAACAGAAGGGGACAATCTTCTTCCTATGAGAACAATGAAAGCCCTGTCCCCTTGACAAGTTTTTCAGGTTTTTACCTTATCTTAATTGAAGATTGTCCCTCTCTGCAGCCTACCTGGGCACCTCCCTTCTGCTCTGGCTGAGCAGTGTTACATCAGTAAAAGGGGTGGGAGGGGGATACTTTGTCATTGAATTGCTCTTGAACTACAACTCTGACAGAACTGAAATAACACTCTCCAAAGTTCAAATACTATGATGATTAATTAGAGCTACTTTTATTATGAAACATTACTATCCCTTTAAACGGGAACTTTCACCCCCAAGAGACTGTATCATATATGATTAAAGGGGAACTACCACCCCGCAATAAGTTCACATTATTCAATTCTTCATTGGGCGACTAGCTGCTTAGTAGCGCTAGTCGCCAGAAATATTACCCGGTTTACAAGATATTCCACTTTTTCGGAGGCTCACAGTAGCAGAAAGCACGGACATCTCATCATAGTGACGTCTGTGCGCCTGCGTTGTCAGTCCCTTCTGGAGCCCTTTGTAGCTGCACATCACTATGAAGGGAAGCGTGAACGCGCTCCCACGGAGAGCTGGGGGGATAACGTGAGGACAGGGATGTCCAGAAGAGCTGTGCCGGTGTGATTTTGTGCCGCAGAATGTGGAAGTGCTTACATCATGTCTAAAATGTAATATTGAAAATCTAATAAAGTATGTACTTAAAAAAAAACACAAAAAAAAAAACAAAAAACAATCTATATACCATTTAATTAAATTAATCATATAAGATACAGTGTCTTGAGGGTAAAAGTTCCCCTTTAAATGTGACCGTAGTGTGTTGGAGAACCATACCACCGAAGTGTCCCTCTGTAGAACATATTAGGAGTCCAAACCTCCCAAGTGTCCCTCTTTAGGAGGGAAAGTCCTTTTTGAGACCTAAATCTCTCTGCCCCTCTTTCCCACCCTGGTGTCCCTCTTTTTAGGAGAAAAGACTGTGTGGTATGTATATAAGTGTATCACCCTGGTGTCCCTGTGTTTAGGAGATCAGACTGTGTGGTGTGTATAGAAGTGTATCACCCTAGTGTCCCTGTGTTTAGGAGATCAGACTGTGTGGTATGTATATAAGTGTATCACCCTGGTGTCCCTGTGTGTAGGAGATCAGACAGTGTGGTGTGTATAGAAGTGTATCACCCTGGTGTCCCTGTGTTTAGGAGATCAGACTGTGTGGTATGTATATAAGTGTATCACCCTGGTGTCCCTGTGTGTAGGAGATCAGACAGTGTGGTGTGTATAGAAGTGTATCACCCTGGTGTCACTGTGTTTAGGAGATCAGAGTATGTGGTGTGTATATAAGTGTATCACCCTGGTGTCCCTGTGTTTAGGAGATCAGACTGTGTGGTGTGTGTATAGAAGTGTATTACTGGTGTCCCTGTGTTTAGGAGATCAAACTGTGTGGTGTGTATATAAGTGTATCACCCTGGTGTCCCTGTGTTTAGGAGATCAGACTGTGCGGTGTGTATAGAAGTGTACTACCCTGGTGTCCCTGTGTTTAGGAGATCAGACTGTGCGGTGTGTATAGAAGTGTATCACCCTGGTGTCACTGTGTGTAGGAGATCAGTCTGTATGGTGTGTATAGAAGTGTATCACCCTGGTGTCCCTGTGTTTAGGAGATCAGACTGTGTGGCGTGTATAGAATGTATCACCCTGGTGTCCCTGTGTTTAGGAGATCAGACTGTGTGGTGTGAATATAAGTGTATCACCCTGGTGTCCCTGTGTGTAGGAGATCAGACTGTGTGGTGTGTATATAAGTGCATCACCCTGGTGTCCCTGTGTGTAGGAGATCAGACTGTGTGGTGTGTGTATAGAAGTGTATTACTGGTGTCCCTGTGTTTAGGAGATCAGACTGTGTGGTGTGTATAGAATATATCACCCTGGTGTCCCTCTTTTTAGGAGATCAGACTGTGTAGTGTGTATAGAAGTGTATCACCCTGGTGTCCCTCTTTTTAGGAGATCAGACTGTGTAGTGTGTATAGAAGTGTATCACCCTGGTGTCCCTGTGTTTAGGAGATCAGAATGTGTGGTGTGTATATAAGTGTATCACCCTGGTGTCCCTGTATTTAGGAGATCAGACTGTGTGGTATGTATATAAGTGTATCACCCTGGTGTCCCTGTGTTTAGGAGGTCAGACTGTGTGGTGTGTATACAAGTGTATCACCCCGGTGTCTCTGTGTTTAGGAGATCAGACTGTGTGGTGTGTATACAAGTGTATCACCCCAGTGTCTCTGTGTTTAGGAGATCAGACTGTGTGGCGTGTATAGAAGTGTATCACATTGCTCCACAGCAATAAAACTCACACTAATGTTTGTATAAACGTTAGTATATGTGTTTATAAATTAGTCTGTGTGAATAAAATACGTTGGTCTTGTTCTGAATAATTTATTCAGTTGCACAAAGAGCTTTTTACTATGTCATGAATTAACCTGAAAGTTCTAGGTAATACCAAGTGCCCCAATCAACACGCCAGCAACACCACCTAAAACAAAAGAGTCCCTCTTAGGCCATTTGCAGTGTTGGGAGGTGTGCAGAACTCTCTAGTGTTCAAAGGTTAACACCATCCCCCCCATATGTAAACAGCAGTCATCATATGTCATACCTCTATGGGAGTTAGCTGCACTGTACAACCCCAAAACAGCTTCTCTCAGCCATTCGGGGCATCAAAACAACTGACATCCTCACCTGAAAGGCAACCTGGATGTCCATGGCTCTCAGTCATATACTTTGCAGATCATAGGTGCAGCCTCCATCAATAGGGTTGCCACCTTTTCTTAAAAAAAATACCGGTCATGGCATTCCCTCCATAGACTTAACATTGGACAGAAGCCAATTTTTTACCGGCCTGCCGGTAAAATACCGGCTGGGTGGCAACACCATCCATCAACTGTCTTTGCCAGTCTTTCATGATAGACAATGAGGGTGCATGGAGACTGAGTCCTGTAGGACAGAGGGGAGACCTGCTCCCCCATTAGTCCATGGCTGCCCTTTAAATGAATGAGAATTTTGGAAATTTTAATTTCTCCCCTATTTTGCATTTGATTTGGTCCAGAACTGCTCAGCGTTTCTTCTGTACATATGGCCCTGCATTTGTAAAATCATTTCAACCAAACACAGGAACAAAAGGCCAAGGAATTAACAGCCACCAGCAGGTGTCACTATGGGATTGGATTAATTCTGTCTGGGACCTTTATGAGACTGAATAACCAAAACGTGACTGGCCATCTCCTGGCCTGTAAGCATGTCTGATAATGAGTTGTGTGATTATTGCTTTTATCTTCTGTTTACTTCCTCAATAAAGGTTATTACACCAGAACAGCACGTCTTGGGCCATTCTCATCTTTTCAGCTTTGTTGAGAAACACGACTTGCTATCTTAAATAAAGACAGCTCTCAAAACTAGAACAGCACTGCAGAGAAGCCAATATTTCAGATGGTCAAACACGGTTTTAGTTGGGTTTTTCTGAGGCGGTGGGTGGGAGTTTACCATTCATTTTTATGTTAATACCTGGCCTACTGACACATCTTTATGTAACTGAATAAATTAGTTAAATCATAACCAAAGAATTTTTATAAAAGTAGATTAGTTTACAAACACAGATACTGAAGTTTAAACCAACATGTGAGTGTTATTGCTGTGGAGCAATGTGATACACTTCTATACACACCAGACAGAGGGATTTGAGTCTAAAGGAGGTACACATTCCCCTAAAAAGGGAAACTTGGGAGGTATGGGGCCCTAATATCTCGTAAAGCCGGACACTTGGGAGATATGAAGCTCTAATATCTCCTAAAGGGGGACAGTAGGGAGGCATGGACCCCAAATATCTCCTAAAGTGGGACAGTAAGGAGGTATGGACCCCAAACATCTCCTAAAGAGGGACACTTGGGAGGTATGGACCCCTAATATCTCCTAAAAAGGGACACTTGGGAGGTATGGACCCCTAATATCTCCTAAAAAGGGACACTTGGGAAGTATGGACCCCTAATATCTCCTAAAGAGGGACACTTGGGAAGTATGGACCCCTAATATCTCCTAAAGAGGGACACTTGGGAGGTATGGACCCTAATATCTCCTAAAGAGGGGCACTTGGGAGGTATGGACCCCTAATATCTCCTAAAGAGGGACACTTGGGAGGTATGGACCCCTAATATCTAGTAAAGAGGGACACGTGGGGAGGTATGGACCCCTAATATCTCCTAAAAAGGGACACTTAGGAAGTATGGACCCCTAATATCTCCTAAAGAGGGACACGTGGGGAGGTATGGACCCTAATATCTCCTAAAGAGGGGCACTTGGGAGGTATGGACCCCTAATATCTCCTAAAGAGGGACACTTGGGAGGTATGGATCCCCAAATATCTCCTAAAGAGGGACACTTGGGAGGTATGGACCCCTAATATCTAGTAAAGAGGGGCACTTGGGAGGTATGGACCCCTAATATCTCCTAAAGAGGGACACTTGGGAGGTATGGACCCCTAATATCTAGTAAAGAGGGACACGTGGGGAGATATGGACCCTAATATCTACTAAAAAGGGACACTTGGGAGGTATGGACCCTAATATCTACTAAAAAGGGACACTTGGGAGGTATGGACCCCTAATATCTCCTACAGAGGGACACTTGGGAGGTATGGACCCTAATATCTCCTAAAGAGGGACACTTGGGGAGGAATGGAGCCCTAAAATCTCCTAAAGAGATGCAAACAAAAACAGAAGAGGGTGCCCAATTGTGCCTATTATCTTTTTAACAATCCACAGTATGTAATAGAAACTATACTCACAAATGTGGTGGCTATGGGGAGGTATATACCTGACCACAGCAAATCAAGCATGCAGAGATATTTGCCTGTCTCTACTCAGGCATGCGTGTTCAGGAAGTTATTGAATCCACAAAGTGCTGCTTTCTTTTTCTTCAAAATTATTTAATACAAATTCTCAATAAAAAAAGTAAATAAAATTCTAATAATGATAATAAAACATTAAGAACAAATGGCACTCATGTTTTGTGGTCCCCTAACTACTTCTTCAAACCAAGCTTTAGCCACAAGAAAAGAAGGATGTTCTGATTTGCTGTGGTCAGGTATATACCTCCCCATAGCCACCACATGTATGTATCTTTATTTGTATGGCGCCATACATGTACACAGCGCTTAACAGAATTTGAAATAATACAATACAAAAATACAGAACTGGGTTAAGATCATTACGCTAAAGTGCGATCATTGCATTATTTTTGGGGGGAAGTGCAGCAAGGGAAACATACACTGGGAAAGGGACCCTGCCCTAAGGAGCTTACAATCTAACTATACATTTGTGAGTATTGTTTCTATTACATAGTGTGGATTGTTAAAAAGATAATAGGCACAATTGGGCGCCCTCTTCTGTTTTTGTTTGCATGTCGTGTACCCCTGAATGCGCTTATATCAACGAACACATAGGTGTTGAGTTGAACACGATACATTGTGAGTACGGTACAAGAGACGGTGGTGGGTGGTGATAACATTTATCAAAGAAGTTACTGCACTAGGAGCGCCTTCTTTTGTGTTTTCTTGCAGCTCCTAAAGAGGGACACTTGTGGGGTATGTATCCGTAGTATCTCCTAAAGAGGGACACTTGTGGGGTATGTATCCCTAGTATCTCCTAAAGATGGACACTTGTGGGGTATGTATCCCTAGTATCTCCTAAAGATGGACACTTGGGAGGTATGGATCCCTAATATCGCCTAAAGAGGGAGACTTGGGAGGTATGGATCCCTAATGTCTCCTAAAGAGGGACACTTGTGGGGTATGTATCCCTAGTATCTCCTAAAGATGGACACTTGCGAGGTATGGATCCCTAATATCTCCTAAAGATGGACACTTGGGAGGTATGGATCCCCAATATCTCCTAAAGATGGACACTTGGGAGGTATGGATCCCTAATATCGCCTAAAGAGGGAGACTTGGGAGGTATGGATCCCTAATGTCTCCTAAAGAGGGACACTTGGGAGATATGGATACTAATATCTCCTAAAGAGGGAGACTTGGGAGGTATGGACCCCTAATATCGCCTAAAGATGGACACTTGGGAGGTATGGAGTCTAATATCTCCTAAAGAGGGACACTTGGGAGATATGGATACTAATATCTCCTAAAGAAGGACACTTGGGAGGTATGGACACTAATATCTCCTAAAGAGGGACACTTGGGAGGCATGATGATAGAATCAGAAGAATACAATAAACTTTGGTGCAAGAGTCCTCTTCATTTACTTGCATTAACAGAGGTAAGGAACTTGGTAGAATGGACCAAGTATCTAATGCTGCCTACACACTATATCTCCCAAATGTCCCTCTTTAGGAAATACTAGGGGTCCATACCTCCCAAGTGTCCTTCCTTAGGAGCTATTACAGTCCATACCTCCCAAGTGAACATCTTTAGGAGATATTAGGGGCCCATACCTCCCAAGTGTCCCTCTTTAGAAGATATTAGGGGTCCATACCTCCCAAGTGTCCCTCTTTAGGAGATATTAGGGTCCATACCTCCCAAGTGTCCCTCTTTAGGAGGGACAGACCCTCTATGAGACCCAAATCCCTCTGTCCCTCTTTTCCACCCTTGTCCTTCTTTTTAGGAGAATGAGTAGTGTGTATCACATTGCTCCACAGCAATAAAACGAACATAAATGTGAAATTAATCTTCAGTTAATGTGTTAATTAGTCTGTGTAAATAAAATAATTTGGTCTCACTCTAAATCATTACACAAACAGGTGTCAATAGGTGCTGAAACAACCTAAACATCCTCTGTAATACCCTGCCCACCAGTCACACCACCTAAAACAAAGTCCCTTTTTGGCCATTTGAAAGGTTGAGAGGTATCCTCAGGAACTCCCTCTCTAACATGTATACCGCCTCATCACCATAACTGAGAAGTTTCAGAATTGGGTCACCTCAAGATCTTTGAAACATTAACCGTAACGTTCCCAAACATGTAGATTCTTGGCAATATGCCCCTGCTGGCTCTATCCCAAAGATGCTCAATTCAGTTGACAAGGAAATCTTAAAGGGATAGTAATACTTTGTTTTAACTTTATTTTATTTTGTAGGCATTAAAAAAACATGAAGAATGATATAAGTCTTATCTCTCAATCCTTTATGGTTTAAGAGATATTCACAAGCAAAGTGTCCCCCTCCCGCCCCTTTTACTGATGTAACACTTCTTAGCCAGGGGAGAAGGGAGCTGCCCAGGTAGACTGCAGAGAGGGACAATCTTCAATTAAGATAAGGGAAAAACCTGAAAAGCTTGTCAAGGGGGGCAGGGATTTCATTGTTTTCATAGGAAAAAGAGTGTCCCCTTCTGTTATCTGTCCAGTCTATGGACTGCATTCCACATCTGAGAAGAGATTGTTTACACTAGGTAAAAGGGGCGGGAGGGGGAAACTTTGCTTGTGAATATCTCATAAACCATAAAGGTTTGAGAGATAAGACTTATATCATTCTTCATGTTTTTTTAATGCCTTCAAAATAAATAAGATAAAAAAAAATATTACTATCCCTTTAACATGCTGCAACGTATAGAGCTCACTGCTTAAAGGGATAGTAATACTTAAAATGTAAAAAAAAAATGTGTTGTAGGGTTTATCCCCCTGAGTAAAACAAGACTACTCCCACTGCTGAAATGTGTTTCATTCAAAAGTTATTAATTTTCAAAGTTGAATTTTTTAGGTGCAATATCACAGTGGCCTGAAATTGTACAGTGGCGCTGTTGCTACACCATCCTATGGACAGCTCTGGTCCCGGGACCATAAATCTCCATAGGATGGTGTAGCAAGAGCGCCACTGTACAATTTCAGGCCACTGTGATATTGCACCTAAAAAAATTCAACTTTGAAAATTAATAACTTTTGAATGAAACACCTTTCAGCGGTGGGAGTACTCTTGTTTTATTCAGGGGGATAAACCCTACAACATATTTTTTTTTTACATTTTAAGTATTACTATCCCTTTAATCATAAACTAGATAAGCAGGACTTCTACCTGTCTGGTAGAGATGGCTCTAGTTCAGAGATGTATTAAAGGGATAGTAACGTTTAAAAATTAAAGCAGCTCCAATTAATCTTCACAGTATTTGGACTTTGGAGAGTGTTATTTCAATACTGTCAGAGTTGTAGTTCAAGAGTAATTGAATGATAAAGTATCCCCTCCTGCCCCTTTTACTCTTGAACTACAACTCTGACAGTATTGAAATAACACTCTCCATGGCCCAAACACTATGAAGATTAATTGGAGCTGCTGTTTTTATGAAACATCACTATCCCTTTAAGCACTTAATTGTTGCAGAACATGTAGTAGGGAACACAGGACTCTCCTCTGAAGATTTTGGCCCTCCACCTTGAGACCCTAAGATATGGGTGAATCCCTGAAAGTTCCCAGGTATGCTAACTACTGCTTGCACAATGCTCTCACCACAAAGGGGCCAGGAAGTGACATCATTGCAGATTCCTGTACTCCCTCAGTTTACTCTCAGCCCGGCCATCAGTCTATGACAATGTGGCAACAACGCTGCAATGGCCATCACGCCATCCTCTCTGTAATGACAGAGCATAAATGTACAGAATAAAGAGAGGCCTATGGGAACTCTCAGGGCTGGCTTCAGTTGGCATCTCTCATGTTTTTCTCCAACTTCTGAGACGTTTCATGTATTCTCAAGGGTCTTCATTCTCTACCTGGTGTTTGATTGTAAAGTCAAACTCAAACCTTCACTCCCTTGTTGTTAGTGTGTCACTGTGATCTCAGCAGGGCAAGAGTCCCAGTCATGCATCTGGGCAGAAATGGTCATGCCATTCTAAATCTGAACTGGCCTGAATAATATAGGAAAAGTTGTCTTTAGCACTCAACCTGCAGTTGGAGTGCCCTGGTAACATCTGCTCCCCAAGAGCTAAGATGCTTGCAGGACTTTCTCTGTAGAAAATGGACTTTGTGTTTGAAAACTCTCTCAAAAGCCCCTTTTAAATCAATATCACTTTCTGTTTCTCCCCTATGGCCTCAGAATTGCTCTTTTTTACTTTGTGCATATGGTTCTAAGGCATGGGTGGCCCACTGGCCATAAGTGGTCCCCCCTAGCCCAAAGTTACAGACAATACATTCAAAATGTGAGAGGCTTCTTGGGATGAACAAACAGCACAATGGCCTGTTCTATGGCTAGCCGCCACTCAGAAGCATCATGTTATCTCTCTAGTGCCATTACAGAGGAGAAATTTCCACATACATATTAGACTAATCCTGCCCAAAAGGGCAGTCCAGTTCCAAAATGACGGGCAAGTCCCCTCTGCACAGGAACACCAGCTAACCCCAGACGTACGTTTCGGAGTGGTTGGGCCTTGTCAGTGACGTGCAGTTGGATTCCCTAGGCACTGAGAGCAATTGGTTCACTTTTAGGGCACTAGAGAGCTGAAAAGTGATGCTTCTGAGCGGTGACTAGGTGTAGAACAGGCCATTGTGCTTTTGTTCATTCCCAGAAGCCTCTCACATCTTGTATGTGCAAAGTTACAGACAGACAGAGATTTTTAATAACTTGTTTACCTAATTAGTTAGTATACATGAATCAGGAAAACAGTAAGGCTTTACCCCCTGCTTGCTGCTACCTTACAGTTCACCACAACAACAATCTGTTAAATATTCATATTCTCGCTGACTTCATTAATCCTTTGAGTGCAATGTGCTGCATACTCCTCTGGCACACAAAGGATTAATGACTACCACTAGGCCTATAACAGTGTATGAATAAAAAGGATTAAAAACATTTCTTGTACTGTAAAAAAAAGAAAAAAAAACAGCTGACAGTCTATATAATTCATCTTTGCTGTCTATTAACCCTATGAGTTTCACTAGGGTGTAAAACACATTGCAGAGTAATGCTTTGCACATTCCTATGGCACAGGACTGTCATTGGCAAACTTGCCTAAAGGACCGGTGACAGTCCAGGCACGTCACATACTTTATGCTTACAGTCCTGCGGGAACACTATAATCATTACCGGGGTCTGAAATTGACTGCTCCAAGACCACCATTCAGAGTCATTGTACCAGCATGCCAACAAAGACCAGAACACTCCTTAACCCCTTAAGGACTGGCCAAGCACACATGCTTTTTTTTTTTTTTCCCGCATCTGATTCAGGGCTCCCCAGACAGAGAACAGTCGCGCAGGGAGCCCTGAACTCCATGACGGTCCTGGCACGTCATTGGTCCTTATGGGTTGCTGACCCATGACGTACCAGGATGGTCAAGGGTCCTTAAGGAGTTAAGGGAAGTTCACTTCCCGGACCGCTCATCGTTAAGGGGTTAAAAAAAACATAAATGCAGCAACACACGTATGAATTTCTGTTTGTTAGGCCCATGACTGAAAAAACGTACAACACCCCTGCTCTAAGAGTTGTTGCATGAATATTTGGCTGGATGGCTCTGGCCTGTTTTGCTTTGTGTGGAAGAGTAGGTGCAGATGTTTGCCGACTGCCGTGAAAAGAGCCCACAGAACCTGCACTGGATTCTGGTCTTGGCAAGAAAATAAAATCTTGCCATCTGTTTAGCGAGGAATCCCTCTGAGAAGGCAACGATAATTGCAAAATTTTAATAAATAGCTGGTTGGCACTGAAGCTAGATTGTTCCTTTAGCCATCACAGCAATCATGCAACATTTTATTTACAAATTATTTGTTAATTATTTGATTAGGAATGTGCCCTCTCTCTCTATGGCTAATCTTATTCAGATGATAAGGTATGATTTGAAGCAAAAGTGATTTTTGAAGAGAAGATAAAGCTTGTGATGAGATAGAGGAGAATTATCTGTTCTTGTCATTGTAACAGAGAATAGACTGGGGGGGAGGCCATACAAAGCCCCAGGGCCACCTGTTGCCCACCATTGAGGAAGATTCACTAATCGGTGATAAAGAGGTGATAAGTAGAGATAACTTCTCCAGTGATATCACTTCTCCAGTTCCTATGTTATTCTATGGAACCAATGCACTAACGTCTCCAAAGTTGAAGAAATCTTAGTGCATAGGCTCCGTAGAATAGGTACTGGAGAAGTGATAAACTGGAGCAGTCACCTCAACTTTATCACCTCTTTATCACCGCTCATTGAATCTCCCCCAAGGTATTCGAGTACATCCAGGGCTAGATTAACATACCAGGAGGCCCTAGGTAAAGCACCCTAGGTGTCCTTCTCTCCACCCATGGCCACACCCCACTCCTCACATGACCCGGCCCCAGTTCCACCTAGTGTTTCTCAGAACAGAAAATAGCTTTGGCCTATAACAAGCAAGAAGGAGAAAAGCTTTAACCCTTTGGTTGCTAGCGAGATCTCCAGTGCATTGCTCCACAGTTGACATGACCGTTCCCTTGATGCTATTACTGTGTCTCTACCCAGAGTCCTCTTATTGGGTCCTTCACACTTTTCGACCTGGCTTCCACACAGGTAGATATGTGTTCTTCGAGCACCTACTGCGTAACAGTTATATCTCGTTCCTAAACTCTTATCTACATCAGTCGGTCTTCAACCTCCCACTTGCTTACTGATTGATCTGACTTCTGGTGCTCGACCTTGGCCCACCCCTTTTAAAAAAAAAATAGGCAATTATGGCTTGACTCTCAATGCTCTTTCACCTGGGCCCAGGAATCTCCAAGGTGAACGTTCTGTTTTAAAACCCTTATTTAAGTTGATGGGAACTTTCACTTGTCCCCTATGCTGAAGCTGGTGTGCCCCAGAACTTTGCTTTGATACATAAAGCACAATGGGTGAGATTTATACAAGTGGAGTTAGTGGAAATGAAGCATTAAAATGGCTGTAAGATTGTCTCTGATAGTGATCCAGGGAACTGATCCACTCTAACGAGCCGGTACACATGACCTGTTGCGCGTACTGATGTGCCAAGCTGGGGTCTGAGAGAGACCGCTCCAGTCTTGTAGCGGTCAATTTCAGACCCCAGTTTTACTTAAAGCGGTCCTGCAGCAATGTTGTCAGTAAAAAGTATGTGACATACTATGACCGTCACAGGTCCTTAAGGGTCATAGCATATCACGTGGTCCTTAACCCCTTAGGGACCCTTGACGTACCAGGACCGTCACGGTCCTTGAACTACTCAAGGACCGATGACGGTCATGGTACGTCACATACTTTTTACTTACATCGCTCTACCGGGAGCGCTGTAAGTAAAAATAGGGCATAAAATAGACCGCTCCAAGATCGGAGCGATCTCTTTCAAGCCCCATAGTGACGCGCCGATACACGTGACAGGTCACGTGTACCGGCGCGTCAAAGTGCCCCTATGCAGTCATTATTGGACGGAAATGTCCCGTGACCGCCGGTCCTTAAGGGGTTAAGGGGTTAAGGAGAGTTTAGGAGGACATAACACCGTGTAGTATGTTTGTTTTTTTGTGTTTTTTTTTTTTTGTTGTTGTTTTTTTAAATGGAGTAAGGAAGTTTGTAAAAAGTGGTCCAGCGTATTTATAAAAATATGATATTTGCATCAATTTAGCAACAGAATTTTCACCAAATATTTAAGGCCGTGTCGCCACATTTACGGTCACCACATTTATAAATGTAACTAGAACACTTTATAAATACCAACACTCATAATAAGGGCATTGTAATGTGATATTAATGTCTAATATAAAATATAAAGCTCTGTTCCGAGTCTTCTTTCAGCTTTTTATAACACGTAGAGGTATGTTTAAAGGGATAGTAATACTTTGTTTTATCTTATTTTATTTTGTAGGCATTAAAAAAACACCAAGAACGATATAAGTCTTATCTCTCAAACCTTTATGGTTTGAGAGATATTCACAAGCAAAGTTTCCCCTCCCGCCCCTTTTACCTAGTGTAAGCCATCTCTTCTCAGAGCTTCTCAGTACTTAACCCTTGTTCTACCAGTCAGTAACCACTGTACCCATCACACAGGTGGCAGTAGTGGGATATCCATTTTAGATGTTCAGGGTGTCTAACGGTACCTCTGACCATTATGTTTGCTAGTTGCTCCAACTAGGTAGTGTGGTCACTTTAGCACCAAAACATAAAGACTTGGCCAATCACAACATTATAGGAACGAACCCCTCCTGTTACTTTTGTTTTGCATTAGTTAGAGTTATGCTAAAAGACATGTGGGCAAATACCCAATCATCAAAGCAAGAGAAATTGGGACTAGGGGTGTAGTCTACATCCAGCCCCAGACTTGTGAGCAAATACCCAATCAGCAATGCAAGACAAATTGGGACTAGGGGTGTAGTCTGCATCCAGCCCCACTGTGTCCTAACAATGCAGTGATTTATAGCTTTACAGACATGCCTGGATGATCCAGCCCCTCAAAGCACAGTAGCCAAACACTGAAACACAGAACTCCAAAGAACCCAGATGCACTGTGGGAATTCCGAGTGTCCTGAACAAGTGTTGCCCACCACAGAACCCAAGCATGGGAGTAATGTGACACAGGGACAAGAATGATAATCCAGACAGACCATTGCTTCTACCTTCTCAGCATTTCAGGAAGATAAATGAAAACTCCCACTGAGTCAAATGGGGCTTTTTAACACCTTGAATTATACATAGGTTACCAAAGCATTTCAGACCTCTATCATTCTTTGGGTTAAAGGGATAGTAATACTTAAAGTGTAAAAAATATATGTTGTATGGTTTATCCCCCTGAGTAAAACAAGAGTACTCTCACTGCTGAAAGGTGTTTCATTCAAAAGTTATTAATTTTCAAAGTTGAATTTTTTTAATGCAATATCACAGTGGCCTGAAACTGTACAGTTGAGCTGTTGTACACCATCCTATGGAGATTTATGGTCCCAGGACCAAAGCTGTCCATAGGATCGTGTAGCAACAGCTCCACTGTACAATTTCAGGCCACTGTGATATTGCACCTAAAAAATTCAACTTTGAAAATTAATAACTTTTGAATAAAACACCTTTCACCAGTGGGAGTACTCTTGTTTTACTCAGGGGGATAAACCCTACAACATATTTTTTTTTTACATTTTAAGTATTACTATCCCTTTAACTGTTTAAATCAATGGGGATTTTGGAAGTATTTCATTGTCTTCTAAATTGCAGTTGGTTTGCTCCCAAATTGTTTATGTATTTTACTTTATGGATCACTGCTCAAAGTGAGAACAGTTTAGCAGAGAAATAGATTTCTGTGATCTGCCTTTGTTTTGTACAATTTCCCAAATATCTCTTTTTGTTACATGAAAGTGATTCCTCTCCCACTCAATAGAAGATATTGGCAGGAAGAGATCCACAGCACTGGGTGCCAGCTGGACGCACTGTCATACGGAAAGACTGAGTGGATGTCTATCCCAGCCGCGCCCGCTTGTCATACCGCAGCATTCCTACTGAGATTCACTTCAGGAAACAATAGAGTTAAAGGAGAACTAACATCCCTAATAACAGCCCAACAACTTTCCTTATTATGGTCAGAAAATACTAATAGCCCTATGAATTTTACTATTGTTCGTTTATCAAGAGATAATATCTTCAATCAATCAGTGCTGGAAGTCATATCCATGGAGGCTGACATGACAGACTCTAGGAGAACCACAGGACCTCAGCCTCTGATCATTGGACAAGGTAATCTTACCCATTTAAGAACCTCTCAGGCCCTTAAAAGGTTAAAGGGATAGTAATACTTCAGTATTACAAATCCCTATATTAAAGCCCTTGTAAAAAGAAATGTTTTGCCCCCAGTGTCATCTCTCAAACCTTTATGATCATGAGTCTACTTAAAGGGATAGAAATACTTCAAGTAAAAGCCCTTGTAAAAAGAAACACTTTGCCACCAGTGTCATCTCTCAAACCTTTATGGTTTGAGAGATGAACGCTTCGAAAGTTGCCCTCTCCCTCCCCCTTCCACGTAGTCAGCATTCTAGCTGACTCAGGGAAATCCGGTCAGAGATCATCAGGCGGTTCTGCAGCAGAGCTGCAATCGCGTTAACTAAAAGAAAAACTTTCACTAAAACGGTCTTCTACGTGTGCTTGCAAACCAACTTTATCCCTTTGAGTGCCAGACTGGTACGGAATGCATTGCTTTACAATACATTCTGTACCACTCTGGCACTCAAAGGGTTATAAGCGTTCATCTCTCAAATCATAAAGGTTTGAGAGATGACACTGGGGGCAAAACATTTCTTTTTACAAGGGCTTTTACTTGAAGTATTACTATCCCTTTAAGTAGACTCATGACAGTTACTGGAATTTTTTTCAAACTGAAGTAGGCAAATGAGCAAAAGCAAAATGTATAGGGTCATTATGATTTTCTGGTCATAGCAAGATGAATGGGAAGCTATTAGGAAGTGTTCTCCCTCAATGAGCCATTCATGTTTCTACAGGCCAGTCTACAAAGAAAAAGCACAATAAAATTATATGGATCTATGGAATACAGAGCTCCTATTCATCTGCAATGAGCATGCCAACCCACTGAGATGGGTTCTACCAGACAACCTTATTCTACACTGTCAGATCCCAATTTATTGACTAGAGAGTGTGCGTGTGTGTTTCACTTTAATTGGGTAAATGCATGTGAGAGAGAGAATGAGAGAGTGAGAGAATGAGTGAGTGAGGGAGTGAGTGTGTGCGTGCAAAGCGGTGCTAAGTTTGGGCCTAGGGTAGCAGAAAGCCTAATCAAGTGCATGTACCCACCACCCCCCATTTACACTCTGCAACATCCTCACTTTATGTGGCCTCTTTCGCTGGCCACACCTCTTCCTTTGAAGACAAAGAAGCATGAAGTCCATTCGAATAAACAGAATCCAAATGCTACACGAAACTGGAAGAAGTTTGCACATCACATTATATTATATATATATATATATATATATATATATATATATATATATATATATATATATATATATATATATATATAATAGGATTTTAGTCTTACCTTTTAAATCCTTTTCTCTTAGTCCATATAGGTTACTGGTAACTTTGGGTAGGCGATCAGTCCCAGGAACAATTCTGAGAAGTGACTGCTGGGTGGAGCCTACCTCCTCTCCTTAGCTTGCAGCTAGCCAATCCCCAACCAATAAGATCTGCAGACTAACTATTGACTAGGTAGTAAGAAGGTAAAGGAAGACTCCTGTGACCATGAACCTGAAAGGACCCCCACAGTCTGCCACAGGAGAGCCAAGCATGGTCCCTTGACAGGGTGGGAGACCAGTAACCTGTATGGACTAAGAGAAAAGGATTTAACAGGTAAGAATAAAATCCTCTTTTCTCTGTCGTCCAATACAGGTTACTGGTAACTTTGGGATGTCCAACCATTAAGTTCCCCAGGGCGGGAAGAAAGGCAAGGACCAGGCACAAGGCCCTCAAAGTCACCAGTGCAGATATGAACCATCAGATCAGAGATTGTCAACGGACACTGAACAGGGGTAACAGCACCCCAGGAACGTTACACAACACAGTGAACTAGAGCTAACGGGGCTCAAAAGTGAAAGAGTACTGAGAAACCAAGGAGATCCTAGACAGGCAAGGCTGCCTCCAGGATCTTCCTCTCAAAACTGGCATCAGCCGATGCCAGCACATCCACACAATAGTGATTAGAAAAGGTGTGCACAGATGACCAAGTGGCCGCCTTGCACAACTGATCAGCTGAGGCCTGGTTCTTGTAGGCCCAAGAAGCCCCAATAGACCTTGTAGAATGAGCCTTGACCCTAAAGGGAACATGCTTCTTCCGAAGTTCGTAAGCCTTACGAATCGTGGACTTGACCTAAGAAGCACTGGTACCCTGGAAGCAGGCTTCCCTGCCCTAGGACCCTCAGGAATGACAATCAGAGTGTCAGATTGCCTCAAGGACTCAGTGTGATGCACACAGAACTTGAGACAATGCACAACATCCAACAGATGAAGATCCCTCTCTTTGTCAGAAGTAGGGTTAGGACAGAAGGAATGAACCACAATCTCCTGATTGATGTGGAACTCAGACACAACCTTCGGGAGAAACTTCTGGGAGGTGCGAAGCACTGCCTTGCACTTGTGGAAAACCAGAAAGGGTGGTTTACAAGACAGGCCATGCAGCTCCGCAACTCACCAAACAGAAACAATCACCAGGAGAAAGGCCATCTTCCATGTCAGCAGACATAGAGGAATGGTAGCCAAAGACTCAAAGGAAGGATGCTGGAGTACTCCCAAGACCGGGTTAAGATCCCACTGAGGAGCAGGGGACTTAAACACCGCACGGGTGTGAGCAACACCCTGGAAGAAAACCCTGACATCAGGAATGATAGCAAGACGCCTCTGAAGTATCTGAAGTCTGAACTCTGAGAGACCTCAGACTGAGACCCTAATCTACACAATCCTGTAGGATGGAAAGAACTGTAGGAAGGTCAAAATCCTGAGACAGGTCTCTGTCAGCAAACCAGGCCAGGAAGGTAGACCAAACCCGATGGTAGGCCTTAGATGAAACAGGCTTGCGGGCACTAAGCATAGTAGCCACCACCCCAGAAGAAAATCCTTTGTTCTTCAAAATTGAGGATTCAACCTACAAGCCTTCAAAGCCAGATGATGAACGTCTTCTTTCCAGAGGTAACCCTGTAGAAAAAGATCTGGACGGGAAGGAAATGGAAGAGGTTACACCACAGAGAGGTCCAGAAGCTCTGGAAACCAAGCTTGTCGTGGCCAGTATGGAGCAATCAGAATAACGGGGCAGTGCTCCAGTCGCAGCTTCCGAAGAACTCTGGTCAACAGAGGAACAGGAGGGAAGATATAAGCCAGAGGAAATGTCCACGGGATCAATAAGGCATCCACTGCCAGAGCCATGGGATCCGCCCAGCGAGAGCAGAAGGTTGGAACCTTTCTGTTGTGTCTGGTTGCCATCAGGTCGATGCATGGCAGTCCCCACTGCTGGATGATGAGGTTGAACATCTCTGGATGCAGCTTCCACTCCCCACTGTCCACTGTGTGTCGACTGAAGAAGTCTGCCAGAACATTGTCTACGCCAGGAATATGAGATTGATGAGTTCCTTAAGTTCAGGCCTGAACAGGGAAGAACCCTGAAAAGGCAAAGACAGGAGAGCCTTCTTAGAGGCCGCGTCAGCTGACCAGTCCTAAGCAAAAAAGCCCATCTGGCTGCCATAGACATGGTAGATGACCTGGCTACCATACGAACAGCATCAAATAAGGCAGCAGAGACATAATGCTGAGCCTCAGCAATGTTAGCGAGAAGATGCAACATGTCAGAAGTAGTGGCTCCCTGACGGACAGCAGTCCAATCAGCCACAGCCCTATTTACCCATGCAGCAGCAAAGGTAAGGAGAAGGGCAGAGCCTGCAGTCGCAAAAATAGCCTTGAAAGAAGTCTCAAGCTTCTTGTCAGTCCAGTCGTTAAGAGCAGAAGAGTCAGCCACTGGCAAGGCAGTTGATTTAGAAAGCCTGGACACTGGGGCATCCACTTTAGGGGCATGAACGCACTGAGTAAGGGCCGTTTTAGAAAACGGAGAAAGTTTAGCAAACTTTTTAGACACAGAAGGTTTCTTGTCTGGAAATTTCCACTCCTCTGACACCAAGCGGTCGGTCAAGGGTGGGATTAGGTGGAAAGCAGGCATGGGTCTCTTGGAAAACATCAGAGGGGTCAGAAGACGCCTCCTGCACCAAGGGAATGTTCAGGGTGGACAACACAGCCCTGATCAGGGCCTCAGCTGATGGAATGGGGTCCGCCTCGAAGGGGACCCCAAAGAACTGAGATGAACAGTAATCATCATCATCAGAGTCCACCAATAATTCCTCCTCAGAGGAATCAGACACATTAGGTACACCCGGTGGTTTAGGCAGGGAAGATCTGATGGGGGCGGGGGTCTGCACCGAAGTGAAGACCCCTGTAAAGTGGATGGAAGTAGTTGTATGGTGGACCGGAGGTCCCTGGTAGTAGCCTTAAACTCTTGGCTCTAGTGCATGGCTGGAGGCCCCAGCAGGGGATTCAGGGGCAGCAGCGCATGCTGGGCAAAAATGACCTGAGTATTCTCTAGGTAACCCTGATTGACATGAGGAGCAATGAGCAATGGGGGATACAGACACCCCAGTATCCTTAGTCTTAGGTTTAGCCCCAAGGTCTAACGGAGTAGACATTCTCACACAGTCAAAATGGTCAAAGTATGAAAACATCCACAATAAAGCGTGTACGATAATTAATGCACCCCAGAAACACTAAATTAAGACTTATCTGGTAGGCAAAGGGTTAAGCTGCAGAGGAGAGAAGGAGAGTCCAAGCCCTGCGTAGGATACTTGACCTGCAAATACACAAAATGGCTGCCGCAAAGGGAGCCAATCAGAAACGAGCTCTCGACACAGGCGCTCATGGGAAACGTAGTTCCGCTGACAGAGTACCCATAACAGTGCCTGAACTCCCTAAAGCCCCCAATATCCCCAGAATGTTGACCGGATGACAGAGCAAGGGAAAACCAACACAATGAGCCATCCCTGACCTCGTTACGTGGAGCAGTTGCAGAGATATGATTCAAACTGTAAAGTTCCATAGAAGTGAATGGGGCAATGGCGTCTATGCGGTAAACATGCACCTTAAAGGCACAGAACATAAAGTTAACGAGGTGAACACCAACACGTAAAACACCACACAAGCCACTCTAATAAAAACACTGGGCCCAAAAAACACTGGTCCCAGTATGAAAAGTGTCCAAAACCCCCCAAAACGTGCTAACCAGCAACAAAAGGGTTAAGTTACCACAGAGACCTGCTCCAAACACCTCACAGACATACAGATAAACCCAATGACTGCGTGCATATGTAATAGGAAATCCAATAGAGACCCCTGTGTGGAGGGGAAATGTGGACCTCAGCACTCAAAGGGTGCTCACCTTTTTCAGCAGGTCTTCTGTCTTCAGATTACCATATATCGAGAAGATGACTCAGTGGGCAACTCCTGGGGAAATAACTTGCAGCCAAGATTTCCCCCCCAGGGATTAGGTCCACAAAAAGCACCTGGTAAACTGAGCTATCCACATTTGGGTGATAGGAACTGTTAGTGATGGTAATCCGCCTAATGGTGGTATTCCATATCTAACAGAAAAATAATAAAAAAGCTAAAACTATAGCAGAACTGTTCTCTTGCCTTGTGTCCAAGGACCAAGGAACAAATCTTACTGGCTGTGGATTGGCTAGTTGCAAGGTAAGGAGAGGAGGTAGGCTCCACCCAGAAGTCACTTCGCAGAATTGTTCCTGCCTATTAAAGGGGATGATCGCCTACCCAAAGTTACCAGTAACTTGTATTGGACGACAGAGAAAGATTTATTTATTTTAATAGGATATTGCCACTGCTGGAATATGCTTCACTGAAAAATTATTCCAGCTGAAACATTTATTTTTTAAGTCAAAAGCACTAACTGGTGACTACCAGACAAGTTTACTTTTTAGACTACAGTTACTATTGTGACAAGAGTAGCGCTACCTGGTGACTACAGTAGAAAATGTGCAGATTAGTACAAAAAGAAAAAGGTTTGCAATGTAATAACTTTTGAATGAAGCATTTTCCCAGCAGCAGAAGAACAACTGTTTTACTCTACAAGAGAAGATCTACAACAACATTTTTTGTTTCCCATTAGAAACATCTACTGCTCCTTTAAAAGCAACTTTCACGATATGTATAGCGGATCTAGTAAAAGCCCTTGGGATGCTAAATGAAAAGTCTCCAGCGTAATGCTTCACAATGTGATGAAGTTGTCTCTAGCATCAAACGGGGCAAACACTGAAAATTTTAACCTCTTAAGGACCAGTGAGATCATGGCAAGTCATGGGTTTTGTGTTCACAGTGTTCCACATAAGAGCGCAGTGATCAATACGGGTGTCTGGAACAGACTGCACCAAGACCGGAGCAGTTAGTTTCGGCCTCTCATTCTGTGAGACGGTACACATTATCAGTCACGTGTGCCAGCTCACCAAATGACGTCTATGCGGTCCTTAAGGATAGGCCAACCCAAGGCCCGCCAGACACTAAGGGTTTAATGTTCCCAGTGTCTCTCAGATCTAGTTGTCAGGACACACCAAAAGGTCAGGTTTAAAGGATATCCCTGCCTAAGTATAGGGGAATCAATCAGAACACCTTTTCCACTGGCTGTGACCAAGAAGAGATATCCAGAACACCAGATCTGGTGGGGTGTCCTGAGCACACGCATTGACACTCATTGATTAAGACAGATATACAAGTTACCTCTACCTGTCGGTGATTGGTGGTGGGTCCTTTTGTTTTCGGTGAGGTACAACTAACATCTAGCTGTTCAGTACAATCAACTGTCCACTGTAAGGAGCAAAAACAGAGACAACATAAGTATCAAGAAGCGTTGTTCTCTTGTGGGGGATGGTGGAATAGAAGCGATAGAAGGGTGACCATGCGTTCCCTATCTAGCATAGCAACATAGTAATATAGTGACTTAGATGATGAGACTGAAAAAAAGACATGCGTCCACCAAGTTTAGCTTAGGTTGAGTTAAAAGGGAATTCTCACCTCCTGAAAAGTCCTTCTTATTTGAATCTTGCTTGCCAATAAATGTTAAAGTGATAGTAATGTTTCATAATAAAAGCAGCTCTAATTAATCATCATAGTATTTGGGTTGTGGAGAGTGTTATTTCAATTCTGTCAGATTTGTAGTACAAGAGTAATTGAATGATAAAGTATCCCCCTCCCGCCCCTTTTACTGATGTAACACTGCTCAGCCAGAGCAGAGGGGAGGTGCCCAGGTAGATTGCAAAGAGGGACAATCTTCAATTAAGATAAGGGAAAAAGCTGAAAAATCTGTCAAGGGGGGCGGGGTTTGCATTGTTCTCACAGTAAGAAGATTGTCCCTTGCTGTTATCTGTCTGGTTAAACAACCAGATTCCACATCTGAGGTGAGCAGTGTTACATCAGTAAAAGGGGCGGGAGGGGGAAATTTTATCATTCAATTACTCTTGAACTACAACTCTTACAGTATTGAAGATTAATTGGAGCTGCTGTTTTTGTGAAACATTACTATCCCTTTAAATCCATTTGTCAATGAGAGCATTCAAGTTCACATGCTGTATTCCTCCATCAGAGGAGGAGGTGGTAAGGAGGAACAACTGGGGAGGGGAAGAGGCGAAGATTGACAGGCTGTGGTACATAGCTGTACCACAGCCTGTCCTGAAGTGACGTAACGCGGTTAGATTTTAACCCCTCAACGACCCATAACATGCCAGGACTGGCATGAGAAAACTTACCTGAAGGACTCACTATGGTCCTGTCATGTCATTGAATTCATGGGTTCCCCCGTGGCTGCAAGCTGCCTGGGGATCACTGAATCGGTTGTGCAAATTGGCTGTGCCACCAGTCCCTTAAGGGGTTAAAGCCTACATATCCATCATTTGAGAGTTTAAAAAAAAAAAAAAAAAAAAAAAAAAAAAAAAAAAAAAAAAAGGATTTAACATTTATTGGCAAGAAGATTCAAATAAGGACTTTACAGTAGGTGATAGCTCCCCTTCAAAGAAAGGAAAAAAAACCAAACATCAAAGCCATTTCCAATTAAATGAGCAGTAAACTTTTTAAAGGGATAGTAATACTTCGTTTTATCTTTATTTTATTTTGTAGGCATTAAAAAAACATGAAAAATGATATAAATCTTATCTCTCAAACCTTTATGGTTTGAGAGATATTCACAAGCAAAGTTTCCCCCTCCCGCCCCTTTTACCTAGTGTAAGCCATCTCTTCTCAGATGTGGAATGCAGTCTATAGACCAGACAGATAACAGAAGGGGACAATCTTCTCCCTATGAGAACAATGAAAGCCCTGCCCCCTTGACAAGTTTTTCAGGTTTTTTCCCTTATCTTAATTGAAGATTGTCCCTCTCTGCAGTCTACCTGGGCACCTCCCTTCTGATCTGGCTGAACAGTGTTACATCAGTAAAAGGGGCGGGAGGGGGACATTTTGTCATTGAATTACTCTTGAACTACAACTCTGACAGAATTGAAATAACACTCTCCAAAGTCCAAATACTATGATGATTAAAGGGATAGTAATGTTTCATAATAAAAGCAACTCTAATTAATCATCATAGTATTTGGACTTTGGAGAGTGTTATTTCAATTCTGTCAGAGTTGTAGTTCAAGAGTAATTGAATGACAAAGTATCCCCCTCCCTCCCGCCCCTTTTACTGATGTAACACTGTTCAGCCACAGTAGAAGGGAGGTGCCCAGGTAGACTGCAGAGAGGGACAATCTTCAATTAAGATAAGGGAAAAACCTGAAAACCTTTCAAGGGGGGCAGGGCTTTCATTGTTCTCATAGGAAGAAGATTGTCCCCTGCTGTTATCTGTCTGGTCTATGGACTGCATTCCACATCTGAGAAGAGATGGCTTACATTAGGTAAAAGGGGCGGGAGGGGAAACTTTACTTGTGAATATCTCTCAAACCATAAAGGTTTGAGAGAAGACATATCATTCTTCATGTTTTTTTAATGCCTACAAAATAAAATGAAGTTAAAACGAAGTATTACTATCCCTTTAATTAGAGCTGCTTTTACTATGAAACATTACTGTCCCTTTATTGAAAACCTAAATGTTATAAAGTTTTTCCTGATGTTTGAAAAAATGTTTTGTTTTTATTTTTTTCAAAAGTTTTAACTATTCAAATAAACAGGAAATGAATTTACTGTGTATTTACTTCCTGATAGTTCTCACAGGAAGTGTCCCAGCAGTTCCGATCACATTCTATGGAAAACTGTTTGTCAGTCACTTTCCTCTCAAATACAATGTAACAGAATAATTGGAATCTGAATACTAAATCAGCATCCTATCTGCTTTGAAACCAAACATGTGCGATGGAGCACAGAATCAGATACAAGATAATGTAATAAGATTATGGTGCATTTATGGGGAAAACCAGCTGCACTCTAAGGAACACATTTAAAATTGCCATAAATGTATGCATTGTGAAGAACTGAGTTGGAGACCCTTCCCCCCCCCTTAGCATTCAAGGGGTTGAAGTCCCATTTTAAATCAATACGTATTTTGGGAATTGTTATTTGTCCCTTATGATGCAGATGGTTTGTTCCAGAACAGCACCATTTTTCTTAGTCCATCGATCTCAGTGTCAGAATAACTCACCTGAGAAACATTCGACTGTGTTTTATCACTTTCCCCATCCCCTTCGGTCTTGTCCGTCAGCAGTCCCTGGACTTGGTATTCCAGAACATAGCTATCGATAAACCTCTCGAGTTCTTCTATTTCCTGGGAGCGGGTACTTCCAGCTTCGGAGGATGCTGAGGCCACGGAGGAGTTCTCCATCACTGTTTCAGGCTTGTCTAAAGGGCACATGGAAAGAGAGTGAATTCAGTAAGGCAACAGCACAATATAAAAAAAAATTATTTGTAGTCCACGGGGGCAGATCTCAGTGCGGAAAGCATTACAGCAGAGGCAGAAGACTTTATTCAAAGATTGGCAAGATATGGCCAGCAATTCAGTTTGATTTTGCGTCTGTCTGTATGAATACAGCAGCGCTGCAATGCAGAGAAAATCTCAATTCTGATTTTCTCTGAATATATTTAATCACAAAGCATAAGTCTGATACATTGTCTAATTCAACCAGTACAGAGAACTGATACTTTTATGGCTGGGACACTGCACACAGCAAGATATTTATGAGTAGAACCACAAGGAACAGCCAGGCATAACCCTCTTACCATATAAGCATAGCTGGGAACTCTCCGGTTTTGACTCTCCATTATGGGGTCTCCAGAGAAGAGGCTGATTCTCTGAATGTGGGAAGTTACTAATGAAACTCTGTCCACTTCTCCTCCTTACCAGTCTGTTCCTCCCACTCTCCACCCACCACTTCTCCATCCCCAGCCTTTTCATTGTACTTTCGCTTCATTTTAAAAGCTCTGCTCCACCCCACTCATAACAAAGACCACCCCCCTTTTCCCTGCAAATCACATCATTTTTCTCCCCCTGCAGCACCACAGGACTCCCCTCTCTGGGGAGATCCACAACAAAAAAAAAAGAGTTTTGGCTTTCAAGCCAAAATAACAGACCACAGTTGCTCTAGCAGTTGTAGCATGGGATGAGCACTGTAGTCAAACAGTAGCTGGAGGGTCACAGGTAGCCAACCACTACTTTAAGCTACTGGCTGCTTAAGAGGATTCCAACTTATTGCTTTGCTATGCTTTGGATATATCTCTAGCAGCCAAGGGTTAAAGGGAAAAGTGTACAGCTAAAAATAACTGGTTTTTAATTATTTATACATATCATATACTCTTTCCTTCAACTATTCTTCTTGATCTTTGGAAATGTAACGTTTCTTTGTTAAGTGGAAGATAAAGGCATCATGGGAGCTTCCATTGTCTGATGCGTTTATGCAGACAGGGTGGGAATACACAGGAGTGAGAGCGACAAGCCATTTAGCCTACTTCATGACATCATAGCTTTTAAACAGTTATATAATCAGGTGAGCAGTTCTACCTTTCTCATGAGAGTCTTAATTGGCCATGGCTACATTCACATGTGGTAACACCATCACCATGCACAGATGAGGTATGTTCCACCCTACAGAGCCATTTGTGATACCACCACAGTGCACAGATAGGGTGTACTGCACCGTATGAAGCCATTCACATGGGCAACATGCATTGGCCAACAACTGCACTAAGTCAACAGTCAAGTAAGTATCAGTTGTCCAATGTTCTTAACATTTTCATGTCTATAAATCTCACACTTATTTAATCCTTAGACTAGCTTTACATCTACTGCAAGAGTTCTTAACCCTTCAAATGCCAGAGGGGTATGCAACACATTGCAGAGCAATGTTTGCGTACTCCTCTGGCCAGTGGTGTAACTATAGGGGTCGCACCTGCGACCGTGCCCATGCACTGCAGGGGCCCGGCCTCCCCCTGCAACCCGTCTGCCTGGTGCCCGCAATCTCCCGCCGGCACTCTAGTAATGCAGAGAGCTGGGAAATGACATCATCTCCCAGCGCTTTGTATTCCTAAGAGAACCGCACGGGAGCTCCAGGTAGAAGATGGGAGCATTGTGGAGGGGGTCAATGCGGTCAGTGGGGGGCCTGTGGAACTTCTTGTACCAGGTCCCGGAGGCTTCTAGTTACGCCTCTGCCTCTGGCACTCAAAGGGTTAAAGGGTTAAAGTAACGTTTTACTGAGGAAAAAAAATAACAGTAAACGTAAAAACATATATTGTAAAGCTTTTTTTCATAGCAAGTGATAGTCACCTAGTGACCATAACTTAAAAACTGCAGCTTAATTTAAATAAAAGGAAATTAAAAGATAACCTTTGAATGAAGCATCTCCCAACTGTTTTAGTAATCTGATAATAAACCCCACTTTACCTTAATCTGACCATTATGAATCAACTTAGAATAGACTGGTTCTCCGAAATCAAGGACACCTTCTGTATGTCTGGTGTCTTGGGCTCTTGGAAAAACAATCATGGCTGCCTCTGTGGACATGATATCTAGTACTAAATAAGAATTAATTCTGAAGAACAAATCCAAGCAGAATTGATTCATAGGGGCCAGTGAAATGTTAAGTTTCAGTTGATTCTTACAAAATGTTTTTGTTTCTTTGAACCCTCCTTTAGACCTACTGGACGGGGCCATTGCAGAACTGCGGACAACTTAACTGGATCCATGGCCAATCCTGCAGAGGAAATCACGTACCCTAGAAATGTGACCTCAGACTTGTGAAACTCGCACTTCTCCAGCTTGCAGAATAATTTGTTCTCCCGTAAGAGTTGAAAGACCTGTGTCACATCTGCCTGGTGTTCTACTAAGTTGGGTGAGTGGATAAGAATGTCATCCAAGTATACTACTACACACCTCTGCAGTAGGTCTCTTAAGACATCATTGATAAATTCTTGGTACACTGCCAGAGCATTACACAATCCAAAAGGCACTGCCAGGTATTCATGTCTGCTGCGAGTATCGGTGATCAATGGCACGGGGTATGCGTTTTTTATCATCCGTTTATTTAGACCTCTATAGTCAATACATGGTCTCAATTCCCCATCCTTCTTTTTTACAAAAAAGAATTCTGTGCCAGCAGGTGAGGAGGACTTGCGAATGATCCCTGTGGCCAGGGCATCAGACACATAATCCTCCAAAGCATGATTCTCTTCCAGGGACAGGGGGTAAACTCACCCCTTCCGAGGTATGGCTCCTGGGATTAAATCAATTGTACAGTCGTACGGCCTGCGTGCCGGCAATGTAATAGCCTCTACCTTGTTAAAGACCTCCTTGAATGATTGGTGCACTGCAGGTAACAAGGCAGAGGTACATAGAATTCTGGTAGGTTGTTGGAGAAACGCTTCAGCACAGTGAGGGGACCATGACATGATGTCGCAAGACTGCCAGTCTATCTTAGGATTGTGCGTCTGTAGCCAGGAGAACCCTAGGATGATCTCATAATGCTGTGACTTTATTATCTGAAATTGTAGGGTCTCCACGTGGAGTGCCCCTACCCTTAGGGATACCGGAACCTTCTCATGGGTAACGTGTGACGGCTGTAGTGGTCTACCATCAATAGCCTCAATGGCCAATGGAGAAGAGCAAGGTGACAAAGGAATATCGTGCCGAGCCGCAAAGCCAGCATCCATGAAAAATCCAGCAGCTCCTGAATCCACCAAGGCCAGAGCCGTGACAGAGGATGTGGAATAGGATAATACGACATTAAGAATAGGTTTCCCAAACTGAGAATCAGGGGACTGTGATACTCCACCTAGGGTTTGCCCCTGACACAACCCTAGGTGCAAGCGTTTCCCGGCCGGGTAGGACAGGAGCGTAGCAGATACCCTGCCTTCCAACAGTAAAGACAAAGGCTCTCTCTCTCCGTCGGAACGCCCTCTCCTCCCCAGGGAGGCGAGTAAAGCCCAGTTGCATATGTTCTACCCTGCCAGCCATGGAATCAGGAGGTATGGGAGGTGAGGGAGGAGAGGGTGGGGTAGAAAAGCTGGGAGCCAATTGATGAGTATGTTTCAGACCCTGGTTCCTGAACGCAGGCCTCTTTCTAAGCCTGATGTCAATTAAAATTGCAAAGGAAATCAGTTAGTTTAGGTATCCCGGCAGCTTACAGGCTGCTGTCTCATCTTTGATGGTGTTGCACAGACCCTGTGTTAATGCTGCTACTAATGCCTCATTGTTCCAGCCTGTAGTAGCAGACCAGAAGCTGCGCCCAGAACCCACCACCGGATAGCAGAGCAGGCAAGGAATCACAGGTACCGTGATAGTTTGTAGATGATTTCAAAAAAAGAAGCGGCTGCCTTTCAATTCAGAAACAATATTGAGAATTTCAATAGCTGGCTTTAGTGCAGATAGGATGCAAATCCCAGGAGATGTCCAACTGCCTTTTGGAATCAGGAAGGAATGTTTTCATCCGCTTGGGGATTAACAAAAAAATGGCTTTAATGTGTGTTTTGGTTTTTTTTTGCCTTTATCTAGATCAACAAGGTGATATGGAAAAGGCTGAACTTTTTTTCAGCTTCATCAACTGTTATTATGCTACTCATCAACTAGTATTAGTTATCGATTAACTGAAACAAATTAGAATCTATAATAAAGATATCCATGCTGAAATTCAACAACACATAGTTTCTTATCAAGCACAACAAGTATGTGAGGCAGTCTGTAATCTAGGCCTTGTGTTAGATTTAGGATTAATGCAGATCATCTGCCCTGTTAGGCCCCTTCCACACAGGAGATATCAACACAAAGATAGTGCCTTTGATCTGCTGCCCAAGGTTAAAGGTAACAAGCTGAACCATGGTGACTTTTACATGGGCAAATGTTGCCTGCATGAATTTACAAAAGTCCAACAAGCAGCAACTTAACTGTGTTCCTGATGAAATTTAGTAATGTTGCCAGTGGCGTAACTATAGGGGTCACAGGAGTAACAACCGGGCCCGTCACTACAGAGGCCTGGCTGCCCCCTGCAACCCCCTCCTCCTGGCGCAGCAAGCTCCCTCCCGCGCTCTAGTAATGCAGAGCGCTGGGAGATGACATCATCTCCCAGCGCTCTGCATTACAGAAAAGGACAGCGCGGGAGCACATTGCACCAGCCCGCCTCTCCTGCCACCCCACTGGACCACCAGAGATTGGGAGGTAGGAAATGGAGGCATTGTGGAGGGCCTGGGGGTCAATGTGTTTGGGGGTTGGGGGGGCCCATGGCACTTCTTGCACCAGGGCTCGGACCGTTCTAGTTACTCCTCTGAATGTTGCACTAACGAACAACTGCAAAGAGGCCTATGGGCATACACTGGAATTTTCATTTGTGGAATACCCAGAGGGGAGTATAATTGCCGCAAATCATCGCAAAAGGGGGCGGGGCTTTCCAAGGCATCACACAAGTAGGAGGAACTGGGTGTTGAAGGAGGAAAAATGGCAGGAACTGTGTGGGGAAGGAGGAAAAGTGGAAGGATCTGGGTGGGAAGGAGTAGAAGTGGAAAGAGTTTTAAAGCAAACAACCAACATCTGGAGGCTCAGCCTCTGGCCCGGAGACCCGGTATTCCACTCTCAAAACCGGAGTCTCTGGGACAAATCCAGAGAGTTCCCAGGTATGTCTATGGGGTCACCAGCAGGAATCTGTTATAGGAGGTTGTGATTCTCATCATAACCTCCACTGAATGGCTGACCCACGTTTCTGGTGCCCATGATGACCAGCAATGAGCCATGCCTCCCCAGCATTCCAGTCAGCAGTGGAACACATGACAGAGGTCAGTGAAGAGGCAGAACCAGAACAGGTGGCTGCAACAGTTATGTACACAGAGAAAAAGAGGCCTTAGAATGCAGTGGTTTACCTGGCATCTGATATTGGATTGCAATGCACTGGACAACCCTCTGGCACTCAAAAGGTTAAAAGAGCAGTAAACAATAATAAAAACACACAATGTAGAGCTTTTCCTGTTGGGAAAAACAAGGATACTGCAACTGATGGGAAGTGTGTCTCTCCAGAGTTATAACAGCTAAAACTTTGGGGGGGGGGGGTTGTGTATTAATAGTGCTATATATTTGCAAGATATTCTGTTGCATTCTATAGGAGAAGTGAGTCACTGACAGGAGTTCTCCATAGAATGTGATAGTAACAGCTTTATCACTTCCTTAGGGACGGATTTCCCAATAGGCAGAGTAGGTAACTGTCCAGAGCTCCACATTTGCTGGTCACACCCACAATCTGAATTGTGTGTGTGATCAGAGCAATCTCAATATCCCTTTGCCAGTTTTATACCCCTTTACAAGCTATTATTTAACTCCTTGGATGCTATAAAGATCTCCACTGCATTGCTTTACAATGCATTGGCGATCTCTCTAGAAACCAACGGGTTAAAGCCTTTTATTGGTTTTGCTTGTTCTAGGCCAAGGGTATTTTCTGTGCCAGGAAACAGTGGATAGGACTGGACTAGGTGGGGCCATGTGTGAAATAGGGGCATGGTCATGGGTGGAGCTAAGGGCAGATTGACATGCCTGGGATGTAAGTCCAACCCTGTGCTTTCTATCAGGTTGAGTTCCAGCTAGTAATGGAGCTGTCACTCACTTCCTGACAGTCTAAACGGTTACAAATTATGACTAGTAGCGTCATAATTAGTTAGTAGCGTCTTTTTTTTTTTTTTTTTTTTTTTTTTTTTTTACCACAATGCATTCTGGGATTGCAGATCAGCATGCAGCCACTCTGCAATACCATAATTCCATGACATGCCGGGACCATCACCAGTCCTTAATGTTCAGACCGGCATCAAGTCACGTCACCGGTCGTAGTATAGGCCATCATATTACACACACAAAAAAAAAAAAAAGTTTACTGCTCCTTTAACCCCATAATGTATCATGCCATTTATAGATGGCAAAAATGGTTGAACTATTTGGCATTGTGCCAGGACACTGGGGTGGACTGTTTTTTGATAGCTCAAGTCTCCAGAAAACAGAGAGAGAGAGAGAGAGAGAGAGAGAGAGAGAGAGAGAGAGAGAGAGAGAGAGAGAGAGAGAGAGAGAGAGAGAGAGAGAGAGAGAGAGAGAGAGAGAGAGAGAGAGAGACCCAGAGGGAGTGGGAGATCCAGACAGAGCGAGAGGCCCAGACAGAGCGAGAGACCTGTTAATTCAATCTGAAAACCGGCATCTCCTGAGCAGATGTGGAGAGTTCCCTGGTATAAATTATCTGTGACCGCACGCTCCTAGTCATGTGAAAAGTGAAGCATGGCCCCCCCTTCCATTATCTTTGAAATGAGCCAATCACTTCCCAGCATACCTGGGAACTTCGTCTTCTGGAGTCCCCGGAGACGATTTTGTGTTGAAAAATGGGCGGTGCTTACTCATGAGTGGGGGTGGGGCTTAAAGATGTGTCACAAAAGTGGGAGGAACTGGGTGGGGAAAGAGAAGAATTGGGTGGAAAATGGGGGAACAGTGTGGGAAGGAGAAGTGGGCAGAGTTTCATGAGAAACCCCCCACCACAGGAGAATCAGTGTCCGTCCCGGAGACACGGCAATGCACTGTCAAAAACGGAGTCTCCGGAGCAAATCCGTAGACATGCCAGGTATGCTTCTAAGTAGAGACCTCTCAGTGGGAGACCTCAGTGATAGCTCTGTGGTTTGGGGTTATCATTAGGAAATATCAGTATTCATATTACAGTAGAACTAACATTTATTTACTTATTTTTAACTTTAAAGAGATAGTAATGTTTCATAATAAAAGCAGCTCTAATTAATCATAACAGTATCTGGACTTTAGAGATTGTTATATCAATTCTGTCAGAGTTGTAGTTCAAGAGTAATTCAATGACAAAGTATCCCCCTCCCGCCCCTTTTACTGATGTAACACTGTTCAGCCAGAGCAGAAGGGAAGTGCCCAGGTAGATTGCACAGAGGGACAATCTTCAATTAAGATAAGGGAAAAACCTGAAAAGCTTGTCAAGGGGGGCAGGGCTTTCATTGTTCTCATAGGAAGAAGATTGTCCCCTGCTGTTATCTGTCTGGTCTATGGACTGGATTCCACATCTGAGAAGAGATGGCTTACACTAGGTAAAAGGGGCAGGAGGGGGAAACTTTGCTTGTGAATATCTGTCAAACCATAAAGGTTTGAGAGATAAGACTTATATCGTTCGTCATGTTTTTTAATGCCTACAAAATAAAATAAAGATAAAACGAAGTATTACTATCCCTTTAAATAACTCTTCTTATTTTTAACACTTTATAATAAAACCCCAATATAACTATGAGTGCTGGGGGTAAGCCACATTGCAGAGCGATACACTGCACAACCCTCTAGCATAACAACAGAACTGTAGATTCTAGAGTCCAGAAAGAAAACAAAGAGTTGAAAGACAAGTGTTACCTACCTGCTGAGTCACGCATCTACCATGTAACGGCTTTGTCTTCCAGCTTCCCTGGACATTCCTTCTTCATTTGGAGTCTTCCCTATTCTTCTTTTGCCCAGCCTGGACTTTCCCTACAATTTTAGAAGAAACCTGTTTTAACAAGCAGCCTATTGAAATATCTTTGACTGTTTGTCTGTTTTGTTTTTAAACCGTTTTAGCGGCAGAGGGTTACGCAATGCATTTACGAGCAATGCGCTGCTTACCCCTCTGGCACTCAAAGGGTTAAGGATTAAAGCATGGTGAAGGAACACAGTGCCCACAACTCTGTTTGGTAATTTCTACTTTCCCAATCTGTTTGGTTGTAACGACCTCCAGAGAGTTTATGAAAATCATCATCCTATACAATAATCCGCTAGGAGAGACAGTAGAGACTGTCTGTGACTGCGTATGATTACATCACGTGAGTGAGGCGACGCACGACTGCATCGCGTGGAGCAGTTGCGTAGCGGCCTCTTAACCCTTTGAGTGCCAGAAGGGTATGCAACGCATTGCAAAGCAATGAGTTGCGTACCCCTCTGGCACTCAAAGGGTTAACTTTATACGGACCTTGGCCCGTGTACGCAGACTTTTACACTAGTTTTTAATGACTTGTTAAGAAAAACATATTAGGCTAGAGGAGAATACCAATTCCTTGCATTCCTGAAATGCATATGCATATTAACATCTTTTCAGACAATGCTGCCACAGCACTGCAACATGATCACGTAGAAGGATTTTTTTTTTTTTTTTTTTGTGAAAGTGTTTTATAAGGAAACTGTCTTTCATTTTCAAGTATGTACTAGACTCACTACCGCTGAAGGGTGAAAGGCTGAGTCGACCTTGCCGGGACTAGAACCTGAATGAATCATATAAAGAACTAGTGAATGTTGCATGGTGTTGCCCGTTCAATTGGACACTCTGTATATGAGCTGGACCACTACAGAACTGGAAATAGATAGCAGTGAGTCTCTCAGCAGCGATTTTCACAGGAGTGGCCAGAGTGGCTCTGCTCCCCGTAAGACTACTTTGCAAACTGTTACCCCTGTGAACCTCCTTGAAGCAATTTTGGCAGGAGTGGCTGAGTTGGCTTTGCCCTCCAACTCCCGGCAAGATCACTGTCCAGTGCCAATTTGCTGTGTGGGGGCGTTGTCCTTCCACTTGAGGGAGGGGCAGACAGGACTAGAAACAGATTTTTTACCGTAAAATCTTGGGTATAATACGCACATTTTTACCCCATTTCACCTTATGTGAAGTGGGGGGTGTGTATTATACAT
This sequence comes from Rhinophrynus dorsalis, assembly GCA_037306005.1. Taxonomy (NCBI): domain Eukaryota; kingdom Metazoa; phylum Chordata; class Amphibia; order Anura; family Rhinophrynidae; genus Rhinophrynus; species Rhinophrynus dorsalis. The sequence goes on from CM074718.1 coordinate 670,012,140, forward strand.
GAGTGGAAAAAATACCCAAACATCCACATTTTTTGGTTATTAAGATGGGCTTTCACATTTTTTTGTAATAATGCAGCATAGAAGAAGCGGGCGGTGAGCGCAGGGATGCTGCCCACTGCCTCCAGATGGGGGGGGGGGTCCAAAGACTTCAGGGGGGTCTGATTGCAGAAAGGGGGGGGGGCAGACAAGCACTGATATTGAGTTGGGGGAGAATGTTTTTTGGGGGGTAGATAGAGGGACAGGGGGTGCGTATTATACACAGGAACTCATTATTTTACAAAAACACTTGGGTATAATTTACACCTGCGTATTATACCCGAGATATATAATATATATATATATATATATATATATATAAAAGAGGGCAGAGAGTGTACAAGTACTAGGTACAAGACCCAGGAACCAAGCACAAAGCAAGTTGCAGAGCACAGAAGTAACAAAATAAAAAAAACTACAGTCTCATTTCAAAGAAAGCAAATGCTTACTGTACAAAAATACTAAATATTTACAAAACGGAGAGCAGAAAAACTTTGTGTTGTTATAAAAAAACATACAAGGGAAATAAGAATATAAAAAAATAAAATGGCACCTGCTAAAGTTTTCTTAATTTAAAAAAAATGAAAAGCTTATACTGTATGTTGTGCAAACCAATTGTTTGTAAAACGCATCGTTTTTGAGAAATGAACCTTTAATTATTGGTGGAGTGGTCTGGCACATTACAGCAATTAGAATATCTGGGATGTGTCCTGGAGACTCTGGTTTTGAGAGTTCATTACCGAGTCTCCAGGGTCGAGGGTGATTCTCCAGATGTGGGAAGTTTTCTTTAAAACGCTGCCCATGTCTGTTCCTTCCCCACCCATTTCCTCCCACTTTTCCTCCTTCCCCACCCAGTTCCTCCCACTTTTCCTCCTTCCCCACCCAACTCCTCCCACTTTTCCTCCTTCCCCACACTTTTCCTCCTTCCCCACCCAGCTCCTCCCACTTTTCCTCCTTCCCCACCCAACTCCTCCCACTTTTCCTCCTTCCCCACACAGCTCCTCCCACTTTTCCTCCTTCCCACCCAGTTCCTCCCACTTTTCCTCCTTCCCCACCCAGCTCCTCCCACTTGTCCTCCTTCCCCACCCAGCTCCTCCCACTTGTCCTCCTTCCCCACCCAGCTCCTCCCACTTGTCCTCCTTCCCCACCCAGCTCCTCCCACTTGTCCTCCTTCCCCACCCAGCTCCTCCCACTTGTCCTCCTTCCCCACCCAGCTCCTCCCACTTGTCCTCCTTCCCCACCCAGCTCCTCCCACTTGTCCTCCTTCCCCACCCAGCTCCTCCCACTTGTCCTCCTTCCCCACCCAGCTCCTCCCACTTGTCCTCCTTCCCCACCCAGCTCCTCCCACTTGTCCTCCTTCCCCACCCAGCTCCTCCCACTTGTCCTCCTTCCCCACCCAGCTCCTCCCACTTGTCCTCCTTCCCCACCCAGCTCCTCCCACTTGTCCTCCTTCCCCACCCAGCTCCTCCCACTTGTCCTCCTTCCCCACCCAGCTCCTCCCACTTGTCCTCCTTCCCCACCCAGCTCCTCCCACTTGTCCTCCTTCCCCACCCAGCTCCTCCCACTTGTCCTCCTTCCCCACCCAGCTCCTCCCACTTGTCCTCCTTCCCCACCCAGCTCCTCCCACTTGTCCTCCTTCCCCACCCAGCTCCTCCCACTTGTCCTCCTTCCCCACCCAGCTCCTCCCACTTGTCCTCCTTCCCCACCCAGCTCCTCCCACTTGTCCTCCTTCCCCACCCAGCTCCTCCCACTTGTCCTCCTTCCCCACCCAGCTCCTCCCACTTGTCCTCCTTCCCCACCCAGCTCCTCCCACTTGTCCTCCTTCCCCACCCAGCTCCTCCCACTTGTCCTCCTTCCCCACCCAGCTCCTCCCACTTGTCCTCCTTCCCCACCCAGCTCCTCCCACTTGTCCTCCTTCCCCACCCAGCTCCTCCCACTTGTCCTCCTTCCCCACCCAGCTCCTCCCACTTGTCCTCCTTCCCCACCCAGCTCCTCCCACTTGTCCTCCTTCCCCACCCAGCTCCTCCCACTTGTCCTCCTTCCCCACCCAGCTCCTCCCACTTGTCCTCCTTCCCCACCCAGTTCCTCCCACTTGTCCTCCTTCCCCACCCAGTTCCTCCCACTTGTCCTCCTTCCCCACCCAGTTCCTCCCACTTGTCCTCCTTCCCCACCCAGTTCCTCCCACTTGTCCTCCTTCCCCACCCAGTTCCTCCCACTTGTCCTCCTTCCCCACCCAGTTCCTCCCACTTGTCCTCCTTCCCCACCCAGTTCCTCCCACTTGTCCTCCTTCCCCACCCAGTTCCTCCCACTTGTCCTCCTTCCCCACCCAGTTCCTCCCACTTGTCCTCCTTCCCCACCCAGTTCCTCCCACTTGTCCTCCTTCCCCACCCAGTTCCTCCCACTTGTCCTCCTTCCCCACCCAGTTCCTCCCACTTGTCCTCCTTCCCCACCCAGTTCCTCCCACTTGTCCTCCTTCCCCACCCAGTTCCTCCCACTTGTCCTCCTTCCCCACCCAGTTCCTCCCACTTGTCCTCCTTCCCCACCCAACTCCTCCCACTTGTCCTCCTTCCCCACCCAACTCCTCCCACTTGTCCTCCTTCCCCACCCAACTCCTCCCACTTGTCCTCCTTCCCCACCCAGTTCCTCCCACTTGTCCTCCTTCCCCACCCAGTTCCTCCCACTTTTCCTCCTTCCCCACCCAGTTCCTCCCACTTTTCCTCCTTCCCCACACAGCTCCTCCCACTTTTCCTCCTTCCCCACCCAGTTCCTCCCACTTTTCCTCCTTCCCCACCCAGCTCCTCCCACTTTTCCTCCTTCCCCACCCAGCTCCTCCCACTTTTCCTCCTTCCCCACCCAGCTCCTCCCACTTTTCCTCCTTCCCCACCCAGCTCCTCCCACTTTTCCTCCTTCCCCACCCAGCTCCTCCCACTTTTCCTCCTTCCCCACACAGCTCCTCCCACTTTTCCTCCTTCCCCACACAGCTCCTCCCACTTTTCCTCCTTCCCCACACAGCTCCTCCCACTTTTCCTCCTTCCCCACACAGCTCCTCCCACTTTTCCTCCTTCCCCACACAGCTCCTCCCACTTTTCCTCCTTCCCCACACAGCTCCTCCCACTTTTCCTCCTTCCCCACACAGCTCCTCCCACTTTTCCTCCTTCCCCACCCGGCTCCTCCCACTTTTCCTCCTTCCCCACCCGGCTCCTCCCACTTTTCCTCCTTCCCCACCCGGCTCCTCCCACTTTTCCTCCTTCCCCACACGGCTCCTCCCACTTTTCCTCCCACTTTTCCTCCTTCCCCACACAGCTCCTCCCACTTTTCCTCCTTCCCCACACACAGTTCCTCCTACTTTTCCTCCTTCCCACCCAGTTCCTCCCACTTCCCGCAAACTTGTGTGATGTCCCAGAAAGCCCCATCCCCACTCACTGGTAAACCCCACACACAGTTTTGCTGTGATTTACAGAAATTCTACTCCCTAGCGGGAACAGAGACAAATGAAAGTTCGCAGGTATGCCAATTAGTTTCTATGCTGGGCTAATATGTCACACATGGGAATAAACAACAAGTACAATGTTATATCCAAGTGCTCGCTAGGCATCGTCATTACCTAACTAGCACAACATTCTATATAATAATTCGCTAAATTGTGTGTAACGCCGTAACATGCACAGTAGACACTGCCGCGGGTGCTGCAGTCATGCGCAGTAGAGACTGCCCGCACCACGGCTGATACAGAGCTGGACGCGCCGAAGGAGCGTCCAGCTCTGTATCAGCCGTGACACGGGCAGTCTCTACTGTGCTTGACTGCCCCGGGACCAGGTTGCAGTGGCACTGTGGCACGTGTAACGGGCTGTTCAACTAGTATTAATAATAAAACTTTAACTAAAAGACTACTTGACTGAGGGCCATGCCACCATCCAACACCTAAACTATTTTAATGTAGCACGTGGTAGTCCAACAGCTGTACCCCTGTCTCTGAGACCAAGCTCAAGAGCCATGATCAATACCATACCCGCAAAGCCCAAGCTTTGTACAGCAAGCACCCGGCCACGCTGTGACACCAAAACACTGGACCCAAGCTTAGCCTGAACGGGGTGGGTGGGAGAGTTCTTCACTGCTGCCTATGCAGTGTACAACTGCTCACAAAAAATGGCTGCGGGACCCATAACCCTAGCAGCCAGTCCACTTCCAAAACTGCCTCGCACAGGGTAATGCATAGGCTGTTCCGCCAGCCTTCCTTCTTCCTGCCTAACCCCATCAAGCCCCCTCCTCCTGAGTTCCTCCCGCTTCTATTCCTTTGGCTCGGAGAGCCGAGGTCTCAGCTGAAGTGCAATATGTTGTCTATGCCTCGTTTGCATTATGGTTAACACAAAAACCTCATATACTGTACATAGTAACATAGTAGATAAGGCTGAAAAAAGACACTAGTCCATCAAGTCCAGCCCATGCCAAAAACACCCCTGTTGATCCAGAGGAAGGCAAAAAAAAGTCCTCTGGAGCCATTTCCAATCTAGTCCCAAGTGTGTGTGTGTGTGTGTGCGTGGGGGGGATTATTCCTTCCTGACTCCAATTGGTAGTGAAATAGTTCCCCGGATCAATATCCTATTTGCTTTGAAGCCATCTGTCATAATTGTCAATATTGTTCTGTGCTAGATAGGCATCCATTGCTTTTTTGAATGCAGTTCCATTATCAGCAAGCACAACATCCCGAGGCAAAAAATTCCTTCCATAGCCTTACCGCCCTTACTGTAAAGAATCCCTGCCTTTGTTTTAGTTGAAAGCGCCTTTCCTCTAGTCTTAATGGATGACCTCTTGTTCTTGGATCTTGGTTAATGGATCATGTGATCCTCCAAGTCTGTGCAGCATCAGTTTTTACGTTTCAGTAAGTCAGAGCAAGTATCAAATACATTTCCCATTCTGGTGCTCATGCTGAGCAATCAATCATTTTAACATTTGCAATTAATATTTTACAAACAGCTTATATACATTAACCCCTTCAAGGCTATAGAAGAAAAAAAAATTTTTCCTGCATAGGAACCTCTGAATTTTCAATTTCTTTAAAGAAGACCTAGCACTTTTGCATATTAATTAAAGGAATACTAACACTTAATACAAAATTATTATTATATATACACACACACAATTGCAGGGTTCATCCTACTGCGGAAAAGAAGGGTACTCCCACTACAGCTCACACTTGCAGTTTGTTGGGTGCAGTACCTCCATGTCCTGTCAGTGGTGCTGTTACTACCTACAATATATAAGTTTATGGTCAGCTGACCAGTTTTCTATAGACTGCTGTAACAACAGCACCACTGTAAAATTTCAGGACACGGAGGTACTAAACCCAACAAAAAGCAAGTTTGACCTCCAATAACTTCAGATAAAACTCTCAGCAGCAGACCTACCCTTGTTTTACTTTACAGGACAAACCTGCAAATATAAATATGAAAACGTGACAACTTTATGGTTTCATTCATTTCAAAGAAGCACTGTTATCTGTCATTTTATAAGTAGATCTGAGTTGACCTTTTGCATGGTCATCTGAAGTAGAGCATACTCGGATACACAGGCTGTTTCAATAAAGTTTTTTTTTTTTTTGCTTTCTTTTTTTTAATAGTCTTCATTAATAATCCCTTTAAGTGCAGGAGGGTGGCATTGCTCACCTCACTTGGACTCAAAGCATGAATAACCAATTGCATACCATTTAGCTAATGTGCTTTTCCAATCTTATAGTGTAATCTCAACTATCTGTATGTTTCTTATCTTAAAAGAAGATGAGTGGCTAGGGTGGATGGCCAGTGGGGGCAACTGGTTTGTGGAATGGGAGACCCAGGGATCAATTGCACCCAAGGTGTTTGTTTTGCTTGTTAAATCCTCTGGCCTAAAGTGTCTGTGGCAGGGCTGGGCAAACTGAAGATCTAAAGCTATACAGGCTACAATTCCCATCATCCCTAGCCAGTATTAAAAAGCCGGTGGAACTCAGCTTGGAAACAATGGTATACAGACTGCTACACAGGAGGAGCCCCCACTGAGTCTAGAAGATCTATAGGATGCCTACCACCCCTACCCAACCTTCACCTCTGATCTGACTCATCCATGCCATTGTGTTGGGCAAGTATGGTTGTACTGTTGGAGGGGCAGTCTACCCAGAACACACCGATCTAGACAGGCATTGTCCTACCATCCACCTCCACACTGGGCCTTGCTCCTCAGAAGGTGGAACATGCTGCCTCTCTACCTCCGGCCTCCCTGTGCTCCCAGTCCAATGTCTACATCTGATTCATCAGACCATCATACGTTTATAAGAGGGCATTCTCTCTCATATATACTTGTGCCCCTTTGTTATTGAGGGGACATGACAGCTGACAGGCCAAAGGCTGCTAGTTCTGTGGAACACATTATCATACCTGGGAACTCTCAGGGTCTGGCACTGAGAGTCAGGTTTTTGACCCACATCTCAGGGTCTCAGAGTGAAGGAACAAATTCTCAGGGGTGAGAGAATCCAGTTAACTGCTATCTCATCTGCACCAATTACCTGCTTATTTAGCCTCTGCATTGCTGTCATTTCTACCATTTCTTTATGCCGAGGCAATGAAAACTCTAAGATACAGCATGTTAAGACCAATAATATCACCTCCTGGTTTGAGCAAGCAGGGATATATCCCCTGAAATCTACATTCTGAGGAGCTTCAGCAGTTAATATTTCTAAGATCTCAAGGTCAGCTCATTTTGAACTTTCCCAGGTACGCACATTATCCTTCTTCTGACAGTGTAGGGGGAAGACAGTGGTAATACAAATGACCACAGAGACAGTTGTTCCCTGATCATTCCCTCTCATGCCAAACCACACTTGCTACTTTGAGGACAGCTGGATAGGCCTGCAAGCAATACTAGTGGGAAATAGGTAGGATTATAATCATACCTGGGAACATGCTCAGCTTGAGCCCCCAGGGAGGGCTCATGTGATGCCGGCAAGAGGAAGTCAGACGAGATTTGCATCATAAAGGGGGTATGGCTTAACCAGGTGGGCATGGCTTAAGCATGTTTGTGTCAAGAAGTGGATGGAAAGTGGACAGAACAAGGCGAGAAGGAGGAGAAGTGGGCGGGAAGTGGCAGGAACAGGGTGTGAAGGAGGAGAAGTGGGCAGGAAGTGGAAGGAACAGGGTGAGAAGGAGGAGAAAGTAGGTGGGAAGTGGGAGGAACAGGGTGTGAAGGAGGAGAAGTGGGCGGGAAGGGGAAGGAACAGGGTTAGAAAGAGGAGACGTGGGAGGAACAGGGTGAGAAGGAGGAGAAGTGGGAGGAGCAGGGTGGGAAGGAGAAGAAACTCGCCACAGCCAGAAAATCAGCCTCTGTCCCGGAGATCTGGTATGATTATATTAACCATTTGAGTGCCAGGGAGGTAGGCAAATATTGCTTAGCAATGCATTAAGTACCGCTCTGCCCTCAAAGGGTTAATTCTATTGTCCAATAACACTCTATAAATACAAAACCCGACTGAGGAGGATAGAGCATGTAGTCGAACAATAAGCTAGAGAGCCACAATTTGCCAACCTTAGATCTACATACGTGATTTTAAGGTAGGAAAGATTTGGTTAGTTGAGATGATACGGTAAGACTGGACAGCACAATTGCTAAATGGTATCTAATTAGTTATTAACCCTTTTAGTGCCAGCGAGGTAAGCAATGTCGTTATTCATCTTAGAAAAACACAAAGCCATACAGTAAAACAATCTTTTTATTTAATAGGCAAAAGCTCCGTGTAACAAAATGGCTGCATGGTATCATGTATATGCAGCAGGAAGGGAGCGGTGCAAGGAAACCTGGTAGCCCAGCCTGCTGATAAACAGCACCGGCACTTTCATGTACCCTCACAATGGAATATTTCTACAAGGTTTTTCATGTAATAGTAATTTGTATTTTAGCGCTATGTATGTTTAGAAGAAAAAAAAAAAAAAAAAAGAATTGTGAAGTTTTTCAGTAACCAGCCAGACCGAGGTTGATGTACAAATTAAACTAGGAGTAATTCTTGATCAAACCAGATGCGCCACATAGAGTCACATAGGCCTTTTAACCCTTCGAGTGTCAGAGAGGTAGCTAGTGCATTGCAGCACATTGGATACCTTTCTGGCACTCAAAGGTTTAACCACTTGAATGTTAGTGAGGTCTCCAACACATTGCATTGCAGACATCTCTAGAATTCCAGGGGGTAAAAGACCAAGGAATTTTTGCAACTTTTAGTTATCACCTATGACGCATTTGATTAGATTTAGAATGGTCTCCTCTTTTATCCATGAGGTCCATCATGTGCCAAATTCTCTACAGCAGCCTACACTGCACATAATAAATCCAGCCACATGGCAGCGCCATTAATCTCTCCTGACTGCTGAGATCGGAGTGGATTTAATGGATTACCGATAACATGATTTGCCTGGTTGATTCTTAAGCCTTTTCTTCACCACTCAGTAACTCACCTAATCACAGACTACACAGGCTTATAGAGAAGGATGGTGCATAGAGTGGTTTCTGGCCTGAATCTGACATTTCAAAACATAACAATGCAAAGCGCTGGAGTCTTTTGAGGCAAAAATGATAATAATCATAACCATGTATAATTAAGTATTTGGCAACTAGCTTCAGAATAGTTCTATTACATCTCAGAAGTAACCGATTCTGAAGTAATCCTTAATCTCCGGAGACCAGGTTAGCGGTGCCTTATGGCACACTGCAATGCTTCTTAAAGGAGACCGGGACTGACAGCAGAGATGTAATAGAATTATTCTGAAGCTAGTCGCCATATACTTAAAGTGGAACTACCATGTCACAAAATGTTTAACTTAACTAAGTCCCCTTCTGGCGACTAGCTGCTTAGTAGCGCTAGTTGATAGAATTATTACCTGATTTAATAGATATATGCTTTATTCCCCAGCTGTCAGTAGCACGGAGCACGGACTTCTTGTCAGAATGATGTCTGCGCCTGCGCTGTCACTCCTAGCCGGAGTCGGATGGCTCCTAGCAACGCCTCCTAGACCCGGCTGGGACTGAGAGCGCAGGCACGCGGACGTTATTATGGCAAGATGTCTGCGCTCCGTGCTACTGACAGCTGGTGAATAAAGCATATATCTATTAAATCAGGTAATAATTCTGGCGACTACTAAGCAGCTAGTCACCAGAAGGGGAGTTAGTTAAACTAAACATTTTGTGACATGGTAGTTCTGCTTTAATTACTGGAGGGCAACTTTATACAAAGTGAAAGATCTGCTTTAAAAAAAAAAAAAAAAATGTATAATGGTGGAAGTCGTGAAAAAAATGAAACTTTCTCCAGAGACATTCTGCAGATCAAGAACCGGTGCAGGACATGGGGATTGATAAATTTAGCCAGGGTCTGGGGTACTGAGGGCAGGGAACGTCAAAGGTGGATATGAGCCTGATGGTCCACAGATGAAGTTAGTGAAGAGGTATATACTAGGACAAGAGAGTCTAGGATGGTACTAAAGTAGAGAGGGAAATCTGCATGCTGGACTTTAGGTTTCATAGTGAGGGGGAGAGTAGGTTTCTGGTGAAAAAAGATATTTTGGGGAAGCAAGCAGGGCCGGATTTTCTGTAAGGCAGAGTAGGCATCTGCCTACAGGCGCACCTTACAGAGGGGTGCCTGCAATTACAATAGATATATATATATTTTTTTTTTTGTTAAGTGGTGTGTGGCGTGGCATGCCACACTGCCCGCCGCATTGTAAGCTGTGCCTCACGGACCTTTAGCTGCTGTGTTCTACCAGCTCTTTAGTAATGCAGAGAACTGGGAGATGACATCAGGGAGTCCAGCAGCTGCAGGTCTGTGCAGAAGCACATATCTCTCCTGCCGCTGGACCACCAGGGAGGTAGGAAACGGCTGTGGGGGAGAGAATGAGGCTTAATTTGGAGATAATGGGGGCAATGTGAGGTCAATATGGGGATGATGGGGGGCAAGCAATGTGGACATGATGGGGGGGCAATGTGAGGGCAATATGGAGCTGATGGGGGGCAATGTGATGGCAATATGGAGTTGAATGGGGCAATGTTGAGATGATGGGGCAATATGAGGGCAATGTGGAGCTGATGGGGGGCAATGTGAGGGCAATGTTGAGGTGATGGGGGGCAATGTGAGGGCAATGTGGAGGTGATGGGGGCAATATGGAGTTGAATGGGACAATGCTGAGATGATGGGGCAATATGAGGGCAATGTGGAGGTGATGGGGTCAATGTGAGGGCAATGTGGAGCTGATGGGAGGACAATGTGGAGGTGACGGGGGCAATGTGGAGATGATGGGGCCAATGTGAGGGCAATATGGAGATTTGGATCATTGTGGAGATGTCCAATGGGGGGGGGCACGTCAGATATCTGTGCCTACAGGCTCCTGAGATGTAAATCTGGCCCTGGAAGCAAGAGTAGATAAGTGAGAGTATGTATGTAGGAAATAAGATGGTGATCTGAGAGGGGAAAGTGGGAAATTGAGAATCCTAGAGAAATGCTAGAGGAAAAAATGAAGGCTTGCTTAGTGGCTGATAGCTACCTGTACAGGAATTGAGGGGAAGAGCTGGATTGTATGAATCTCCAAAGGAGGTAAAGGAAACTGTGGATGGGAGAGAAAGAGGCCAATAGCCACTGGGAGAGAAGAAGACCCACACCCCAGCCACCAGAGGAGGACAGGCCACAACAGTAGAAACAGCTCCAGCAATAGAATGTGAAAACCATGTTCCTGTGATAGAGTGCAGGGGAAACAAAGGTCATGATTTGTGTGTAATTTTTAGGAGAAGGGATACAGGGAGCCAGGTGATAGCCAGTAGATTACTGGGGTCTGCCCCATGGGAAGAATGGTAATTCAGCGCCACTGTACGGTTTCAGGCCATTGTGATATTGCACTTCAAAAAATCAAGTGTGAGCTGTAGTAACTTTTGAATAAAACACCTTTCAGCAGCGGAAGTACCCTTGTTGTACTCAGGGAGCTATTCCCTACAACATGGTTTTTTTTTGCATTTTAGGTCGAATGCAGGCCAGACGTGCAGTAGAGGCTGCCCGAATGCAGGCCAGACGAGCAGTAGAGGCTGCCCGAATGCAGGCCAGACGTGCAGTAGAGGCTGCCCGAATGCAGGCCAGACGTGCAGTAGAGGCTGCCCGAATGCAGGCCAGACATGCAGTAGAGGCTGCCCCAATGCAGGCCAGACGTGCAGTAGAGGCTGCCCCAATGCAGGCCAGACGTGCAGTAGAGACTGCCCCAATGCAGGCCAGACGTGCAGTAGAGGCTGCCCCAATGCAGGCCAGACGTGCAGTAGAGACTGCCCCAATGCAGGCCAGACGTGCAGTAGAGACTGCCCCAATGCAGGCCAGACGTGCAGTAGAGACTGCCCCAATGCAAGCCAGACGTGCAGTAGAGACTGCCCCAATGCAGGCCAGACGTGCAGTAGAGACTGCCCCAATGCAGGCCAGACGTGCAGTAGAGACTGCCCCAATGCAGGCCAGACATGCAGTAGAGACTGCCCCAATGCAGGCCAGACGTGCAGTAGAGACTGCCCCAATGCAGGCCAGACGTGCAGTAGAGACTGCCCCAATGCAGGCCAGACGTGCAGTAGAGACTGCCCCAATGCAGGCCAGACGTGCAGTCATGCGCAGTACAGACAGCGGCTGGTACCTGCAGTCACGTACTTTGGCCCGTGTACATGGGCTTTTACACTCGTTTTTTATAACACGAGAGGAAACATTTATCTCCTGCATTTGGATCCAGCCCTCAGTGATGTGTAGTTTAGCCACAGTCATTTCTGATTTCAACAAAAAGGTCTATACAGAAGAGATGGCAATGAAAGGGTTAGTAATGCCCATATTTAACTTGATTCAATATTGTATATTTTAAAAATATACATTATATGGAGAAAGTCCCATCTCTCAAACCTTTATGGTCTGAGAGATATTCGCCGCTACAGTTCCCCCTCCCTCCCCTTCTCCTGATGTCAGCACTCTACTGACGGCAAGAGATCCCAGTCCTGGGACCAACCAGCGGCTCTTCAGCAGAGCCGAAACAGCAAAATGTAAAAAGAATTACTTCATTGGAATGGTCAATAAAGTGTACTTGGCTTGCAAGCACATTTTGTAGACCGTTCCAATGAAGTAGTTATTTTGAAATTTCGCTATTTCAGCTCTGCTGAAGAGCCACCTCGAGTCAGCTGACTAGGATCTCCTGTCAGCTTTACGGCTGACATGAGGGAGGAGGAACTTTAGAGGCGAATCTCTCTCAAACCGTACAATATTGAATCAAGGTAAATATGGGCATTACTAATCCTTGAAGGGTTAAACAGCAGTCAGAGAAGTAAACACTGCTGATTCTATTTCTAGAGCTGATGTAGAATAAACTGTTGTTGTCTTTTCTGGCTGGATCCTTTGTGTGGGGACTGTAGATCAGCTGCATTGCTTTCTTTGACAGATCAGATTAAGTGCCTACAACTGAGATCCTGAAATTCCAGGAGAGATGTCCCAAGCATTACCAAGATTATCATCTTAGATGGTCTGTGTGACGGATGTAAACAGGTGTGTCCTCAGGACAATCTCTGGTCCACTCTCATACAAGACATAAACCAAGGCATGAATGTGTGATCGAAGCAAGTAGATAATTTACACATGAAGAAACAAAGACATATATTGCTAATAACAGAGTGTCTGAGAGATGGAATTAAATATAGTGGAGGTTTCCAAACCTACCCGTAGGTACTACTAACAGACTATGTGCAGGTGAGTTAATTAATGATTGAGCCTCTGATTAGCTCTCCTGTGCTCCAGCAGAGAAACCCTAAGGACGTGACCTGTTAGAGGTCCTAGAGAAGAGATTTGGGAACTACTGCTCTGTACCATTAAAAACCAAGAAAGCAGGCCTTAAAGGGATAGTAATGTTTCACAAAAACAGCAGCTCCAATTAATCTTCATAGTATTTGAGCCATAGAGAGTGTTATTTCATTACTGTCAGAGTTGTAGTACAAGAGTAATTGAATGATAAAGTATCCCCCTCCCCCTTTTACCTAGTGTAAACCACCTCCCCTCAGATGTGGAATCTGGTCTTAAGACCAAACAGGTCACAGCAAGGACAATCTTCTTACTGTGAGAACAATGAAAACCCTGCCCCCCTTGATAGGTTTTTCAGCTTTTTTCCTTTTCTTAATTGAAGATTGTCCCTCTCTGCAATCTACCTTGGCACCTCCCTGCAGCTCTGAGGTGAGCAGTTACATCAGTAAAAGGGGCGGGAGGGGGTACTTTATCATTCAATTACTCTTGAACTACAACTCTGACTGAATTGAAATAACACTCTCCATGGCCCAAATACTGATGATGATTAATTAGAGCTGCTTTTATTATGAACCATTACTATCCCTTTAAGCTGTATGATACCCAGGGCCATTTTTCCAAATAGGCAGAGTAGACAACCTCAGCTTTACTGGCCGGCCACACCCACATTCTGAATTGTGGGTGTGGCCAGACCAATCTTAATGTCCTTGTACCAGTTTTATACACCTTTACAGGCTATTATTTAACCACATGGATGCTAGAGAGATCTCCAATGAATAGCTCCTCAATGCGCTGGAGATCTCGCTAGCAACCAAGGGATTAAAGCTTTTTTTCTCTTGCTTGTTACAGGCCAAGGGTATTTTCTGTGCCAGGAAACAGTGGATGGCACTGGGGGCGGGGTCATGTGAGTGTGGTGAGGCCATGGGCAGAGCTAAGGACTCCTACAGTGCCTTGACTAGGGGCCCCTGGGATGTAAATTCGGCCCCAACGATACCTGTACCCCCCAATTTGTTGTTTTACTACACCTCCCATAATTCTCACGGCCAGCTTCAGAGTCACAAGTTGCCCACCAACACTATACAGTGTCAATTTTAGGAAGAGATACAGTGATATTAGAGTAAATTCAGACAATTATTGTACTGAAGCAGTTTTAATGAATGCAGTTGGGAACATTGTATCTTATGAGGATGTTCAAATGATGTCAAAAGCAGCTTTACTGCAACTTTTTTTCCCCCATTTAACATAGAAACATAGTAAATAAGTTTGAAAAAAAGACACAAGACCATCAAGTTCAACCATTGCTTCATATCCCAGAGACATGAGAATTATATAGCTTCCCTGCTGCCAAATAAGTTAGTGTTTATCAGAAATTCCAGTTCTACCTACTAATACACAGTATTACCCTGTATGTTCCCTCTTGAAAGAAATGTATCTAATCTTCTCTTTAATGTACCCACTGTATCTGCCATTACCACATCCTTGGGCAGGGGAATTCCACAATTTTACAGGCCTTATTGTAAAAACACCCTTCCTCTGCTGACATTGAAATCTCCTTTCCTCTAATCTCAAGGAGTGGCCCCTGGTTATTTGATCAGGCCTTGGAATTAATAGCTCCCCAGACAGATCCTTGTATTGACCTCTCATATACTTGTACACTTTCTTGATTAAAAGGATAGTAATACTTCGTTTTAACTTTATTTTATTTTGTATAAGTCTTATCTCTCAAACCTTTATGGTTTATGAGGTATTCACAAGCAAAGTTTCCCCCTCCCGCCCCTTTTACCTAGTGTAAGCCATCTCTTCTCAGATGTGGAATGCAGTCCATAGACCAGACAGATAACAGCAGGGGACAATCTTCTTCCTATGAGAACAATGAAAGCCCTGCCCCCCTTGACAAGTTTTTCAGGTTTTTCCCTTCTTAATTGAAGATTGTCCCTCTCTGCAGTCTACCTGGGCACCTCCCTTCTGATCTGGTTGAACGGGGGATACTTTGCTTGTGAACATCTCTTAAACCATAAAGGTTTGAGAGATAAGACATATCGTTCTTCATATTTTTTTAATGCCTACAAAATAAAATAAATATAAAACGAAGTATTACTATCCCTTTAAATTTTGTTGCCCTTTGCTGTCCTCGCTCCAGTTCTAGAATATCCTAGCTCCTTAAAATTTCTACTGTTGGCTGCAATGAGATCACAATGGAATCTGTTTTTTCAGTGCATTTTGATCCGTTGTTTACAATGAGAGCAAGGGATGCTACAAGGTTAAAAAAATAAAAAATAGTACAAATCACATGTACATCTGCATTGAAAATGCTCAGTCAAAATATATATTTTCTTGTCCACTGCTAGAAACCAGTCGTCCTTGTGAACGTAATCTAAGTAACATATAATTAGTTTAGAAACCAACAATTTTTTTTCCTGGGAAAATGTATAATCCTTGAGCAGTTTGAAGCACATGACATTTCCCATGTGCGTGTTTTTCAGTTTTACACTGGATATAACAACAAATTAAGGTAACAGAACCGTGCTTGCTCTAGTGCTTGTGAGTAAATTAATATCACACAGCAGCTAGTAGCCGAAAATAAACCTTTCCTTAGGAAACACCAGGGTCTTGATCAGCATTTCATACTCTCGCCAGACACTGTAGTCATGCCAAGAAATTCAAGCCCTGGATCTCCTGAGAGCATAAAAACCAGGCAGAGCCTTCATCTGTTTGTCTGATGCAAAATCCAACTAGAAAATATCGTATGGACATAGAGTGACTAGCACAGTACTGCTAAGAATACGGAATCTGAAGGCTCTAATAGATCTTTATGTAATAAACCGCCGACAATCTAGATTTTTAAAAGACATGCTCTCACACACATACACACACTATATGTGTGTGTGTGTGTGTGTGTGTGTGTGTGTGTGTGTGTGTGTGTGTGTGTGTGTGTGTGTGTGTGTGTGTGTGTGTGTGTGTAAAATAACAAATAAAATTAATATCTTGTAATACCTTTTTTATATAATATATACACACACTCTATATTATATATATCTATATCCATATATATACACACACATACACACACACACACACACACACACACACACTATATTATATATACACACATATAGTACTGTGCAAATCTCTTAGGCAGGTGTGAATAAATTATATAAGTAAGAATGCTTTCAAAAATAGACATTTTAATAGTTTATTTTTTATCAATTAACAAAATTATAATGAGTGCACAAAAGAAAAATCTAAATCATATGAATATTTGGTGTGACCACCCTTTGCCTTCAATCAAAACAGCATCAATTCTTCTCGGTACACTTGCACACCCCTTAACGTCCAATGCAGTGCCAGGATCGTCACGGCTGTCCAGCACTTAACCCCTTAAGGACCGGACATTATGGGACATTTCCGTCCCATAACGTCCGCATAGGGGCACGTTGACGAGCCGGTACACGTGACCTGTCAAGTGTATCGGCGCGTCACTATGGGGCTTGAAACAGATCGCTCCGATCTTGGAGCGGTCTATTTCATGCCCCATTTTTACTTACAGCGCTCCCGGTAGAGCGCTGTAAGTAAAAAGTACGTGACGTACCAGGACCGTCAAGGGTCTTTCAAGCAAGTTTACCCTTGACGGTCCTGGTACGTCAAGGGTCCCTAAGGGGTTAAAGGAGCTGAAATGTTTTTTATGAAAACAAATATTTTATAGAGCTTTTCCTACTGAATAAAACAAGGGTACTCCACTGCTGTCAGACGTTTTATTCAAAATTTATAGCAGTTCAAATAATCAGGAAGTGAATTTACTGTATTTACTTACTGATACATCTAACTGTCAGGAAGTGAATTTACTGTGTTTACTTCCTGATAGTTCTAACTGACAGGAAGTGAATTTGCTGTGTTTACTTCCTGATAGTTCTAACTGACAGGAAGTGAATTTACTGTGTTTACTTCTGATAGTTCTAACTGACAGGAAGTGACAGGCAGTTTCTATCACATTCTATGGAGAACTGTATGTCTCTGACTTTCTGACTTTCCTCTCATTAGAATCTAACAGGAAATCTAATTAGAATTTGACCACTAGAGGGCACTGCTAATGTAAAAAACATGGTTAAAACTGTAATAACTCTGGAAATATAAATCTCTTGGCAGTGGGAGTACTCTTATTTTACTCAGAAGGAAAATCCCTACAATATATAATTTTTCATAAAAAAAGTTTACTGCTCCTTTAAGGACCAGTGACAGTCCTGGCACGTCATTTAATTCAGGGCTCCCCGTGAGCCCTGAATCGGATCTACAAAAAAAAAAAAAATGCCCCATGGTCCTCAAATGCATGTGCCGGTTGTTAAGGGGTTAAGGAACTCGGCAGGTAGGCTGTTCAAACATCTTGAAAACTAAACACAGTTCTTCTGTGGATTTAGGCAGCCTAAGTTGTTTCTCTCTCTCTCTTCATGTAATCCAGACAGACTCAGTATATTGAAATCAGAGCTCTGCAGGGGCATACCATCACTTCAAGGACTCCTTGTTCTTCTTTACGCTGAAGATTGTTCTTAAAGTGGAACTATTACCCCAAATAAAGTCTCCCCCCAATAATTATTCATATAGCGATAGGCATAGAATAGTGGTTTTATCCAGCATAAGCACAGCATTGAAATCCTACTTCATCTGAGCCGAATAGGTAGACATCAGAGCGGCATGGGTAGATATAAATAAAACACGAAGGGGTGGCAGTCGGAAAGGTGTAGTTAAAATAGATGGAGGAAGTTAATTTACTGATGGAGAGAAAGTCTTCCTACTGTACAAAGAAATAGCGGCAGGGGGTGGAGTTTGTGAAGAAGCAGAGGCAGAATTAAATAAAACATGAGGGGGGCTGCAGACAGAGGAGGGGCGGAGATGCATTAGACACGGTACCTCTATCCATAACTTTCAAACACTGCAGATTGAAACAGCAGAATAAACTTAACAGCTTCCGGGTCACCAAAAGCCTCCTAGGTGTTTGTGTTCCATTAATGATTGTTTTATTATGGAAAATACAACACACATTGTAGCATTTTCCTTCTGTGTAAAACAAAGATTTTACCACTGCTGGAAGATTTCTTGTCTTTGTTGTTTTTTTTTATTATTTATAAATATGTGTTTATTAATCCCTATGGCGCATTATGGCCAATCACCTGTAAAGCTCTCCAAACACTGAAATAAAAAGGCATTTCTTTGAATTGTAATAACTTGTATAATGATGAGATTGTGGCTCTGCACAAGTGGACTGGATCTATGGAGGCTTGAGACACCAGTCCCAGATTCCATAGCATCAGCTGCAGATTGTGGACCTGAAGTGGAGTCTCCTACTCCCTAGTCTTTAGGGAGAACCACACAATCGGACACGGGACTTGGTAAGTATTAGCTCCTGAGCTACAGGAGCAACATTTCATTAGTTTAGGGTATAGTCATCTGTTCTATACTCTTTTTTTCTCCATATATTGTATGACGTATAATAATTTTTAGGATTGTAATAAGATGATCTGTCTCCTCATATAGATTTGTCTGTTTAGGTTGTTAGATGTATTTACAGTACAAATTCTATGGAAAACTATAGTCTGAGGCTCACATCTCCTAGATTAGGGCTCTCCAAGTAAGTTCTCAAGGGCCACCAACAGGCCAGGATGTAGGGATTTCCCTGATTAAAGGTATAGTATTACTTCAGTATTACAAATCCCTATATTAAGCCCTAGAGAAAAAAAAAAAACGTTTTGCCCCCAGTGTCATTTCTCAAACCTTTATGGTTTGAGAGGTGAACGCTTCTAAAGTTGCCCTCTCCCTCCCCTTCCCCATAGTCAGCATTTTAGCTGACTGCAGGGAAGAGAGTCGTACGACTTTCCGGCGGCTCTCCAGCACAGCCTGATCACGTTAACTAAAAAAAAAACTTTCACTGAAATGGGTCTTCTACATGTGCTTTTGTTTACAAGAACACGTAGAAGACCATTTTAGTGAAAGTTTTTTTTTTAGTTAACGAGATCGCGGCCCTGCTGCAGAGCCGCCTGATGACCTCTGACTGGATTTCACTGAGTCAGCTAAAATGCTGACTACGGGAAGGGGGAGGGCAACTTCAGAAGCATTCATCTCTCAAACCATAAAGGTTTGAGAGATGACACTGGGGGCAATACGTTTTTTTTTTTTTTTTTTTTTTTTTTTTTTTTACTAGGGCTTTAATATAGGGATTTGTAATACTGAAGTATTACTATACCTTAATCAGGGAAATCCTTACATCCTGGCCTGTTGGTGTCCCTTGAGAACTTTACTTGGACAGCCTTAATCTAGGAGATGTGAGCCTCAGGCTATAGTTTTCCATAGAATTTGTACTGTAGATATATCTAACTTAACCTAAAGAGAAAAATCTATATGAGGAGACAGATCATCTTATTGCAATCCTAAAAATTATTATACGTCATACAATATATGGAGGAAAAAAAGTATAGAACAGATGACTATACCACCCTAAACTAACGAAAACATTGCTCCTGTAGCTCAGGGGTTAATACTTACCAGTCTCATGTCCGATTGTGTGTTCTCCCTAAAGACTAGAGAGTAGACCTATGCTAAAGGATGCTATACAAAGACTGTTTGGACAACATTTGTTGAGTTGTAATAACTTTGGGACAAAGCATCTCTCAGCAAAAGATGCAGTCTTGTTTATAGGAAAATCCCTACATATAATTTTTTTCATAATGAATGCTTACTGCTCCTATGATACAGAAAATTAAGAGTTATAGATCAATGACAATGGAACTATGATATATTATTAGTGTCGTACTGTATGTACAATTCACTGTAACACACACACAGACTACTGACAGGTCAGGCTTCATAGACATTCTTAACATCGTGGAGTGGAATATTTTGCATACCAACATGTAGGATCCTGAAGCAATGGATTCTGTCCCAGCGGAATGCTGCTCAGTGATTTATTAACTTGTCACCTCTCTAAACTCACAGTTCCATTCATATGAAATTTAAGATGCTCATACACAGGACAATTCTGTCATTAACAAATCAGATCAGACCAAGCAAATTGAGGAATTTGCTCTGTTGGCCCAGTTTGAAAACGTTCATCGACTGGCGGTGTGTGTGTGTTGACAGTCTGATCTTCCAACAGTTTCATTGCTGGTCGGGTCCAACCAAAACTGGCCTGGGTACGGTCACCTTCGGCTTACATATGGACTCAAAGTTTTGAACTCACACACAGGAGCAGGGGAAGATTGGAAATACAGACAGGCTTCTAAAAAAGTGGTATCAACTCTCTGAGTGCTAGAGGGGTACTCAATGCACTGCTTTGCAATGGGTTGCGTACCCCCATTGGCATTCAAAGGGTTAAGCCTTTATCAAATGGCTGATACCAACAATTCAACAATGCCACTGAGATCATATTGCCTGTGTCTCATGCGCTAGGGAAAGGGGGGGGGGGGGGGTGATGCACTTTAATTGCCAGTAGCCTTCTTAGGTGTTGCCGTTATCCTATTGGTTGGTGCCCACATGGCTAGTCCCTGATTGGATCATTTTGAATAGTATCATATTGAACAGTATCACATTAATTTAATCAATATTTTGTGTAATCGTCTATGGTCCTGTGAACGCGAACGTGACCTTAAAGTACAATCAGGCCACTTATATAATATATCCTAACACTAAATAACAAATGCAACCCAGAGGCCCTACGGTTAAAAGAAAATTGAAGTAATTCTGAGGGAAGCCATTTGCAATGCGTTGCGTACCCCTCTGGCATGCATACGATTAACCCTTTGAGTGCCAGAGGGGTGTGCAACACATCGGTTTGCAATGTATTGCGTTCCCCTCAGGCACTGAAAGGGTTAACCCCTTGAATGCTAGAGAGGCCTCCAACTCATTGCTCTGCAATGCATTGGACAGCACTTTATAATTTAAGGGTTTAAAAGTTCTGATTAAAATCAATGGGAATTTTGGGGATTTGTATTTGTCAGTCGCACTTCAAATGTGGCCGCACTTAACGACGACGATTCTCTCTGACCAATTGCTACAGCCTGTCTTTTCTTAAAAAAAAAAAAAAAAAAAAAAAAAAAAGAATTTCCTGGTTTCAACCCTTTGAATGGCAGAAAGGCACGCAAGGGGGGCAGGGTTTTCCTTATGATCACATTAAGAAGATTGTCCCTTGCTGTGAGCTGTCCGGTCAAGTGACCAGATTCCACATCTGAGGGGAGGCGGCTTACACTAGGTAAAAGGGGCGGGAGGAGGATACTTTTTCATTCAATTACTCTTGAACTACAGCTCTGACAGCATTGAAATAACACTCTCCAAAGCCCAAATACTATGAAGATTAATTAGAGCTGCTTTTATTGTGAAACATTACTATCCCTTTAACATTTATTGGCAAGCAAGACTCAAATAAGAAGGACTTTACAGGAGGTGAGAGTTCCCATTTAACTCAACCTAGGCTAAACTTGGTCACTCATCATCTAAGTCACTATATTACTATGTTGCTATGCTAGATAGGGAACGCATGGTCACCTTTCTATCGCTAGACAACAAATTCCACCATCCCCCACCGGAGAACAACAACTCTTCTTGCTACTTATGTTGTCTCTGTTTTTGCTCCTTACAGTGGACGGTTGATTGTACTGAACAGCTAGATGTTAGTTGTACCTCACCGAAAACAAAAGGACCCACCACCAATCACCGACAGGTAGAGGTAACTTGTATATCTGTCTTAAACAATGAGTGTCAATGTGTGTGCTCAGGACACCCCACCAGATCTGGTGTTCTGGATATCTCTTCTTGGTCACAGGTGGGCAGCCAGTGGATCAGGTGTTCTGATTGATTCCCCTATAACTAGGCAGGGATATCCTTTATACCTCACCTGCTGGTGTGTCCTGACTACAAAGCATACTGACTTGTAATAAAGCTCTACATACTACAAATCATTAAAAAGGAACTATCATAATATAGCATAGGATTAGTTATAAAAGTATGTTTAGGAAATGTGTTTTTTTTTTTTTTTTTATTTTACTTACATACTTTTAACGATATTTAATCTTCAAGCTATGCCGGTCAACTTAATGCAGCATGCTGAATCTCTGGCACAGCTCTTCTTGACTTCCTAATTCTCCTCCCATCAAGCTGCCCCAGGGAGCACGTTCACTCTTCCCTTCGGTGTGGTGTGACTGACTTCTATCGTTACATCAAGCTCCGGTTAGCAACATATTGACATTGAAACCTCAGTATAATGCTTACTGGAGCTTGATGTAATGAAAGCAGCCATTCACATCACATCTAAGAGAAGCATGAACACACTCCCTGAGGCAGCTGGGTGGGAGGTGGGAGGATAAGAAGAGCTGTGCTGAAGATTCAGTTTGCCCTTTATGTGAACGTGCACAGCTCAGAAGATTAAATAACTTTAAAAGTACCTAAGTGAAAATAAAATAAAACATATTTCCTAAAACTATTTTAATAAACAAACCTATGCTTAAGACTTTTTAAGAGGTGAATGTTAACTTAAAAAATGTAAAAAAAAAAAAAAAAAAAAATGTAAAAAAATATATGTTGTACCCCTGAGTACAAAAGGGTACTCCCACTGCTGAAAGGTGTTTTATTCAAAAGGTATTACAGATCAAACTTGAATATTTTAGGTGTAATATCACAGTGGCCTGAAATTGTACAGTGGCGCTGTTGCTACACCTATGGAGATTTATGGCCCGCGGACCAGTGCTGTCCATAGGATGGTGTAGCAATAGCTCCACTGTACAATTTCAGGCCAATGTGATATTGCACCTAAAAAAAATCAACTTTGAGCTTTAATACCTTGTGAATAAAACACCTTTCAGCAGTGAAAGTACCCTTGTTTTACTCAGGGGGATAAACACTACAATATATATTTTTTACATATTAAGTATTACTATCCCTTTAACGAATGATCAAAGATTTACTTATTAGCAAACATTACTATCCCTTTAACCCTGTGGATGTAATGCAGTCATGCCCGCCTTTTCCAGGACTCCTGGGCTCTAATTCATTGCCCAGGATTACGTGTGATTGGGTTGAGGTAAGATAAAAATACAAGTGAAGTGGGCACTCAACACAATCAATGAACTGCTTTAGTTCTCTCTCAATACAAACAGCACAAATAACACTAAGTAAATGCAAACTGAACAGGACAATTTATACTTGTTAGCAAAAACAAGCTTGAAATCATATTTTAGGGATTTAAGATGAATAATTATTTTTTATATTTGATAGTTGTAAAGGCATGGTGATATTTAACCCTTTGAGTGCCAGAGGAGTACACAACACATTGCAAAGCAATGCATTGTGTACCCCTCTGGCACTCAAAGGGTTAAAGTTATATCAAGTCACTTCATTTTTGGTGTAAGTGTTCCTGCAAATATACGCTGGTGGTGGCAGCTAGTGATATATAAAGTAGATGTGTGGTTTGTGGTTACCCTTCATACCCTCCAATGTCACTGAGTCACAGAGAGAGAGAGAGAGAAAACCTGCATCTCCAGCCACACACCCCCAGGGGTGGCAGTAAGGAGGAGATATTCAAGTCTCCTCCCTACTGCCACTCCACAATATACACAGGGGTGTGATTTTTGTACATGCACTTAACACTATATTGTTAACCGTTTGAGTGCCAGAGGGGGTATGCAGAGCATTGCAAAGCAATGCATTGCATACCTCTCTGTCATTCAAAGGGTTACACTTTTGAGCATCCTGCCTTCACCTATCAGTCGTCACCCCACAGATTGCCTCACATCCACTCACTAATAAAGCCAATTAAGTCTGCTAAAATCACCTTTTTCATCACAACCACTGAAGATGGCTAAGGATTATGGGAGTTGTAGTGCTATTAAACTATCACATATTTCAGCATGTTTAACCTTTCCTCACCTGCCTATCCTATAAGCTCTGGGTGTATAATGTTGTCTGGATTGTGTTATACATACATCATTTTTGCTGTACTATCTCTGTATATATGTTGTGTCTCTATTAATATTGTCTGTTCTGTGTGTGTGTGTGTGTGTGTGTGTGTGTGTGTGTGTGTGTGGTGACAAAGTGTATGGGAGGATTGTAGAGGGAAGGTATTTAGGATCCAGAATCGTACACAGCCTCTACCCCTCCACCTGTCCCAATTAGCAGGTTTAGCAATCCCAGGCTGCAGAGTTTCTAAAAAGAAAATGGAATTTGACTTGCTGTGAGCAAGAAGTACAAAGCAGAGCAGTGCAACAAAGCAGAACTTGAAAAGGTAGGTTAATCCTGTGCTATTTCTGTTAGTTTAGAACCTTGAAGTAGAAAGGGAATCTACTACAAGTGAAGATAGTGCTCAGACTGAGCTAGGTTCTTACTTGTAGTGTGTTTTCATTTCTTTGTAAAACACTGCCTGCTGATTGTATTTGATGCAATGTCAAATCAAACCTGCAAATCTTTAAGAACTGTAGACTGTGTGTGATATCCTAGAAGACTGTGCTTGCTGCTCACCCAAGTTTATCATAGTGTGTTTGTGCATGTGTGTTTTGATATATTGTGTGTATTGTGTGTGTTGTGCATGTGGTGTTTGTGTATTGTGTGTGTTATATATATATATATATATTGCATCTTCTACAGAAACATCTGGGTGGCAGAGGTCTCTGCCACAACCCCTTTGGCACTCAGAAGGTTATAATGAATTTGTTTCTCTCTTCCTTTTTTCTCCCTAGATGAAAGGTGTAGAGAATGCTTTATTGGAAAGTTCCCTAATTATCTGTGTAACAAACTTCCTTCTACTGTCATCAGCTCTCAGGGGTATCATGTCAGCTTTTGGACAAATGACCAGTTCTCAGTCACATACAAGAACTGCTCAGTATGATCCTGTACTTTCAATGTGTATACAGATCTGCAAATCACATATGTCCACAAGGAAAGGCCATTTTTTGGTGTAAAAATTCAGCTTATGCAGAACTTTTTTGGGGTATTATGTGTACCATGCCCCCCAATTGTCCCTTTTTAGGAGCTATTAGGGGTCCATACCTCCCAAGTGTCCCTCTTTAGGAGATATTAGGGGTCCATACCTCCCAAGTGTCCCTCTTTAGGATATATTAGGGGTCCGTACCTCCCAAGTGTCCCTCTTTAGGAGATATTAGGGGTACATACCTCCCAAGTGTCCCTCTTTAGGAGCTATTAGGGGTCCATACCTCCCAAGTGTACCTCTTTAGGAGATATTAGGGGTCCATACCTCCCAAGTGTCCATCTTTAGGAGATATTAGGGGTCCATACCTCCCAAGTCCATCTCTTTAGGAGATATTAGGGGTCTATACCTCCCAAGTCTATCTCTTTAGGAAGGACAGCACTCTTTGAGACCCAAATCCCTCAGTCCCTCTTCCCCACCTTGGTGTCCCTGTGTTTAGGTGATCAGACTGATGCGATATATATATAATATCACATTCCTCCACAGCAATAAAACTCACATTAATATTGGTTTAAACGCCAATATCCGTGTTTATAAATTAGTCTGTGTAAATAAAATCCTTTGATCTTGTTCTGAATCATTTATGCAGTTACACTTTGGCAATTTGAAATGTTGAGAAGTATGTAATGGTTAATTTTAACCCTTCTGAGTGCCAGGTCAGCTCATTTTGAAAGTTCCCAGCTAACACAGTACTCCACGCTTCAGCCATGCATGGTACTAACACCTGAACGTGTGAATCTGAGGAAGGCGCTCATATGAAAGTATGTGCAGAATGTCTGGAATCTCAGCAGTCAAAGCCAACAATTGCCTAAGAAAGCAAGGCCTTACAACTGCATAAATCCCACGGCTGATCCACCTGAATCAATGCTAGGAATTCATAGTACAATTAACCCAGTGAGGGAAACAGGACAGTTCACCACTTTCCTTCGCAAGCACACCAAAACAATCATATGAATACAGATTGACTAATTACTTTATTTTCACAATCTTTTTTTTTTTTTTTTCTTTTTGAAGAGGCCCAGTATTTTTTAACGTGCTTGTTTTAACCCTCTGAATGCCAGAGAAGTATCCATCGCATTGCATTGCCCTCTCTGGCATTCAGAGGGGCATACTAACAAAACTTGCACATCACTTACATACTTCAACATCCCCATTGTACAGCACTGCGGAATTAGTTGTCGCTATATAAATCAAGAAGAATAATAATAAAAGCTTTAGTTAAAGCAGGCCCGTCATATATCTGGGCCGGTGGGCCACTGTCTCACTTAATTTCCCACTTGCTGCTGTAAATATAGCTACATTACCGATACCACAGAGCTTACAACTGAAATGGATCTACACTAGTGATACCGCAGAGCTTACAACTGTAATGGATTTACAATAGTGATACCACAGAGCTTACAACTGAAATGGAGCTACACTAGTGATACCACAGTGCTTACAACTGAAATGAAGCTACACTAGTGATAACACAGAGCTTGCAACTGAAATGGAGCTACACTAGTGATACCACAGAGCCTATAACTGAAATGGAGCTACACTAGTGATACCACAGAGCTTACAACTGAAAGGATTTACACTAGTGATACCACAGAGCCTACAACTGAAATGAAGCTACACTAGTGATACCACAGAGCTTACAACTGCAATGGAGCTACACTAGTGATACCACAGCGCTTACAACTGAAATGGATATACACTAGTGATAACACAGCTCTTACAACTGCAATGGGGTTACTCTAGTGATACCACAGCGCTTACAACTGCAATGGATCTACACTAGTGATACCACAGAGCTTACAACTGAAATGGAGCTACACTAGTGATACCACAGAGCTTACAACTGCCATGGAGCTACACTAGTGATACCGCAGCACTTACAACTGAAATGGAGCTACACTAGTGATACCACAGAGCTTACAACTGAAATGGAGCTACACTAGTGATACCACAGAGCTTACAACTGAAATGGAGCTGCACTAGTGATACCACAGAGCTTACAACTGAAATGGAGTTACACTAGTGATACCACTGAGCTTACAACTGAAATGGAGTTACACTAGTGACACCACTGAGCTTACAACTGAAATGGAGTTACACTAGTGATACCGCAGAGCTTACAACTGAAATGGAGCTGCACTAGTGATACCACAGAGCTTACAACTGAAATGGAGTTACACTAGTGATACCACTGAGCTTACAACTGAAATGGAGTTACACTAGTGACACCACTGAGCTTACAACTGAAATGGAGTTACACTAGTGATACCGCAGAGCTTACAACTGAAATGGAGTTACACTAGTGATACCGCAGAGCTTACAACTGAAATGGATCTACACTAGTGATACCACAGAACTTACAACTGAAATTGATCTACACTAGTGATACCACAGAGCTTACAACTGAAATGAAGTAACACTAGAGATACCACAGAGCTACAATCAAACTGCAGCTACACTGTAGCATAACTCATTTCCCTTGTAAGCTCTATGGTATCACTAGTTTAGCTTTACAATTTGCCTTACTTCACAAGATTAATGCCAATTTTAATATTAACTAAAGTGGTGGGCTGGGACAGTGAGCTAGAATGACAGTAGAAATGAGCCAATTGATTATAATTGCCCCCAAGCCACAAGTTGCCAGCCCGCCCCTGAGTTAAAGGGAAAGTACAGTGTAATATGGAAATTTAGATTGTGTAGGGCTTTTCTTGTACAGAACAACAAGGTTACATTGGTGGGAAAATTTTCATTTAGGAACAAAATAAAGCAAACTTGCATATTTTTAAGCATAGCACTTCCATGGCCTGCCATCTCATAGCTGCCAACATTTAACAAAATGCACAGGGAGACTTTGCCCTGTATTTACATCAGGGAGATACTAGAGGTCCATAGCACCAGGTAGCTCAATGCTCAGGGCCAGATTTACATCCTGTTCGTCCCTAGGCAAGGCACTCTTGGTGCCCAAAGCTCCACCCATGACCACGCCCCTGTTCCTCACATGGGCCCACCCACAGACCCATCCCCAATTTCCTGGTACTGAAAAATACCATTGGCCTATAAGCAGAAAAGTCAAAATAAGCCTTTTACCCCTTGAATTAAAATTATATGCAACCCCTATGCCAAAGGGGAAGAAGGCATGAACCTCTGTCTGTGAATCTAGGGATACAGTGGGTCCTGTCAGTCAGTACCTTTTCCATCAGCTCTATAACTCTCTAGAGCAGTGGGACAGATGTGTGCAGTCGGCATAAACAACAGAACCACAGATGGGCACCACAAATTTTCATGAGAAAAACTTATAAACCTTAATGACCCCTTGAGGACTACAGCTCATTGCATGTACCTCTTTTCGTCAAAGAATTCACCCTTTGAGTGCCAGAGAGGTCTCCAAAGCATTGCAACACTCAGGCACTCAAAGAGTTAAAGAGGTTCAACATCAAACAGTCGTAGCTCTTTCACAGTGTCAGCAGCTCCATTCCACAGTTCTGTTGCCAATGTCCTTTCATCCACCTTCTCCTACGTTCCACCAACAATCCGGAATCAGGAGGGGTGTGTCTGATGGTCAGCTCACACGAGAGCCAATCAATATTACTGTCTGTTGTGCATGTAGGTTAGCCATTCATTGACTGTTGTGTTGAACATCACAACCTCAGACAATGTTTATCTGAAAGATATGCTGGAGAGGTATGTGAAGACCTTTCTTACTCCAACTTCAACTTTACAACATTCCTGCGTGATCACAGTAAAGACATAGTGATCGTAGCCCTGTAAGAATGCTAGAGACAGATATATGGCTGTTCTAAGAATAAGATAAGTCTGAGCTAACTGGATAGGGGACTGGGCAGACTAGGGCAGTTGGTTTTTATCTGGCACTAAATTCTATGTTTAAAGTGATAGTAATGTTTCAAGATAAAAGCAGCTCCATTTAATCTTCATAGTATTTGGGCCATGGAGAGTGTTATTTCAGTACTGTCTGAGTTGTAGTTCAAGAGTAATTGAATGATAAAGTATCCCCCTCCCGCCCCTTTTACGGATGTAACACTGCTCACATGGCTTGCAGAGAGGGACAATCTTCAATTAGAAAAACCTGAAAAACCTGTCAAGGGGGGGCAGGGTTTTCATTGTTCTCACAGTAAGAAGACTATCCCTCACTGCGAGCTGTCCGGTCTAGTGACCAGATTCCACATCTGAGGGGAGGTGGCTCAGGTAAAAGGAGCGAAAGGGGGATACTTTACCATTCAATTACTCTTGAACTACAACTTTGACAGTATTGAAATAACACTCTTCATGGCCCAAATACTATGAAAATTAATTGGAGCTGCTTTTATTTAGAAGCATTACTATTCCTTTAAATCTAAATCTCTCCCTCAAAGAAGAGGGCATTTTGCGTTTTTTCCCCTCAGCTTATTATTCAAGGGAGCTTGTCCAGTAGCCTTTACCCCATTCAGCACGTACACCATGACTGGAAGGTGAGCCTTCCAGATAGTCAACCATGTCCACCTCTTGCCATCTGCCTCACTGTGAAAGGAACCCCTTAGGCTTAAACAGGCCTGAATGATTCTCCCATAGGAAGCCTCTTATCTCCCCCTGACCAGTTTGCTCCCTTTAAATATCTTTCCAATACTAGACCCAAGCAAACCTTAAAGGGACCCTGAATCTCTAATGCCTATTAAAAATATAAGGTCCAGGACGTATTTTTCACCTGGGGGAAGGGTACCCTGCTATATTGCTATGTAATTATATAATGTTCTCCTGTTAGCACATTAAAATCATTCATATCTTTGAACGATGCAGAGATCTGCAAGAAACATCAAAATCCAAGTAAACTACAATTGAGAAAAAATAGAAAGATATTCCAGTAACAGAGCGATCAGCTGCATACAAAATGTGCATGTTCTCCTAATAAGGTCTAGTATAGCTCTGCATATATGTAGACTTGCTAATCTTTCGCTTCCCCAGGGATCCTTTTGCACAGATATGAGTAGAGATGAGTCCGTTGATGTTCACAACAGCGAGGCATTACATGGAAAGTCAGAATTATCCACAATGATAACATAATAGTCTAGAGTAGTCAACTGCTGGTCCTCGCACTGTTGGGCACTGCAAGTCCCATCATCCCCAACAAGCCATTACTGTCCATTTAAAGGAACACCAAAACTTCTGAATTATAGATTTCAAATTATCTTAATCTGGGCCAAAATTCCTAATGACTATTTTGAATCAGTTCAGCATGGCTTGGTTCCTTAAAATTAATCCTTTAATATTCCTGAATGCCGTGTGCACGGAGGCAGACATGATTTTTTCTGAGAGATCCCAAACTCTTCCCACTGAGGAGTGGGAAGAAAGACTGCAGTGGGCGGAGTCCAAAGTCCTCCATCTGTGGACTTCATATTCAGTAGTAAATAGAAATGTAATCTGGAAAACCAATCCACACAGATGTAGGATTTTCTGCCCAAATTAATATACGCTATCATTTATTTTAAGGAGACACAGGGGTAAGGCAATTGTTCCTTCAGCTGTTGGGGACTGCAACTCCCATCATCCCCAACCAGCCTGGGGTTGATTGGAGTTGCAGTCCAGCAACTGACTAGCCCTGCTTTAAAGGGGTATTATGACCTCTATAAAAGTTTGCCTCTATGTAATCTTCCCATAGCATTAAAGGGATAGTAATACTTAATATGTAAAAAATCTATATTATAGTGTTTATGCCCTTGAGTAAAAAAAGGGTACTCTCACTGTTGAAAGGGGTTTTATTCAAAAGTTGTTATAGCTCAAAGTTGAATTATTTAGGTGCAATATCACAGTGGCCTGAAATTATACAGTGGCGCTGTTGTTTCACCATCCTATGGACAGTTCTGGTCCGTAGACCATAAATCTCCATAGGACGGTGTAGCAACAGCGCCACTGTACAATTTCAGGCCACTGTGATACTGCACCTAAATAATTAAACTTTGAGTTTTAATAACTTTTGAATAAAACACCTTTCAGCAGTGGGAGTACCCTTGTTTTTACTCAGGGGGATAAACCCTACAACATATTTTTTTTTACAATTTAAGTATTACTATCCCTTTAACATATAATCTGTGTGTTTTTTTAATTTAATGAGGGCTATGGCGAAATTTACCATTTTAAAAATGTGCCACTTATGTCACTTCAGAACAGGATGCTGGTCAGCTCTGCCCACAGCCTGTCAATCTTCATCTCTGCCCCTCCCCAAGTATTGCCCTGTTCCAACCTCCAGAGATGACAAAGAATTTCTCCATGTGAGCTAGAGTGCTCTCTTGCCAATGAGACCGCTCTAACTCACATGTAGGAAGCCTCCATCATCGCTGGAGGTTGGAACAAGGCGCTACTTGGGGAGGGGAACAGACGAGTATTGACAGGCTGCGGGTAGAGTTGACCCGCAGCCTGATCTGAAGAGACATCACCGGCTCATTCTTAAATTCGTATATTTCACCATAACCTGCATTCTATAAAATAAAAAAAAAGTTAAAGGGATAGTAATACTTTTATCTTTATTTCATTTTGTAGGTATTAAAAAAACATGAAGAATGATATAAGTCTTCTCTCAAACCTTTATGGTTTATGAGATATTCACAAGCAAAGTTTCCCCTCCCGCCCCTTTTACCTAGTGTAAGCCATCTCTTCTCAGATGTGGAATCCAGTCCATAGACCAGACAGATAACAGAAGGGGACAATCATCTTTCTCTGAAAACAATGAAAACCCTGCCCCTCTTTGACAAGTTTTTCAGGTTTTTCCCTTATCTTAATTGAAGATTGTCCCTCTCTGCAATCTACCTGGACACCTCCCTTCTGATCTGGCTGAGCAGTGTTACATCAGTAAAAGGGGCAGGAGGGGGAGACTTTGTCACTGAATTACTCTTGAACTACAACTCTGACAGAATTGAAATAACACTCTCCAAAGTCCAAATACTATGATGATTAATTAGAGTTGCTTTTATTATGAAACATTACTATCCCTTTAATGCAATAGGAAGATTACATAGAGGCAAACGTTTAACTTTATTGGGATCTACGCAACAACCTTAATGGGATCTGCTACAACAGGAAGTCAAAGATACAAGCAGAAATATCAACTCTAAAGGAACAGCTTGGACCAGATACTGAGGACATACAACGGGCCATTAAACAGTACTACAGGAAACTACAAACACTCCTCATCAACACCAAGAGGAAGAAACTACAGAGACTGAGGGGCAAAGCAGGTTTACCAGCAGAATCTGTAAATCAACCAGAACAGAACTGTGTTGTGAACCTTTCCAAACATAAGCCAAGCAGAGAGGAAATATCTGTGCTTTCAAAGGGCCTGTCATTTTGTCCTACTAAACCTGTGGACAGGGTAACACTCTGCAGTGACATGGAGGAGTTTTTCAGAAAACTCAGACTCAAGGAATTCTTCCATGACAAAATGGATAATAATTATAACAACATCACAGAGCTACATCACAATATCAATGCACCCACAAAAAGATCCACCTGGACTCCAGAACCAGGAAGTAACCCTACACTGGAGAGATACATAGAGAGTTTCAGGAACAGAGTCACTACAGAAATACTGGAGAAACAATGTGAACCAGCACCCAACCTAACCCAAAAGGAACAGAAAGCCATACAGTCACTTAAGAATAACCAGGACATTATTATTAAGCCTGCAGATAAGGGGGCAGCTGTTGTTATAATGAACACTGTGGACTACATTCAAGAAGCAAATAAGCAACTCTCTGATGAAATATATTATGTAAAATTACAAGATGATCCCACAAAAAATTATACAAAACAACTTAACAGGATCATAAAAGAACTGCCCTCCAACACTGAAGAACAGATAAGGCCCCTAATACCAGCAGATCCAAAAATAGGCTCCTTCAACATGCTACCAAAAATACACAAAGAAGGAAAACCAGAAAGACCCATAATTTCAGGGATTGGTACACTCACAGAGAATATCTCTGGCTGGGTAGAAAATACCCTGAAACCCCTGGTAAAACAAACACCCAGCTTCCTTCAGGACACCATGGATCTTTTAAACAAATTAGCTGACTTGGGCCCAATTCCAGAGAGCACCATCCTGGCCACTATGGATTAAGAATCCCTTTACACCAACATTCCACACACGGATGGCATAGCAGCATGCCAGGGATATCTGGAACAAAATAACACACCCATGGAACCGTTAACAAAACTCATACAGTTTATTCTCACCCACAATTACTTCAAGTTTGGACAGGACCTCTACCTTCAGAAAATGGGGACTGCAATTGGTACCCGAATGGCACCACAATATGCCAACCTGTTTATGGCAAAATTGGAAGAGGACTTCCTACCACCTGCCAGATAAAACCCCTGGTCTGTCTCCGCTACATAGATTATATTCTTATCATCTGGACCGCCAGTGAAGAGGAACTTCTCAAATTCCATGAGAATTACAATACATTCCACCCCAATATCAACCTAACACTCAGTCACTCACGCACAAACATTAACTTCCTTGACACAACTATCAGTATTCAGAACTTTATCCACACATCCCTATACCACAAACCAACAGACAGACCAACCTACCTGAAAAACAATAGCTTCCACCCAAAACACACAAAGAACTTCATCATATACAGCCAGGCCATCAGATACCACCGCATCTGTTCTGACATGATGGATCGTGACAAGCACCTCCAGAAACTCAGAGGAGACTTTATAAAACACGGTTACAGCACAACTATTATTGACAGTCAGATACAGAAGGCTACCCAAATACCAAGAAAATATCTGTTGCGCTACAAACAACATAAGGGAAACCAGGTGCCACTGGTGGTCACTTACCAACCCCAGGTTGAAGTGCTACGCAAAATATCAAGAGAACTTCAAACTAAATTACTTGCGGATGAAAGACTTAAGAACATATTCCCACAGCCTCCCTTACTCTCCTCCTTCAGACAGCCTCCCAATTTGAAACAACTGATGGTGAGGAGTGCCCTGAATAAAAATACAAAAATTGGCACATCTCCCTGCTAACAAAAGAGATGTGAATCCTGTTCACACATTTACACCACGGACAACATACCAATTCCAAACACCCAGTTACACCATAAGATCAATGGTACTTTCACCTGTAAATCATCCAATGTAATATAACGTATCATGTGTGCAAAATGCCCAACAGGTCTTTATGTGGGAGAAACTGGACAAGCACTACATAAGAGGTTTAATTCCCACAGATCCATTATTAATAACAAAAAGACAGAGACACCAGTGGGAGAACATTTTTGTCAAAATGCGCACAGTGTCAGGGATATTAAGTTAACTGTACTGATGGGACTGTTCCGCACTCAGTGCGACAGAAAGGTATGGGAGGTAAAATTTATGTTAAAATTTAATGCAATTTGTAGTGGTTTAACCCCTCAAGGACCCTTGACGTACCAGGACCGTCACGGTCCTTGAACTACTCAAGGACCGATGACTGTCATGGTACGTCACGTACTTTTTACTTACAGCGCTCTACCGGGAGCGCTGTAAGTAAAAATAGGGCCTGAAATAGACCGCTCCAAGATCGGAGCGATCTCTTTCAAGCCCCATAATGACGCGCCGATACACGTGACAGGTCACGTGTACCGGCGCGTCCAAGTGCGCCTATGCGGTCATTATGGGACAGAAATGTCCCATGACCGCCGGTCCTTAAGGGGTTAAATAGAGATAAAGAGTTTCTGTCACACTACAACTTAGTTGATTGACCTCTCCAACAGCCCCAAGAGCATCGTACATACCTCTAAAGCCTCAGAGGAAGAGTGCAATTTACCACTGACTGATCAAAGTATCTGGATCTGGACTGAGTTCTCTTATCTGATTTCCATGCTAAAAATGCAATGTGTACTTGTATTTAAGAGAGATGTTTTCATATTTATCTGTATAACATGCCTGAGGAAGAGACCTAAGGTCTTGAAAGCTTGCATTTAAATCTGCTTAGTTAGCCAATAAAAGGTATCAAAAACTATATTTGCCTCTTGGGGATTTTTGGCTATGAATGTTCATCCACAGGTTGGTTCGCTCTAACAAGGAATGAAGCCTGCCACAAGAACAGCCAGGAAAGCCATGTAATCATTAGATGTATAAGCAGCTGTTTCTGTAAGAGCTTTGGCTTAAGATCTGCACAGGTTGCTTGGGAACAGATGCTCTTACAGATTAAAGCTTTCTGCACAATGCTGATAGTTGTATAAAAATGTCCATTCCCTCGTCACAGACCGGCTAGCTTCTAGTAATCTGGAATCTCTTTCTTTGCCTGAAGGAAAAAATATCTAGCCAAGGACTACAGCAGCAAAAGCGTTCATATAAAAACAGATCAAATCACTTGATACTGTTAAAATGAACATGCCATACTATTAAAAGATATCAAAGCTCTCATTTGTATTTTTTATTAACTTTAAAGTGGACGTACCATCTTAAAATAAATTTACTACATTTTATATGCAAATTCCTCATATTTTGTACAAGTCATTTGTTTGTATTATAAACACGTTTTGACAAATGAACCTTTATTTGTTGCTGGTCATATATGTGAATTAGTTGGGGCGGTGGGCTACTTTAACCACACACAGGTCTATAAGTGAATCTAGGCAGAGCCAGCACACTGGGGGGCATTACAGGGGCAGCACTGTGAGACAAGTCTGACCTTGAACATTACTAATTAACATATTGTGCATAATATTAGCATGAAGTGCCTGCCACACTGTGTTACCAAATCATAATGGTTAATTTCATATATACATATATATATATAATTTCATATATACATATACAGCTATTCTGAGGGTCACAAACCCGACTCCAAATCTCAGGATAAGGCCTAGTCCACATGAGAAACTCTATAGCAATTTCAACATTTCAAATATGTGATTGTACTGCTTCAGTCACTTTCAGTGTTAAACTTGTGTCACTGTAATATATTGCAGAAGCAGAGTTGCCCATGTGAATTAGACCTTGGCTTGTTAACGGGATAGAAATGTTTCAAAATAAAAGCAGCTCCAATTAATCGTCATAGTATTTGGGCCATGGAGAGTGTTATTTCAGTACTGTCAGAGTTGTAGTTCAAGAGTAATTGAATGATAAAGTATCCCCCTCCCGGCCCTTTTACTGATGTAACACTGCTCACCTCAGGGCAGCAGGGTGGTATCCAGATGGCTTGCAGAGAGGAACAATCTAGTGTAATATGAATAAATATGGGACTGGGGTCGTTTAGTTTAATTTTTTTGAGGCCTACAAGATTCAAGTTTGTAAAAAAAAAAAAAAATGGCAGTACTATCCCTTTAACTTTGGTTTATACAACTGAACTTTGTTATCAGAATTACAAAATTCATGTGTTCCCAGATCAGTCCACAGAGGCCATTTGGCAGAGAAAACTTTTTTTACTAACGTATGTAACACGGATCAGGATAAACTCACAGGAGGAAGATGAGAAGATACATATTGACACTGATGTACTATGAGTGAGTGAGTTAATTCTGGGGCAAACCAACTGTACCACAGGGGAAAAATACAAATGTCCATTGATTTAAAAGGGACTCTTTAACCAATGGAATGCCAGAGATGCCTCCAACACAATACAGTGTGTTGGAGATCTCATCAACACTCAAGGGTTAACGCCTGATTTAGATTCAATGGAATTCTGGGGATTTTTATCCCCCCACATGGGGCAATGTATTTGTGACCTCTCCAGCATCTAGTGTGTTAAAAGGATTAATCATCAGGGTTCCATGGAAATGGCAATCAAATCCAAAGGGTTCTACCACAGGGAAAACACTGCAGGATCATTGCTACAGATTAGGGCTGATGTACCACGTAAACTGGAGGCATTCTGGGATAAACCAATGAGCATAAGCAATGAGGATGATGTACTCATGGAGTAATTCTGGGGGACCCAATGCACCATAAGGGGGCAAGGACAAAATCTGTCTAATTCCCATTGATTTAACTATTTGAGTGCCAGAGGGGTGCCACACTTAAATCAGTGGGAATTTGGAGAATTTTTACTTGCGTATTATGGTGCAGTTAGGTGCCCCACAATTGTTCTAGTTCTCCTGAGGGAATCCTATTGAAATGGTGCCTGGTGTTCAGACACACGTTTTAGACCATTCCAATAAAGGGATTCTGTGTAAGTAACGAGATTGCGGCACTTCTCAAGCGGCTCCGTGTCGACCGACACAAATCTCCTGCTGACAGCTTTACAGCTGTCAGTAGGAAACAGCGAACTTTAAACGCCTGTATCTCTTAAACCATAGCGGTTTGAGAGATACTTTTTTTGCATTTAGCTCAGCTTTTTAAGCTCTTCTAAATGCAAAAAAGTTTTTGTTGGACATTAATAACACTTTAACTTAACCTAACAGATAGTAACATCCCTAACATCCGTTACGGTCAGTTTCTGTTAGATTTGGGGATGTTACTATTTGTTCTGTTACATTAAGGTAAGTCTCTGTTAGGTTACGGTCAGTCTGTTAGATTTGGGGATGTTACTATCCGTTAGGTTATGGTCAGTCTCTGTTAGATTTGGGGATGTTACTATCCGTTAGGTTACGGTCAGTCTCTGTTAGATTTGGGGATGTTACTATTTGTTCAGTTACGTTAAGGTAAGTCTCTGTTGGGTTACGGTCAGTCTCTGTTAGATCTGGGGATGGTGCAATCTGTTAGGTTACGTTAAGGTAAGTCTCTGTTAGATGTGGGGATGTTGTTATCTGGTAGATTACGTTAAGGTAAGTCTCTGTTAGATTTGGGGATGTTGTTTTCTGGTAGATTACGTTAAGGTAAGTCTCTGTTAGATGTGGGGATGTTGCTATCTGGTAGGTTACGTTAAGGTAAGTCAGTATTAGGTTAAGGTAAGTCTCTGTTAGATGTGGGGATGTTGCTATCTGGTAGGTTACGTTAAGGTAAGTCAGTGTTAGGTTAAGGTAAGTCTCTGTTAGATCTGGGGATGTTGCTGTCTGGAAGGTTACGTTAAGGTAAGGCAGTGTTGGGTTACGGTCAGTCTCTGTTAGATCTGGGGATGGTGCTATCTGTTAGGTTATGTTAAGGTAAGTCTCTGTTAGATTTGGGGATGTTGCTATCTGGTAGGTTACGTTAAGGTAAGTCTCTGTTAGATGTGGGGATGTTGCTATCTGGTAGGTTACATTAAGGTAAGTCAGTGTTAGGTTAAGGTAAGTCTCTGTTAGATTTGGGGATGTTGCTATCTGGTAGGTTACGTTAAGGTAAGTCTCTGTTAGATTTGGGGATGGCGCTATCTGGTAGGTTACGTTAAGGTAAAT
Source organism: Rhinophrynus dorsalis (assembly GCA_037306005.1). Lineage (NCBI taxonomy): Eukaryota > Metazoa > Chordata > Amphibia > Anura > Rhinophrynidae > Rhinophrynus > Rhinophrynus dorsalis. Next base: position 670,050,238 of record CM074718.1, read on the forward strand.
CTCTGTTAGCTTACGGTCAGTCTCTGTTAGATCTAGGAATGTTGTTATCTATCTGTTAGGTTACATTAAGGTAAATCTCTTAGGTTACAGTCAGTTTCTGTTAGATTTCGGGGGGTGGTTTAGGTGAGTTTTTAAGTGGGGGTGGTGTGGGAGGTACTTAAGTTAAGGTACTTGGGTTGGGACCTTTTAAGGGCAACATTTTAAATGCTCCTTTTTTTACCCTGGTGACATTTTGAGGTCACTGTCTTAACAGCAAAATTACCAGTGTGAGGTTTTAGTAGTAACTCCTCAGCTGTACATATGCCTCATTATCCCCAATATGCTCTATACCAGTTGTGGGCAATGTGACCCGTTGTTGCCAGACTACAACACCAATCCTTGCTTGCTAGCTGACAGGCAATGAAGGGAGTATTAGGCTGACAGCAGCTGGAGGGTTTCATGTCGCACATCCCTGTTCTATACACTGCAGCAGATAACGATCTCCTAGCATGGATTGCCACACTGCTTAAACAATGTATATATTGTAGTTGTGTAATATAATCATCGTGTTGATGCGGACACTGCACCGGCTCTCAATGTTCTTTATGTTGAAATTCAAGAAGGTGGAGGTACAGAAATCCCCAGGGCTAAAATATTTACTGACCATTTGAGATGCAGCTGCTATTCCGGTCTTGCAACTATGGTATGGAATATTAAGAGAAATGATAAACAATGTTATATATATACTTTTATAAGTGTGTAGGCATTGCCCAGGGTGTGTAACATACACAGTATTATACACTGACATTACAAAGTATCAGTCTCACTGGCTCTGTCACCATCTCGGAAACTTTCTAAGTCTCTCTCGGTGTCACAGTCTCAGCCAATCTCTCTAAATCTTGTGCTCACTTGGTCTTATCCCGTCTTGTGCATTCCTCGCTCATGCCCCTTCCATTCATGCCCTCCCTCTGCTGTGCCCCCACACTCATGCACTCTCTCCCTTTCTTGCGCACTCCCTCTCCCTCCCTTGCGCACTCCTCCTCTCTTGTGCCTCCCTTCTGCACTCCTCCTCTCTTGCGGACTCCTCCTCTTGCGCCTTGAACTCTACCGAGGTCTCTGATGCACTGACATCTAGCATTCCACAAGTTAAAAGCCATATTTACACAAATAAGAATTTGTAATTGTTCCGTTCAGTGCAGCTGGCTAGTCACAGAATTGCACCACTGTTCCTTAGTACAGAGGCGCACGCACGCGTGCATGTGTGTGTGTGTGTGTGTTTGTGCGTGTGTGTGTGTGTTTGCATCTACTTTGCACTCCCTTTCTGTCTCATTCCCACTCATTATTGTTCTCTCTCAGGCACTCTCTTGCTGTCTTTCTCTTGGTCTCAGCCCAAGTATGATGGGAGTTAAAGTGCAGCAATAGCTGGAGATCCACAGTTCGCCCACTGCTGCTTTAGAAGTAGTTCATGCAGGAAGGTCTGTTGCAGCAATTTTATAGCAAGCTACTTCTGCAACACAAGAGTGCCAATGATAGTTGCTATCTGGCACTGAATGGGGCCCATTCACAACAGAACAGCTTGATGTACATGGGTAACCCATTTCAGCATGCTACAACTTTTGTCCAAATGTGTTAAGGCAAAGCAACATCTGTATTAGAGGTTTTAATGTTAGATCATAAAAACCATGTAATAATGCATGAAAACACATTTGTGCATTACTGTAGTTGTATATGCGTCGTCACTTCCCCTAGATGTTGCCTCGCAGGTAAATAAGAGGAAAACTTCATCGATACATCGGTTATTAAATCGTGCAGAATTCTAGAGGTTTCAGGGCATCAAAACGCAGGTAAAAAAAAAGATAACCGTGTGAACAAGGTCTTATACTTACACGTACTATATATTAAGACCACTGGCAGACAATGGCCTCTCATACCAAGATAGCTGTTAGTGCCAGGCACAGTTCAGCAGGTCAAAACTTTGAGATCACAGTGAGAGCAAAATATTGGAAGAACAACTAACAGGATAACAAGTGGTTAGTGTGTTAAAGGGACAGTATCAATAAAAACAAAGTTGGACTTAACGACATCTTAACGACCGGCCGACCACGAGACATTTTTTACATTTTTTTACGCAAAGGATTCAGGGGGTCCCAGAGCAGTGTGCAGTTGGGAGGGGACCTCTGAATTCCATCACTGGTCTTTAAGTGCTGAACTGCTGTGACAGTCTTGGCAAGTCATTGGTCCTTAAGGGGTTAAAAGGAAAATAACACTTTATATTATACACACACACACACACACACACACTATGTTTTATTCTCCTGGGTAAAACAAGGGAACTCCCACTGCTGAGAGGTGTTTTTATTCAAAAATTATTGCATCTCAAACTTGGATTTTGTTGGTTCAGTATCTTAATGGCCTGAAATTTTACAGTGGCGCTGCTGCTACACCATCCTGTGAACAGCTCTGGTCAGTTGAACATAAACCTCCATAGGATGGTGTAGCAACAGCTCCACTGTAACATGGCAGGCCATTAAGATACTGAACCAATAAAATTCAAGTTTATGCTGCGATTTCTATTGAATAAAACACCTCTCAGCAGTGGAAGTTTCCTTGTTTTACTCAACAGAATAAAGACAACATCTATTCTTTTACATATTGTTACTATCCCTTTAAGTAATAACTTGGTTGTTGCAGAAATCTCCAGGGTTCTGCAAAGCAATGCCCTGCACATGTCTGTAACGTCTAAGGCAGGAGTGGGCAAAGTAGGGCCCTCAAGCTGCAGCCAGACTACAGCTCCCATCATCCCCTGCCAGCCCATGGCAGGCGATGATGGAAATTGTAGCCAGGCAGCAGCTGGAGGGCCTCTTGTTTCCATCACGGGCATAAGGCTGCAGACCTACATCTCTCATAATGCCACATCAGTTGTTTTCTGGTAGGGAATAATGGGAGTTGTAGTCCAATAACAACTGGAGGGCCTCATGTTGTCAACGCCTGGTGTAAGGGGTACCAAACGAATGAGCAACATATTATAAAGCACAAGCATCTGGCACTCAGACAGTTATCTAAACAGATTATAAATCATGGAGAAATTTTTCTATAATAACCAACACATTTAACCCGTTGAGTACCAGAGTCCAATGCACTGCGAAAGGGTTAATCCTTTGACTCGTGGCCCTTTTTTTCTTGACACCTCACAGATCTGTAAAGATGAAGATGTGGCACAGTCCAGAATGCAGTTATTACAGAATTCCTCCCATCCCCCACCGTGTGTACTAGAAGTCTGAGCAATCTGCTCTCTATGTACAAAGATGGACTTGTCAGGAATGCACAGCGCTCTTTTAAACCAACGCTATCACCTAAAAAAGAACAGGGTCCATAGCCCTTTAAATATTGCATAGTCCTAGCAGCGGCTCTAACAATCGATTTTAAGGGGCATTAGCCCTAAAACGCACAATTAAAGGAGCAGTAAACTTATTTTTATGAAAACATATTTTGTAGATCTTTTCCTGCTGAATAAAACACGGTCACTCCCATCTTTGTCAGATGTTTTATTCAAAATTTATAGCAGTTTAAATAATCAGGAGGTGAATTTATCGTGTTTACTTCCTGATAGTTCTAACTGACAGGAAGTGAATTTACTGTGTTTACTTCCTGATAGTTCTAACTGAGAGGAAGTGACAGGCAGTTTCTATCACTTTCTATGGAGAACTGTATGTCTCTGACTTTCCTCTCCATCAGAATCTAACAGGAAATGTAATTAGAATTTGACCACTAGAGGGCACTGCTAATGTAAAAAGACATGGGTTTCATCTGCAATAACTCTGGAAATATAAATCTCTCAGCAGTGGGAGTTCCCTTATTTTACTCAATAGGAAAATCCCTACAATATATATTTTTTTAATAAAAAAGTTTACTGCTCCTACATACTTCCCTATAGATATGCAAGTAGCTTTGCAGGATTTGACCTGTATTTGTGAGATAAAACAAAAAGGAGAGGAGTCTCTGTGATTCAAAAAGGGAATAGTTCTAATATCAGAGAAATAACTTTAATCTGATAATGTTTAACAATTTAAAGTGGAACACTCACCTGCCAGAAAGTTATGTCTATTGAAACTGTTTTCTGCAATAATGTCACAATCCGTTACTCTTGCTTTGTAAACTATCATGGACACAGAGATATTTTATTTTCAACCCTTTGAGTGCCAGAAGGGTACACAAAAAACTCAAAGGGTGAAATCTTAATAAATCCAGTATTTAAAGGGATAGTAATACTTCGTTTTAACTTTATTTTATTTTGTAGGCATTAAAAAAACATGGAGAATGATATGTCTTAGCTCTCAAACCTTTATGGTTTGAGAGATATTCACAAGCAAAGTTTCCCCTCCCATCCCTTTTACCTAGTGTAAGCCATCTCTTCTCAGATGTGGAATCCAGTCCATAGACCAGACAGATAACAGCAGGGGACAATCTTCTTCCTATGAGAACAATGAAAGCCCTGCCCCCCTTGACAAGTTTTTCAGGTTTTTCCCTTATCTTAATTGAAGATTGTCCCTCTCTGCAGTCTACCTGGGCACCTCCCTTCTGATCTGGCTGAACAGTGTTACATCAGTAAAAGGGACGGGAGGAGGATACTTTGTCATTGAATTACTCTTGTACTACAAATCTGACAGAATTGAAATAACACTCTCCAAAATCCAAATACTATGATGATTAATTAGAGCTGCTTTTATTATGAAACATTACTATCCCTTTAAGAGACTATCCATGGAACTACTATTTAGAGTAACAAAACGTGTAAACATCCAGTTAGTTTTTGACATTTTTACTATTATCTGAATTTGTCTGGGTCATCTAAATTCAGCTGGTCTCCTCCTCTTCTTCATTTCTTCCTTTAAAACATTTAGATTAGTGACTAATGACATAGTTGTTTAACCACAGAATTGCTCCAATTTTGTTTTTATACGTATGCCTTATGTGTTTTTGTTAAAGGGACAGTAACACTTAATATGTAAAAAAATACACATATTGTAGAATTTACCCTCCTGAATAAAACAAAGCTACTCTCACTGCTGTGATTTGTTTTATTTAAAAGTTATTGCAGCTGAAACTTACATTTTTTTGGTGCAGTATATCAATGGCCTGAAGTTTTACAATGGCACCATCCTATTGACAGCTCTATTCAGTTGACCATAAACCTCCATAGACTGATGTAACAACAAGTTTGAGCTGCAATAAGTTTTGAAAAATACCCATCAGTAGTGGGAGTACCCTTATTTAACTCAGTAATATATATATATATATATATATATATATATATATATATATATATATCTCGTTACTATTCCTTTAAATGGTGTGCTAAAAAATCCACTGATCTCAAAAAAAAAAACCAACAACACAACTCACTTGATTTGGATAGTAATTTAACCCTTTGAATGCCTGACAGATTGCAACTCTCTGCCACTCAAACGGTTAAAACCAAGACAAAGCAATACATAAGAAATGACATTCAGTAGACCAATTACAGGATTTTGGGTGTCATCTCCTTATTCATCAAGCTAAACAGTTGCATGTAATTAAGGGACAAACCCATTGTACCGCAGGAGGGGAAAATAAATGTGATACTGATTTAAATTGGGCTTTTAAAGGGATAGTAATACACCAAACAAAATGCAACTCTTCATACTATTTGTCCCATGTAGCGCTGTATTTCAGTACTGTCATTCTTGTAGTTCATCAGCAATTGAATGAGAAAGGATTTCTCTCCCGCCCCTTTTAGCCACCTCCTATTGGTTGTGGAATCCGGTCCTGAGAGCGGACAGATCGCAGCGAGGGACAAGCTTTATGCTGTAAGTTTAAAGGGATAGTAATGTTTCAAAATAAATGCAGCTCCAATTATTCTTTATAGTTTTTGGGCCACATAGAGAGTTATTATCATTCTCTATGATGTGTAGTTTCAGAGTAATCAAATGATAAAGTATCCCCCTCCCGCCCCTTTTACCTAGTGTAAGACTCCTCCCCTCAGATGTGGAATCTGGTCCTGGGACCGGACAGCTAACAGTAAGGGACAATCTTCTTACTGTGATCATAAAGGAAATGCTGCCCCCTTAAAGGGATAGTAATACTTACATTTTACAATGCTGCATCTTGTAGCCCTTAAAAAAGCTGTCCGGACAAGTGAAATAACACTTTCCACAGCCCAAATACTATGAAGCTGTTTTTATTGTGAAATATTACTATCACTTCCATAAAAAATTGTAAATGACACCAACTTCAGATACAAACAAATATATATATATTGAGGAAATGCACTCACTGTTGCAATATTAATAGGCCTGGGTGCTTATCAGAAAAATAAAAATGTACAGTTCTTGTGAAGAGAGACAGCACTTGCAGAAACTTTTGCAAAACCAACAATCTGTATTTTTGATTCTACGTTTTGTCCAGGGATTATTATTATTAAATAGTTGCGGATTTACTGAAATTGATGTTGCACCCCTGCTTTGGTCTTTTATCGAGCTGTATTCCCCAAAGCAGGGCCGAAACGTAGAGTCAATAAATCTGCACCTCGTTAATTAATGAAAAGTCCTGTGAGTGCGGTTCATCAACAAGGAGTTGTAATTCATTTTTCTAGCAGCACCCAGGCCATTTACTATACAGTGGTTCTCAACCTTTTTTTCCTTTCTCAAGTTTTCAGGGTACATCTCAGAATTTATAAGTCAAGGGTTAAAGTGATAGTAATACTTAAAATGTAAAGAAAAATATGTTGTAGGGTTTATCCCCCTGAGTAAAACAAGAATACTCCCACTGCTGAAAGGTGTTTCATTCAAAAGTTATTAATTTTCAAAGTTGAATTTTTTTAGGTGCAATATCACAGTGGCCTGAAATTGTACAGTGGTGCTGTTGCTACACCATCCTATGGAGATTTATGGTCCCGGGACCAGAGCTCTCCATAGGATCGTGTAGCAACAGCGCCACTGTACAATTTCAGGCCACTGTGATATTACACCTAAAAAATTCAACTTTGAAAATTAATAATTTTTGAATGAAACACCTTTCAGCAGTGGGAGTACTCTTGTTTTACTCAGTGGGATAAACCCTACAACATATTTTTTTTACATAAGCTTATATTACAAATAGAGGGTCACCCTAAAGAGGAACTTTCACCCTCTATAAAGTCACTCTCCAATAATTATGCATATGGCGTCTAGCTTCATAATACTTCTATTAGCTCTCAGAAGTACCCGATTCTGAAGTAATCTTTAATCTTCGGGGACTGATGGCCAGGTTAGTGCCGTCTGCGCGCATGCGCCGTAAGTCCCTTCCGGTGCCTTTCAGCACAGTGCAATGCCTCCTAGAGATGTCTGCGTGGATGCCTGGCTTCCGGGTACTCATGAGAACTAATAGAACCATTATGAAGCTGGTCGCAATATGAATAATTATTGGAGGACGACTTTATAGAAGGTGAAAGTTCTGTTTAAGCAGATGTCTGTGGCACACCAAAGTACCACGGCACCCTGTTTGTGAACTACTGAACTATACTATTTAGAGAGTACACAGACTTTGGTATACTTTTTTTTTATATATATTATAGACGGACAGATCTGAGTGCTGTAGGGAACACACTTACCTACAGTGAAGGAAAAAATTATTTGATCCCCTGCCGATTTTGTACGCATTTCAAAAAAGTTATAAATTGATTTGCATTTTACTGAGCGAAGTAAGTATTTGACCGCCTTTCAATCAGCAAGATTTCTGGCTCCCAGGTGTCTTTTATACAGGTAACAAGCTGACATTAGGATCACTCTCTTAGTTGTTACCTGCATAAAAGACACCTGTCCACAGAAGCAATCAATCAATCAGATTCCAAACTCTCCACCATGGCCAAGACCAAAGAGCTGTCCAAGGATGTCAGGTACAAGATTGTAGACCTACACAAGACTGGAATGGGCTACAAGACCATCTCCAAGCAGCTTGGTGAGAAGGTGACAACAGTTGGTGCGATTATTCGCAAATGGAAGAAACACAAAATAACTGTCAATCTCTCTCGGTCTGGGGCTCCATGCAAGATCTAGCCTCGTGGAGTTTCAATGATCATGAGAACAGGGAGGAATCAGCCCAGAACTACACAGGAGGATCTTGTCAATGGTCTCAAGGCAGCTGGGACCATAGTCACCAAGAAAAACAATTGGTAACACACTACGCTGGGAAGGACTGAAATCCTGCAGCGCCTGCAAGGTCCCCCTGCTCAAGAAAGCACATGTACCAGCCCGTCTGAAGTTTGCCAATGAACATTGAATGATTCAGAGGAGAACTGGGTGAAAGTGGGTGAATTGAGATCTTTGGCATCAACTCAACTTGCTGTGTTTGGAGGAGGAGGAATGCTGCCTATGACCCCAAGAACACCATCCCCACCGTCAAACATGGAAGTGGAAACATTTAGCTTTGGGGGTGTTTTTCTGCTAAGGGGACAGGACAACTTCACTGCATGAAAGGGACAATGGATGGGGCCATGTACCATCAAATCTTGAGTGAGAACCTCCTTCCCTCAGCCAGGGCATTGAAAATGGGTCGTGGATGGGTATTCCAGCATGACAATGACCCAAAACACATGACCAAGGCAACAAAGGAGTGGCTCAAGAAGAAGCACATTAAGGTCCTGGAGTGGCCTAGCCAGTCTCCAGACCTTAATCCCATAGAAAATATGTGGCGAGAGCTGAAGGTTCGAGTTGCCAAACGTCAGCCTCGAAACCTTAATGACTTTGAGAGGATCTGCAAAGAAGAGTGGGACAAAATCCGTCCTGAGATGTGTGCAAACCTGGTGGCCAACTACAAGAAATGTCTGACCTCTGTGATTTCTAACAAGGGTTTTGCCACCAAGTACTAAGTCGTGTTTTGCAAAGGGGTCAAATACTTATTTCACTCAGTAAAATGCAAATCAATTTAGAACTGTTCTGAAATGCATTTTTCAGGATTTTTTGTTGTTATTCTGTCTCTCGCTGTTCAAATAAACCTACCATTAAGATTATAGACTGATCATTTCTTTGTCAGTGGGTGAACGTACAAACTCAGCAGGGGATCAAATAATTGTTTCCTTAACTGTACCTACCTACACAAATCCTTTTATTAACCTCTCAAAGGCTTCACAATACGTTAGACACCCCACCTGTGATCAAGGACTTAAACAAACAGCTACTTATTCTCATGGCTATATTTTTTTACTTTGACCATTTGAGTGCCAGAGAGAGGTATCCAATGTATTGCATCACAATGCACTGGATGCCTCTTTGGCACTCAAAGGGTTAAATTGCTGAAAAAAATGAACAGCTAATCAGATATGTGCGTTCTGTAATTGCTCATGTTATGATCTTAGTTCCCATTTCACTTTCTGTTCCGTATCTAGTTAAAGGGATAGTAATACTTCATTTTAACTTTATTTTATTTTGTAGGCATTACAAAAACATGAAGAATGATATAAGTCTTATCTCTCAAACCTTTATGGTTTGAGAGATATGTACAAGCAAAGTTTCCCCCTCCCACCCCTTTTACCTACTGTAAACAATCTCTTCTCAGATGTGGAATGCAGTCCATAGACTGGACAGATAACAGAAGGGACACTCTTATTCCTATGAAAACAATGAAATCCCTGCCCCCCTTGACAAGCTTTTCAGGTTTTTCCCTTATCTTAATTGAAGATTGTCCCTCTCTGCAATCTACCTGGGCACCTCCCTTCTGCCCTGGCTGAAAAGTGTTACATCAGTAAAAGGGGCGGGAGGGGGACACTTTGCTTGTGAATATCTCTTAAACCATAAAGGTTTAAGAGATAAGACTTATATCATTCTTCATGTTTTTTTAATGCCTACAAAATAAAATAATGTTAAAACGAAGTATTACTATCCCTTTAATAAAAAGCTTTAACCTTTTAAAGGGATAGTAATAGTTTTTTTTAACATATGCGAATATTGTACATATTACAAAAAGAAATATAATAACTTACCTCCTGTCTCTCAAACCTTTATAGTTTGAGAGATCAATGCATCTAAAGTTCCCCCTCCCGCCCCTTTAATAGACATCAGCGCTGTATGGGACAGAAGCAGATCCTGGCTGGTCAAATAATCTTGTTAAAGCTTTCTTTGCACATGCTCGTTATAAGACAAGGGTATTTTCTGCGCCAGGAAACAGTGGATGGGAAAGGTCATGTGAAAGGAATGGGGGCGGAACCATGGGTGGAACTAAGACAACCTAGAGAGACTTGGCTAGGGCTCCTGTGATAAAGAACTGGTGGGTTATGTGATAAAGAGGTGATAAAGCGGAGATAAAGTCTCCAGTGATATCACTTCTCTAAATCCAGTGTTATTCTATACACAGCCTAGGCAAAAAGATCCTTAACCCTTTGAGTGCCAGGGGGTGTGCAACCCATTGCAAAGGGTTAAAGTCTGAGAAAGCTTAGTGCATTGGCTCCATAGAATAACACAAGCACTGGAGAAGTTATCTCAGCTTTCTCACCACTTTATCACACCTTAGTCCCCTCCCTCCAAGGAGCACTTCCTGAGCAAACCGACTGCACCATACAGGACATATAGGTATCAGTAATGTCATCCACAAGGCACTCGCCATCTTCCTTCCCTTTCCATCACTCAAGCCTCTGTTCCCAGTGGTCCCAGCTTAGTTTGCACATTACATTAGACCGATGATGGGAGTTGTTGTCCAACAACAGCTGGAGAGGTGCAGGTTACCTATCCTTGCCTTATCCCTTTGCGTGTCAGTGGGGTATGCAACGCATTGCAGAGCAATGTGTTGTGTATCCCTCTGTCACTCAAAGGGTTAAACTTCTATTACAGCACCTGACGCCAAGGACGGTCTCCGATTTTCAGCTCTCCTGGAAAAGCTATGTGAAAATACATATTCTGGGAGAGTTTTCAATTAGAAGTCATTTTATTTTAATTTATAGGTTTTAAGATGTCACACCAAAAAGACAATTTTCTTTAGTGAGTCACTTTATGGAAGAGTTTGAGTCATAAACTATGACTCTACAGAGCAAGTGACACAACAGAGTATTTCCGTTTCATTCAAGAAAAGTAAAGTGATAGTAATAATAGCAGCTCCGATTAATCTTCATAGTATTTGGACTTTGGAGAGTGTTATTTCAATACTGTCAGAGTTGTAGTTCAAGAGTAATTGAATGATAAACTATCCCCCTCCTGCCCCTTTTACTGATGTAACACTGCTCACTCAGAGCAGCAAGACTGTCCGGGTGGATCGCAGAGAGGAACAATCTTCAGTGATCATAAGGAAAAACCTGTCAAGAGGGCAGGGTTTTCCTTATGATCACAGTATGAAAATTGTCCCCTGCTGCGACCTGTCCGGTCAAGAGACCAGATTCCGCATCTGAGGGGAGGCGGCTTACACTAGGTAAAAGGGGCGGGAGGGGGATACTTTATCATTCAATTACTCTTGAACTACAACTCTGACAGTATTAAAATAACTCTCTCCACGGCCAAAATACTATGAAGATGAATTTGAACTGCTGTTTTTGTGAAACATTACTATCCCTTTAAATACTGTTGAGTTGCACTGAAATATAGCAAGAAAATACTGAAATATAGTTTTTTCCTACAAATTTCACAGCTCCTTTAAAATAACTGTAGGAAGCAAGAGCAGAAATGCACTGTCACCTCTGTTCCCCAAAAAAACCCATACAGCAGCCACAGGACTTACTGCCCCAGGCCCCGTGATTGGACATGTGATTTCATATGGTGGCCCTAAGCAAGGGGCGGGAAAAATCCCTGGAGCCCGGGAGTCTGGGCTCTTAAAAATTCACTGCTGTCTTCTACATTCTTGAAGCATTTGCTATACATGTGTGTGTACATAAACCTTTTCACTTGCTACTACAACTCACAGAAAGCTCCTAAAAATTTTTTCTTTGACTCCAAAATGTGTTTTTATTTTTGTCCAGGGTTGGATTTCCCAATAGGCAGAGTAAGCAACTGGCTAGATCTCCTGGGTTTTGAGGGGCGGTGCCTCAGCTGTGCTAGCCACACCCACATTTTGAATTGTGGGTTTGGCCAGAGCAATCGTAATGTACCAGTTTCATGCCTCTTAACTGGCTATTATTTAACCCCTTGGATGCTAGAGAGATCGTAAACACATTGCTCCACAATTTGTTGGTGATCTCTCTAGCAACCAAGGGGTTAAAGCTGTTTTTCCCCATTCATTCTTGTTATTGGCCAAGGGTATTTTCTGTGCCAAGAAACAGTGGGTGGGACTGGGGGCGTTGTCATGTGAGGAGTGTGGCCTTGAGCAGGGTTAACCTTTTAAGCGCCAGAGGGATATGCAAAGCAATGTGTTGCATACCCCTCTGGCACTCAAAGGGTTAAAGGCACCTAGAGTGCCTGGCCCAGGGGAACCTGGAATGTAAATCCAGCTCTGTTTTTGTCCACTCTGTCCTAAACATGAACCCTTTAAGTGCCAGAGGGGTACCCAATACTCCACTGGAACTCAAAGGGTTAAATTCACACCAGTTCCTGTACACAGAACATTCAGATAAAAACTGGGACCAGACATGAACACATCCCCTCTCCATTCTCCTGTAAAGGATCTAAGCTATGGTCTTGCAGAATCAAGCCTTTCATTGGTTACATAGTACAGCCACTAGCAGAAGCACAGTACTTACAAGGTCATCGATTGTTATTTCAGGACACACGTGTTGCCACAAGATAAAGAACAAGGACACATTAAGATGAAGACTTCCACCTTACCCACCTCTCACACAGAAAATGCATTCAATCAGAAAAGCCATGACAACCTCGTAAAAAGGGTTTACTCTGCTTAATGCACTGACATGATTTTATATTAGATAAGGAAAATGATAAACACATACAAGAGGCATAGCATATTAGCCTCTAAGAATGGTCAATCCTAGAACCAGGTTAAACAACAAAAGGTCATACATTTCCTGTTGGACTACAACTCCCATTATCCTCAGCCAGCCACTGGTCATGATGTGAACTGTAGTACAATAGCTAGAAGGAACATGGCACTCTAAAACAGAGGTGGGAAAAATCCAGGGAGGCAAGACTGTTTTGTATACATCTTGTATACGTCTATGTATATTCTTCCCTGTCTCATAAAACTCCTAGTTCATCCCTTGCTCTACAGGTGATGGGAACTGTAATCAAGCAATCTTAAATGTGATACTGTATCTAGAAGACGTTCCCTATAGTTCTGATCTGAGTGCCCTTGTACGAACTACTCTTTGGAACCGGAAGAGTCTTCGATCTAAGTGCTACTGTATCCGTTTCCAGAAAACAGAGATCCTCAATGCTGTCACTCTCTGGAACGTGTCAGTGAGTGTCACGCTCAGGAACAGAGGTCCTGCAGATATGTGAAATTGACACACTTTGTCAACTGACAATCAGAGGTTTTCCAGATAAAAATGTGATAGGGTCACTCCCAGCAACCAGGGTTCTACAGACCTGAATTTTGAGGTTACACTTTTTAGGAACCAGAGTTTATCCAGTTCAGAGGGTTTTTGTGTTTTTTTGCACTAAGAAGGTAAATGTTCTCTAGAATTAAAGTGGACCTGTTCCCTTAAAGGGCAACTATATGCCAATACTGCCTTATCAGTAGATTGCCAAACATGCCAGGGCTGCAACGAGCATCAGTGGACCAAGGAGGCAGAAGAACAGTGGTCTTAATGGACCCCGAGGTTTCCCTCATTGGACCTTGTGAAGAGACTGATCTGCAAGACTGAAATCTCAAAACTCAGTCTCTTGTGCTGTACAATGCAGACCCCATTAACTTTCTGCTCTGGGCTTGATGGGATTCAATGCACTTTTGTAACAAAGGGTGATATAAAGGTAATACCTTTTAATGGATAACTGAAAGTACAATCTTTCTGGTCACTAAGGCCTCTTCTTCAGGCGTGGGTTAACAATAAAGCTAAAGTAGCACTGTATTTATATTTACAGATTATGACATACATTTTGAACAAATGCTATGAATACATAGTGGGCATGGTACCACATTTTCTCCTGCTTTACGCCTGAACTCCTGACACAGAGGATTTATAAAGGCTGCATATGCAACCTGTGACGTTTGTGTCTGGGAGCTACATAACTGTGTTTGCTTCAGCAGAGTGGATCTGTTTTCTGACTCCCAAAAAGTAATTTTTAGGCCACACAGTGCACCCCTAGTCTTATTAACCCTTTGTGCTCCAAAGTGGTATGCAATGCATTACTCTGCAATGCGTTGCATACCCCTCTGGCACTCAAAAGGTTATGATGACTGTTCCCATAAGAGCAAACGAAGTAAAACAAAACTGACTTTTAATAACAGTATAAAAAAAAAACAAAAAAAAACAACTATCACTATATTGTGCCAACCATTTGTTTGTAATTAAACTTTACTGGATGGTGGCACAGTGTGGCATCTTATGTTAATGAGTTTCTGTGTTGGACCAATATTGTCACACACTAGAGATAAGCTTGGACTTGATCAGAACACAGAGCATAATTTGCAAGGAACTGGCAAAACATTCCATAGTGTGTGCCATCAAAACATTCCATAGTGTGCCATCATCAAAACATTCCATAGTGTGCCATCATCACAACATTCCATAGCGAGTCATCAAAACATTCCATAGTGAGTCATCAAAACATTCCATAGTGTGCCATCATCAAAACATTCCATAGTGTGCCATCATCAAAACATTCCATAGTGAGTCATCAAAACATTCCATAGTGTCCTCAAAACATTCCATAGTGTGCCATCATCACAACATTCCATAGTGTGCCATCATCAAAACATTCCATAGTGAGTCATCAAAACATTCCATAGTGTGCCATCATCACAACATTCCATAGTGTCCTCAAAACATTCCATAGTGTACCATCATCAAAACACTCCATAGTGTCCTCAAAACATTCCATAGTGTACCATCATCAAAACATTCCATAGTGTCCTCAAAACATTCCATAGTGCCATCAAAACATTCCATAGTGCCATCAAAACATTCCATAGTGTGCCATCAAAACATTCCATAGTGCCATCAAAACACAATGGTTAATTTCTAAAACATCATTTAACTAAACAACTTATAGGCAGATCTTAACCCTTTGAGTGCCGGGGGGGGGGGTGACACACTGAACAGCAATGCACTGCACATGCGTCTGATACTAAAAGAGTTAATTCTTTATAAAAGAAAAATTAGACCCATCTTAAGGTAACAGGTCCGCTTTAAGTGTAAGGTTTTCTAGAAACTAGGGTGCCGTTCAGGGACACTGCAGAGATGAGAGCAGTAGGGTACTTGTCCTCAGCTCTAGTGCAGCTATGGGGGGGGGATCATTATACATTGCTAGATATCAGTGCTCAACCTGGGGAAGACACAATAAGGTGTGATAAAGCAGAGATAACTTCTCCAGTGACATCACTTCTCCATTTCCTATTCCATGGAGCCCATGTACCAAGGTTTATGTAGTGGGAGAGATCTTAGTGCATAGACACCATAGAATAACATAGAAACTGGAGAAGTGATATCACTGAAAAAGTCATCTCCACTTTATCACCTCTTTATCACACCTAATAACCCTTCTGCTCTTTCTCAGAAACACCAGATGCCCATTGACTGTTGTGACCGGTGTGATGGGCTGCAAAGAAATAAACATAAATACCAAAGCCTTAGACTAGCATTACACTGCAACAAACATTGCACTGCAGCTCCTGTTTGATATCACGATCAAGTTCTCTCTTTAGTGTTTAGAACTCTGCCTGGAGGCCATTTTCTTGTAGCCCAGCAGAGGCATCATTTACTGTCACAGTAAGCAATGGGCATTTGTCCTTCCGGTGTTTAGAACTCTGTGCTCTGGAGTCTTCATTCCTGGACTTTGTATTGTCCCAGAAGGGGGCTGCACAGGACATGGGACACACATTTTAAATCCAGGACTGTCCCAGACTTAAAAACTGTTTTGAATTACAAAAAATTAAATTCTGTGGATTTAACAATTTTTATTTCCACAGAAATCCCATACTGAGCAGTATCCAATCCAGATACAGGTCATGGGAGCAGATAAAAGGGATTAAACAGATAAAAGCCAATCAATGTTATTGTAAAGTGAAGGAAACAGCTGCACACAGACACCATATGGCATCACTTGACATCTGTGCTTTGCTATTTTACATTTTATGTGTTTATCTAAATGTAGCGACTGATGAGCTGTTCCAGTGCAGTATGGCGCATCATCGATAGTCTGTCGGGATTCAGAATGGTGGTGTTAAGTAAAGGAGCTGGTGGGGGGCGACATATCATCAAAATATATTGCAGTTCAGATTTTTTTTTTCTCCAATTAAACTGCAATTTTTCATTCCGGTCACCAGGGGGTGCTGTTCTTGTCACAACCACAGCAGAGTGATTATCAAAGACTCAAGCTCTCTGTAGAGAACTATGGGGGAGATTTCTAAAAGTAGAGCGAGAAATATCTGTAACTTGGTCTAAAATTGAAGTTTGGCATTAAAAAGAAGCTTACACCAGTTTTGGAAGCCTTAACCCCTTAACGATTGCCTGACCCGGAGGAACGGCACACTTTTTTGTCTCCATGAATTATGGCATGGCAGAATTCCTTGACGTATCAGAACCGTCATTGGTCCTTAACGTCTGTACCGTTGTGACAGTCCTGGCACCTCACATGACTTTAAGAGGTTAGCGAGACGTAGTTGTGTTTTTAGAAAAGTGACTCACAGCTGGCAGAAAATTCTGGCACTGCGAATTAATGAAGAAAGGTTGCTGTGACTATTTAGCGACAGAATTTTCACCAGAATCTTAACACCAGGTATAATCTGTTATTAAGCATTCAGAGTGTT
Organism: Rhinophrynus dorsalis; assembly: GCA_037306005.1. Lineage (NCBI taxonomy): Eukaryota > Metazoa > Chordata > Amphibia > Anura > Rhinophrynidae > Rhinophrynus > Rhinophrynus dorsalis. Next base: position 670,067,071 of record CM074718.1, read on the forward strand.
AACAACATAATAATAACGCCGTATTTATAATGATGTCTTTACTTATTTAGACCTGACATTATCGCCAGTTGCCATGACTTATAGACCATTCTTTAAAAAGTACTAAGAATATTATATATATACACACATATATATATATATTTTTTTTTTATAAATCTCCCCCAATGGGCCGTGTGCATAAAAAATAAAAAGGATCAATGAAATTCTGGGGCAAACCAAGTTCACAATAGGTGACAAATAAAAAATTTCAGTTGGTTCAAAATTATCTTGTAACCTTTTGAGTGCTAGAAAGGTCTCCAACGCATTGCTTAGCAATTCAATTCTCTAGCATTCAAGGGGTTAAAAATCCAAATTTTAAACAATGGAATTCTGGATAATTTTCATGTTGGTTTATCACACAATTGCTCTGCTCCAGTTCTATACATACAGCCCACTATAACAAAATAAATACATACAAATAAAATAAAAAAAAATTACTTCTGAATATGTTAGTAAACACAAGGTTGAACTGTAATGAGTTTTGAATAAAACATCTCAAACCAGTGGAAGTATCATTGTTTTACTCAGAAGGAAAATCCCTATATCATCTCTCTCTCTTTTTTTTTTTTTTATAATAAATTTAGGGAACTTGCGGCTAGAGAAAGACCTGGGTATCCTTGTAAACTACAAACTTGGAAGCAGTGACCAGTGTCAAATAGCAGTAGCAAAAGCAAACAATGTCCTGTCTTGTAAGAAAAGGGGTATTGAAGCAAGAGTGGATTACATCATTTTGCATTTCTACAAATCATTGGTAAGATCTCACCTCATATATGCAGTGCAGTTTTGGGCACCATTTCTGAAAAACGATATTACAGAACTGGAGGCAGTACAGTGTAGAACAACAAAATTGATCAAGGGAATGGAGGACTTTACATATGAGGAATGACTAGACAAACGTTTAATCATGAGAAAAGACAACTAAGAGAAGATCTTGTCCCAATGTACAAATAGATGTGAGGTCAATAGAAGGATCTCTCTGTGAGCTTTTCATTCCAAGGCCTGATTAAATAACCAGGGGCCACTCCTTCAGATTAAAGGAAAGGAGGATTTGACTTCAGCAGAGTAAGGGGCTTTTTAAAGTAGGGTCTGGTAAACTGAGGATTTCCTTGCCAAAGGATGTGGTAATGGCAGCTACAATAGATACATTTAAAAGAAGATTAGATACACTTCTTTCAAGAGGAAACATACAGGGTTATACTATGTATTATGAAGTAAAACAGGAAGTTCTGATAAAGACTAAATCATTTGGCAACAGGAAAGCTATATAATTCTCAAGATTTCAAGAGTAATTGAATGATAAAGTATCCCTCTCCCGCTCCTTTTACTGATGTAATACTGCTCACCTCAGAGCAGCAAGACTGTCCGGATGGATCGCAGAGAGGGACAATCTTCAGTGAGCAGAAGGAAAAACCTGTCAAGGGGGGCAGGGTTTTCCTTATGATCACAGTAAGAAGATTGTCCCTTGCTGTGATCTGTCCAGTCCAGAGACCAGATTCCACATCTGAGAGGAGGTGGCTAACGCTAGGTAAAAGGGGCGGGAGGAGGATACTTTATCATTCAATTACTCTTGTACTACAACTCTGACAGTATTGAAATAACACTCTCCATGGCCCAAATACTATGAAGATTAATTGGAGCTGCTTTTTGTGAAACATTACTATCCCTCTTTAAGACCCACATTTCTTTATCAGATTATAAACATAAAAAATAGCAGTGGACTAAAACACAAATCAAATGTAAATAAAAAAACTATATTGATGTACCTGAATTGTGTGCAGATCACAAGACCCACTTATTCCTAGATTACAGTTCACCTTTATTATACATTACACCAAGGAACTCGGGCCCATATTTATACGAGCAAACAGAGGTTATTCTAGGGTAAACCAACTAAACTGCACAGTAGGGGACAAATAAAAATCCCCAAATTATCATGCACTTAAATAGAGTTTTTTAAACCCCTGAGCGCCAGAAAGGTCTTCAGTGCTTTGCAATACACTGGAGACCACTAGCATTCAAAGAGTTAAAAGCCCAACTCACTTTAACAGAAATTTGTATTTGTCCCATATGGTGCAGCTGGTTTACTCCAAAATAACCACTGGGTCCCTGGATCCTGGATGCTTGACTACAACTCCCATCATCCTTAGCTGAGGATATTGGTAGTTGTAGTTCAACAACCACTGGAAAGCTGCAAGTTGCCCATCATTTTATGAGTCCCCCCAAGCCAAGGCAGGACTAGAATTCCGATGATCCTGGAGAATGATGGGAATTTTAGTCCAGCCACAGCAGAAGGTGCACACACGGTCTATTCTTGTACTAGGTCATATGAATGGACCGACCACCCTAAAACTAATTTAAAGGGAAACTATCACCCCTATACAAGTTTACCTTGTAATCCGTATCTAGCGCAAAGCTTAAATTATTGGTGATTTTTATTTAAAAAAGAATGCTGTGGCGAAATATATATTATTAACCCTTTAAGGACCGGCCATGAGCGCACACGGCCAGAATTTAAGGATCACGGACCTTTTTTTTTGTTTGTTTTTTGTTTCTGGTTCCAGGTAAGGCAACCTGCTCTTTCTCCAGTGCACCACAAATTTCTGAATACTAAAGGAAGAACTGTCCACTGACTTCTGTGACAGAAAGTGATGCCTGTGGTGGGCTACAAGATAATGTACATTACACCCAAAGCCTTAGACTAGCATTACACTACAACAAAATTGCCCTGCAGCTCCTGATTGTCAGGATCAATTATCAGATCTCTTTCTAGTGTTTGGAGCTCTGTCCAGAAGCCATTTTCTTGTAGCCCAGCAGAGACATCACTTCCTGTCACAGTAGGCAATGGGCAGTTCTTCTACCGTTCTCCTACCAGAATGGGGCTGCCCGGGACATGGGACACACATGTAAAATCCAGGACTTTCCTGGGCAATACAGGACAAGTGGTCACCCTATTTCGAATAGCTCCGCGAACGTTAAGTTTGGCCATGAACATAAAGTGCTGTCAAAATATAACGTTTAATTTCCCAAAATCTATTTTGAGGAAGTTTTTAATTCTTTGGAAAACAAACTTCTCTAATGGTAATTTAAGACAGCTGAGACTATTCCACGGCTGCTGTACTCATTCGTCTATGTATATTATTTAGTTATTTACTGCAGACTGTCATTGTAACATTATGAAAGCACCAGACGAAGAAATTGGTTTGTAATCTGGTTCATAATTTACATTTGGCAAATATAAAACCACAAAGCACACATGATTTGTACAATGCAAACAGATGACTCACACTTATCAGGACTTTTCAGATTAAGATGGAGATTTACATACATTTTTTTTTTTTTTTTTTTTTACAAATGACTACAAGTTACTATTATTTGAAAGGATATGTCAAAATAGTCACAAATATATAATAGACAGTATATACATAAAGTCTCCCAGGCTGATGTACTAAAGATTAGTGGTACAATTCTATACAAACCAATTTTATCACAGGGAACAAATTAAAAAAATATATTACACAGATTTAAATTGGCCTTTTCAATGTCAGAGTCTCCAACGCATTGTGAAACCTCTCTAGCATTCAAGCGGTTAAGAGTCAAATTTTGATTAAACCTTTGAATGCCAGAGGGGTATGCAATGCATTGCGTACCCCTCTGGCACTCAAAGGGTTAAAGGGGATTGCACACGTCTGTTGAAGATAAGGATTTTAGTGCTGTAATTAAAGTGGAACTACCACCTTTAACAAAGAAAGCCCCAAATAATTCCTCATCTGGCGACTAGCTGATCAGTAGCGCTAGTCGCCAGAATTATTACATCGTTAAAGCAAATTATCCACTGCTCCGGGACTGACAGGCAGGAAGGAGCGCAGACATCTTTCCAAAGTGACATCTGCATACCCACCAAGTGTCCCTCTTTAGGTGGGACAGTCCCTCTTTTACACCAAAATCCCTCTGTCCCTCTTTCCCACCCTGGTGTCCCTGTGTTTAGGAGATCAGAGTGTGTGGTGTGTATAGAAGTGTATCACCCTGGTGTCCCTCTTTTTAGATGATCAGACTGTGTGGTGTGTATATAAATGTATCACACTGGTGTCCCTGTGTTTAGGAGATCAGACTGTGTGGTGTGTATATAAGTGTATCACCCTGGTGTCCCTGTGTGTAGGAGATCAGACTGTGTGGTGTGTATATAAGTGTATCACCCTGGTGTCCCTGTGTTTAGGAGATCAGACTGTGTGGTGTGTATATAAGTGTATCACCTTGGTGTCCCTGTGTTTAGGAGATCAGACTGTGTGGTGTGTATATAAGTCTATCACCCTGGTGTCCCTGTGTTTAGGAGATCAGACTGTGTGGTGTGTATATAAGTGTATCACCCTGGTGTCCCTGTGTTTAGAAGATCAGGCTGTGTGGTGTGTATAGAAGTGTCTCACCCTGGTGTCCCTGTGATTAGGAGATCAGACTGTGTGGTGTGAATATAAGTGTATCACCCTGGTGTCTCTGTGTTTAGGAGATCAGACTGTGTGGTGTGTATAGAAGTGTATCACCCTGGTGTCCCTGTGTTTAGGAAATCAGGCTGTGTGGTGTGTATATAAGTGTATCACCCTGGTGTCCCTGTGTTTAAGAGATAAGACTGTGTGGTGGGTATATAAGTGTATCACCCTGGTGTCCCTGTGTTTAGGAGATCAGACTGTGTGGTGTGTATATAAGTGTATCACCCTGGTGTCCCTGTGTTTAGGAAATCAGGCTGTGTGGTGTGTATATAAGTGTATCGCCCTGGTGTACCTGTGTTTAGGAGATCAGACTGTGTGGTGTGTATATAAGTGTATCACCCTGGTGTCCCTGTGTTTAGGAGATCAGACTGTGTGGTGGGTATATAAGTGTATCACCCTGGTGATCCTGTGTTTAGGAGATCAGACTGTGTGGTGTGTATATAAGCGTATCACCCTGGTGTCCCTGTGTTTAGGAGATCAGACTGTGTGGTGTGTATATAAGTGTATCACCTTGGTGTCCCTGTGTTTAGGAGATCAGATGGTGTAGTGTGTATAGAAGTGTATCACCCTGGTGTCCCTGTGTTTAGGAGATCAGACTGTGTGGTGTGTGTATAGAAGTGTATCACCCTGGTGTCCTTGTATTTAGGAGATCAGACTGTGTGGTGTGTGTATAGAAGTGTATCACCCTGGTGTCCCTGTGTTTAGGAGATCAGACTGTGTGGTGTGTGTATAGAAGTGTATCACCCTGGTGTCCCTGTATTTAGGAGATCAGACTGTGTGGTGTGTATAGAAGTGTATTACCCTGGTGTCCCTGTGTTTAGGAGATCAGACTGTGTGGTGTATTTAAGTGTATCACCCTGGTGTCCCTGTGTTTAGGAGATCAGACTTTTTGGTGTGTATATAAGTGCATCACCCTGGTGTCCCTGTGTTTAGGAGATCAGACTGTATGGTGTGTATATAAGTGTATCACCCTGGTGTCCCTCTTTTTAGATGATCAGACTGTGTGGTGTGTATATAAATGTATCACACTGGTGTCCCTGTGTATAGGAGATCAGACTGTATGGTGTGTATAGAAGTGTATCACCCTGGTGTCCCTGTGTTTAGGAGATCAGACTGTATGGTGTGTATAGAAGTGTATCACCCTGGTGTCCCTGTGTTTAGGAGATCAGACTGTGTGATGTGTATAGAAGTGTATCACCCTGGTGTCCCTGTGTTTAGGAGATCAGACTGTGTGGTGTGTATATAAGTGTATCACCCCGGTGTCCCTGTGTTTAGGAGATCAGACTGTATGGTGTGTATAGAAGTGTATCACCCTGGTGTCCCTGTGTTTAGGAGATCAGACTGTGTGATGTGTATAGAAGTGTATCACCCTGGTGTCCCTGTGTTTAGGAGATCAGACTGTGTGGTGTGTATATAAGTGTATCACCCCGGTGTCCCTGTGTTTAGGAGATCAGACTGTATGGTGTGTATAGAAGTGTATCACCCTGGTGTCCCTGTGTTTAGTAGATCAGACTGTGTGGTGTGTATATAAGTGTATCGCCCTGGTGTCCCTGTGTTTAGGAGATCAGACTGTGTGGTGTGTATAGAAGTGTATCACCCTGGTGTCCCTGTGTTTAGGAGATCAGACTGTGTGGTGTGTATAGAAGTGTATCACCCTGGTGTCCCTGTGTTTAGGAGATCAGACTGTGTGGTGTGTATATAAGTGTATCACCCTGGTGTTCCTGTGTTTAGGAGACCAGACTGTGTGGTGTGTGTATAGAAGTGTATCACCCTGGTGCCCCTGTGTTTAGGATATCAGACTGTGTGGTGTGTATAGAAGTGTATCACCCTGGTGTCCCTGTGTTTAGGAGATCAGACTGTGCGGTGTGTAAATAAGTGTATCACCCTGGTGTCCCTGTGTTTAGGAGATCAGACTGTGTGGTGTGTATAGAAGTGTATCACTCTGGTGTCCCTGTGTTTAGGAGATCAGACTGTGTGGTGTGTATAGAAGTGTATCACCCTGGTGTCCCTGTGTTTAGGAGATCAGACTGTGTGGTGTGTATAGAAGTGTATCACCCTGGTGTCCCTGTGTTTAGGAGATCAGACTGTGTGGTGTGTATAGAAGTGTATCACTCTGGTGTCCCTGTGTTTAGGAGATCAGACTGTGTGGTGTGTGTATGGAAATGTATCACCCTGGTGTCCCTGTGTTTAGGAGATCAGACTGTGTGGTGTGTATAGAAGTGTATTACCCTGGTGTCCCTGTGTTTAGGAGATCAGACTGTGTGGTGTGTATATAAGTGTATCACCCTGGTGTCCCTGTGTTTAGGAGATCAGACTGTGCGGTGTGTATAGAAGTGTATCACCCTGGTGTCCCTGTGTTTAGGAGATCAGACTGTGTGGTGTGTATAGAAGTGTATCACCCTGGTGTCCCTGTGTTTAGGAGATCAGACTGTGTGGTGTGTATAGAAGTGTATCACCCTGGTGTCCCTGTGTTTAGGAGATCAGACTGTGTGGTGTGTATAGAAGTGTATCACTCTGGTGTCCCTGTGTTTAGGAGATCAGACTGTGTGGTGTGTATAGAAGTGTATCACCCTGGTGTCCCTGTGTTTAGGAGATCAGACTGTGTGGTGTGTATAGAAGTGTATCACTCTGGTGTCCCTGTGTTTAGGAGATCAGACTGTGTGGTGTGTGTGTATGGAAGTGTATCACCCTGGTGTCCCTGTGTTTAGGAGATCAGACTGTGTGGTGTGTATAGAAGTGTATTACCCTGGTGTCCCTGTGTTTAGGAGATCAGACTGTGTGGTGTGTATATAAGTGTATCACCCTGGTGTCCCTGTGTTTAGGAGATCAGACTGTGCGGTGTGTATAGAAGTGTATCACCCTGGTGTCCCTGTGTTTAGGAGATCAGACTGTGTGGTGTGTATAGAAGTGTATCACTCTGGTGTCCCTGTGTTTAGGAGATCAGACTGTGTGGTGTTTATAGAAGTGTATCTCCCTGGTGTCCCTGTGTTTAGTAGATCAGGCTGTGTGGTGTGTATAGAAGTGTATCATCACCCTGGTGTCCCTGTGTTTAGGAGATCAGACTGTGTGGTGTGTATAGAAGTGTATCTCCCTGGTGTCCCTGTGTTTAGGAGATCAGACTGTGTGGTGTGTATATAATTGTATCACCCTGGTGTCCCTGTGTTTAGGAGATCAGACTGTGTGGTGTGTATAGAAGTATAGAAGTGTATCCGTCCGGCCCCAGGACCAGAATTCAGATTCAGTGGGAGGGGGCCAGAAGGGGCAGGAGGGGGATCTTTCTACATTTAATATCTTTTGAACTACAGAAAAGTTAGTAGATAAACATACCGCCATATGTTACATTTACTATAAAGAAGACTCGACTTTATAACAAAGATTACTATCCCTTTAATGGGATAATATTGGTTACTATTAACAAAGTTTACTAGTGTAGCAATTAAAAATATAAATGCATTGGCCTATACCCCATCTCTCAAACATGTCCAGTTTGAGAGATATAAGCTGGTAAAGTTCCCCCCTCCCGCCCCTTTCAATGATGTCAGCGCTCTAGCTCACAGAAGGAGATCCTGATCCCAGGACCGGCCGGTTGCTCTTCAGCAGAGCGAAATAGCGTTATCTATAAAGAAATAATTCACTGGAACAGTCTACAAAGCGTGCTTGCAAACCAGGCACACTTTGTAGAACATTCCAATGAAGTATTCCATACTAGTATTATCCAGAATAAGCCCAGCATTATTGAGAAATCCAACTCATTCTGAGGTGGCCAACCAAGCAGCTTGTGGTAGAGGCATCTGCACTGTCAGTCACTTCCTGTACCTTAAGGTACATTGGAGCTCCTCCTAGAGGAGACCAGGACAAACAGCTCCGGCTCACAGATGTCTCTTTGGAAAGATGTCTGCACTGGTGCCTTCCTGACTGTCTCAGAACGAGTGGGATTTCTCAATAACTCTGGACTTATTCCGGATAATACTAGTATGGATATACTTATCGTTATGTGCATAATTATTTGCAGGTAACTTTTGGGTAATAGTTCCACTTTAAGAGTCCCATTTAAATCAATGGTACTTTTCGGAGTTTTAACTCGTCCATATAAGACGACGACCAGCGGCACCAAACAAACACAGTTCACTGATCTATACAAACCAAAATACTTCAATGTGTGTGTATATGTATATATGTATGTGTGTGTTTGCTAAATAAATGAATACATTTATTAATCTGAACTGGGAACCAAATGGATACACAACATACAAATATAATAGCAAATTAGTTATGCAATATGACCAACAGATGTTGCCAAATTTAGACTTGTGAACTTAAAACTCTCCACTTTGGCATATATTGTAATTTAGAACGCTTCTATGGGAGGGAGAATGGTTAGCCACTGCACATTCATTTTAATGCCACTATTTCAAACTGCATTTTACAGACAGAAAACAGTAAAAAGACTGCCCACCCTGTCCACCTCCACAAATTATCCACCCTGTCCATCTCCATACTGCCCACCTCCACACACTGCCAACCTCCACACCCTGTCCTTCTCCACACACTGTCCACCCTGTCCTCCTCCACAGTGCCCACCACCTCCACACACTGGCCTCATTGGCCTCCTCCACATACTGTCCACCTCCAACACCCTGGCCAACTCCACATTGTCCCCATTGTCCCCCCTCCACACCCTGTCCACCCTGTGGTCCTCCACACCATGTCCACCCATCTCTGTCCTGACCCCCTCCACACTCTGTGCCCACTGACCCCGCTCCACACTCTGTGCCCATTGTCCACCTCCACACTCTGTGGCTGTGCCCATTGTCAACCTCCAACACTCCACACCAGATACAGGCCACCGACATAAGCTGCTAGCAAAGAGAAGATTCAAGACAGGAAGTGCATAATGCGGTGTTCTGGCGAGCAGAGCGCGCAACGAGCATGGTTATTGGCGTCCGCTTCCCCAGTGGTGTTGTCATCATTATGCGCATGGTACGCAGACCTGAAGGTTGGTACACATGCGCAGCTATCAAGTAGCTTCCCTATACATTGAGTCTCAATAGACTCAAGGAAGGGAAGCATAATATCAGTGACAGACACTGACAATGGCGCTTAGGGAACATCGGTTAGCTGCCGGCAGTCGGAGGGATTGTTCTCGCGGGTGGGGGCGTCCGAGCGGGCGGCTTTTTATGCCGGGCGGCCTGGGCCTATTTTAATTTGTGGGACTGGAGCTGCAGCTCCCTCAGCCCTTACGTTAATCCGGCCCTGAGATTAGGTTGTGCCTAGGCACACCCCATGCACACGCCTATGGTAAAATACAACTTCAATGCAGATTCATTAAAAGCAAAATCTTTTTTATTAAACAATGCATATAAAATAGGTAAAAGTACCTGACATGTGTTGCTCAGATTGTAAATTTGGAGAAGCTCAGTGAGTGGGTACAATAAAGCAGTGGGTGTAACCAGCAGTGATCGCTGCTGTTTAATAAAGAAGATTTTACTTTTAATGAATCTACATAGAAGTTGGCTATTACAGTGTAAGTGTGCCTTCTTTTCTTTGAAGTTTTAACCCTTTGAGTGCCATAGGGGTATGCAACGCATCCCCAGTGACACAGTTGATACACCCCAGAATTCCACCTCTTTAGTTTATTGGTTACAGGCAGTACAGCTTAAAAGGCAACTAAAGCGGCAATAAGTGGCTCTTAATCTGTTTCATTTAAGCACCAAAGGGGGGTGCTTTGCTATGTGTTCCACCCCATTTCTGGTCCTTAAAAGGTTAAAACAAGGACTTACAATGGAAGGTGTTGTTCATACAGCACGGTAAACCTATTTAATTTTTGGATCATTGCATCTGCATATAGTGACATACCTCTCAACATTTAAAAGGATAGTAATGTTTCATAATAAAAGCGGCTCTAATTAATCATCATAGTATTTGGACTCTGGAGAGTGTTATTTCAATTCTATCAGAGTTGTAGTTCAAGAGTAATTCAATGACAAAGTATCCCCCTCCCGCCCCTTTTACTGATGTAACACTGCTCAGCCAGATCAGAAGGGAGGTGCCCAGGTAGACTGCAGAGCGGGACAATCTTCAATTAAGATAAGGGAAAAACCTGAAAAACTTGTCAAGGGGGGCAGGGCTTTCATTGTTCTCATAGGAAGAAGATTGTCCCCTTCTGTTATCTGTCTGGTCTATGGACTGCATTCCACATCTGAGAAGAGATAGATTACACTAGGTAAAAGGGGCGGGAGGGGAAACTTTGCTTGTGAATATCTCTCAAACCTTTATATCGTTCTTCATGTTTTTTTAATGTCTACAAAATAAAATAAAGATAAAACGAAGTATTACTATCCCTTTAAAATGGCCTAAAACACTTGTTTTAGGTGGTGTTGCTGTGGAGAGTGGTTGTCAGGTGGAACATTCCTGAGAATTTTTTTAGGTTATATCATGACCTAATGACACATTTCTGTGTAACTGAATAACTGATTTAGCTCAAGAACAAAGTATTTATTTACTGAGGTTTAAACAAACATTAATGTGGGTTGCATTAATGTGGAACAATGTGATATACTTATATACTTTCCACACAGTGTGGTCTACTAAATAGAGGGACACCAAGGTAGGAAAGAGGGACAGAGGGATTTGGGTCTCAGGGAGGGGCTGTCCGTCCTATAGAGGGATATGTGGGAGGTATGGACCTCAATATCTTCTAAAGAGGGACACTTGGGAGGTATGTAGTGATCTCTAGTGAATTCTGCCTCTAGCTCACACACCTCCCCACAACAAACAATAGGTTTCAATACACATGAAGGGTCCATATGGGTCATTTGTCTTTATCAGATTGTAAAGTGAAACTAAGTAGAAGTAGGTTATGAAAGATGAAATGCAAGAAAATTAAAATAAATAATAATGCTGCATATAGTGGGTGACAAGAGTTGCAGTCTAACAGCTGGTGAGCTGCATGTTGCCCAACCCTGCCGGGCGGCAGTGTTTAGTCAGTGCATGAGGTCATTCTGTGACATAAAAATGAAGGGTGTAGTCAATAAACCGAATTAAACCCTTTCAATTGTCTTTGCCCAACTTGTTTACAAATAATAAAACTATTCAGCTGTAACTTACATTGCTACATTTGGGCGGTACTGTATCTCTGAAAGCAATTAATTATATTTTTTTTAAGTCTTAAAAAGATTATGTAAAAAGCTTGGGGTGCATTGTGCAGTCCCAAAATGGCTCCTATCAGCTGTTTTTTTTTTGGGGGGGGGTAATGTTCAGAAATCCGCCTCATCCCTCTGCAGAAATGCAACCTGGGTGTATGTGGCTCTCATCCCAGTACAGAAGGTATATGGGTACTACACAGCACAGGACAGGAGACTGAACTGGTACACTTAACCCTTGCAGTGCCAGAGAGGTTCGGAATGCATTGCGAAGCAAATCACTCTGCACCCTTCTGGCAATCAAAGGGTTAAGACCAGGGGTCAAGTCCTGGGAAAAAAAATGTGGGAACTCACCCAAGATCCCCCCCCCCAAAATAAATATGTATGGCTCACGTCAAGTGTTTCTCTCTCTATACCTGTGTGTGTGTCATTGCATGTATGTGTGTGTCTATCTCACTCTATGTATGTCAGTGCATGTGTGTGGGAGTTTGCGTGTCTATATGTGTGTATGTCTGTTGCATGTGTCTTTGTCTCTATCACTGTTGCATGCATGCACACACATTGCCCCCCATCATCTCCACATTGCCCTCACATTAACCCCCATCATCTCCACATTTCCATCATATTCACACTTCCCTCACATTGACCCCATCATATCCACACTACCCTCACATTACCCCCATCATCTCCACATTGTCCCCCATCATCTCCACATTGCCCTCACATTAACCCCCATCATCTCCATATTGTCCTCACATTAACCCCCATCATCTCCACACTGCCCCCCCATCATCTTCACATTGCCTCCCATCATCTCCACATTACCCTCACATTGCCCCCCATCATCTTCACATTGCCCCCCATCATCTTCACATTGCCCCCCATCATCTCCACATTACCCTCACATTGCCCCCCATCATCTTCACATTACCCTCACATTGCCCCCCATCATCTCCACATTACCCTCACATTGCCCCCCATCATCTTCACATTGCCCCCATCATCTTCACATTGCCCCCCATCACCTCCCCATTGCCCTCACATTGCCCACCATCATCTCCACATTGCCCCCCATCATGTCCACATTACCCTCACAGTAACCCCCATCATCTCCACACTGCCCCCCATCATCTTCACATTGCCCCCCACCACCTCCACATTGCCCTCACATTGCCCCCCATCACCTCCCCATTGCCCTCACATTGCCCACCATCATCTCCACATTGCCCCCCATCATGTCCACATTACCCTCACATTAACCCCCATCATCTCCACACTGCCCCCCCATCATCTTCACATTGCCCCCCATCATCTCCACATTACCCTCACATTAACCCCCATCATCTCCACATTGCCCCCCATCATCTCCACATTACCCTCACATTGCCCCCCATCATCTCCACATTACCCTCACATTAACCCCCATCATCTCCACATTGCCTCCCATCATCTCCACATTACCCTCACATTGCCCCCCATCATCTTCACATTGCCCCCCATCATCTTCACATTGCCCCCCATCATCTCCACATTACCCTCACATTAACCCCCATCATCTCCACATTGCCTCCCATCATCTCCACATTACCCTCACATTGCCCCCCATCATCTCCACATTACCCTCACATTGCCCCCCATCATCTCCACATTACCCTCACATTGCCCCCCATCATCTTCACATTACCCTCACATTGCCCCCCATCATCTTCACATTGACCCCCATCATCTTCACATTGCCCCCCATCACCTCCCCATTGCCCTCACATTGCCCACCATCATCTCCACATTTCCCCCCATCATGTCCACATTACCCTCACATTAACCCCCATCATCTCCACACTGCCCCCCATCATTTTCACATTGCCCCCCATCACCTCCACATTGCCCTCACATTGCCCCCCATCACCTCCCCATTGCCCTCACATTGCCCACCATCATCTCCACATTGCCCCCCATCATGTCCACATTACCCTCACATTAACCCCCATCATCTCCACACTGCCCCCCATCATCTTCACATTGCCCCCCATCATCTCCACATTACCCTCACATTAACCCCCATCATCTCCACATTGCCCCCCATCATCTCCACATTACCCTCACATTGCCCCCCATCATCTCCACATTACCCTCACATTAACCCCCATCATCTCCACATTACCCTCACATTAACCCCCATCATCTCCACATTGCCTCCCATCATCTCCACATTACCCTCACATTAACCCCCATCATCTCCACATTACCCTCACATTGCCCCCCATCATCTCCACATTACCCTCACATTAACCCCCATCATCTCCACATTGCCCCCCATCATCTCCACATTACCCTCACATTAACCCCCATCATCTCCACATTACCCCCCATCATCTCCACATTGCCTCCCATCATCTCCACATTGCCCTCACATTGCCCCCCATCATCTTCACATTGCCCCCCATCATCTCCACATTGCCCTCACATTGCCCCCCATCATCTCCACATTACCCTCACATTAACCCCCATCATCTCCACATTACCCCCCATCATCTCCACATTGCCTCCCATCATCTCCACATTACCCTCACATTGCCCCCCATCATCTCCACATTACCCTCACATTGCCCCCCATCATCTCCACATTACCCTCACATTGCCCCCCATCATCTTCACATTGCCCCCCATCATCTCCACATTACCCTCACATTGCCCCCCATCATCTCCACATTACCCTCACATTAACCCCCATCATCTCCACATTACCCCCCATCATCTCCACATTGCCTCCCATCATCTCCACATTACCCTCACATTGCCCCCCATCATCTCCACATTACCCTCACATTGCCCCCCATCATCTTCACATTGCCCCCCATCATCTTCACATTGCCCCCCATCATCTCCACATTGCCCTCACATTGCCCCCCATCATCTCCACATTACCCTCACATTGCCCCCCATCATCTTCACATTGCCCTCACATTGCCCCCCATCATCTTCACATTACCCTCACATTGCCCCCCATCATCTTCACATTGCCCTCACATTGCCCCCCATCATCTTCACATTGACCCCCATCATCTCCACATTACCCTCACATTGCCCCCCATCATCTTCACATTGCCCCCCATCATCTTCACATTGCCCCCCATCATCTTCACATTGCCCCCATCATCTTCACATTGCCCTCACATTGCCCCCATCATCTCCACATTACCCTCACATTGCCCCCCATCATCTCCACATTACCCTCACATTGCCCCCCATCATCTCCACATTACCCTCACATTGCCCCCCATCATCTTCACATTACCCTCACATTGCCCCCCATCATCTTCACATTGCCCCCCATCATCTTCACATTACCCTCACATTGCCCCCCATCATCTCCACACTGCCCCCCCATCATCTTCACATTGTCCCCCATCATGTCCACATTACCCTCACATTAACCCCCATCATCTCCACATTGCCCCCCATCATCTCCACATTACCCTCACATTGCCCCCCATCATCTCCACATTACCCTCACATTAACCCCCATCATCTCCACATTGCCCCCCATCATCTCCACATTACCCTCACATTAACCCCCATCATCTCCACATTGCCCCCCATCATCTCCACATTACCCTCACATTAACCCCCATCATCTCCACATTGCCCCCATCATCCTCACATTGCCCTCACATTGCCCCCATCATCCTCACATTGCCCTCACATTGCCCCCCATCATCTCCACATACTGGGAAGAGGACAGCTGGAAAGGAAATCGCGATTAGAATGAATTACAGGAAAAAGACACACACACACACACACACGCACACGCACACGCACACGCACGCACGCACGCACGCACGCACGCACACACACACACACACACACACACACACACACACACACACACACACACACGGCTGTTAGTTTGAGAGACAACAACAGTCTGTAAGATATATCAGAACAAAGTAACCAGTAACCCCTTCTGTGCTTAAAGTGCAACAAAAATGTAGAGTTATTAACATTGTGTTCCTTATGTTAAGAAGCAACACACTGATGACTATGGACCTGTTCACAAGGACCACTACTGCAATGCCTGCACAGCCCATGATGTGAATCCAGCACAAAACAATCCAAGATGCTTCAATCCTGACTTGTGTTCTACAGTACCTCATGGTGACACTGGAGTTAGCAATGCCATTATCACCTTCCAATGACTGGCAGATCATGGGTATGGCAGCCAATAATACATTGTATAGCTGACTCCACTGTATCACTGTATCACTCCCATCATGCTCCCCCATTTGAGAGGATTGTAGGGGTGGACACATGCGATCAGAAGTGATCAGCATTAGCCTAACGAGCAGCATAAAGAGCACTGCATCACAACGTCGTTTAAGCCTCTGCATTCCAGAGTGGTACGCAATGCATTGCAGAGCATGCCATGGGTTAGAAAAGAAAGGGAAAAAAAGAGGTGCTCCTTCGTGCAATATGTAATCACCACACCTTCACCAATTAGACGTACTCACAATAGATGCTGGAATAACACATATATGCAAACCAGCACCAGTAGACTCAGGGTACAACCAGCTGTACCCCACCAGCTTCTTTCAACTCCAATGGTCTGGCAGCTCTCCCTCAAAATGCCACTCTCAGAGTCAGATGTAATATATAGAATAAAATTCTAACTCTAAATGTGTCCTTCAGACAGAAACATGTACCCACCCCCACAGTAGTAGTGTTTATTGAACGTATGCTCTTATTAATGTCAGCATAACAAGGTACTACTTAACCCTTTGAGCGCCAGAAAGGTATACTACACATATTGCTGAAATGCACTGGATACCTTTTCGGCACTCCAATGGTTAATGGAACATTAACTCCTCTTAACCCAATTACCAATTTGTCCACATAGGAAAAGTCTGAAATCATCAATTACTTTGGAAAACGTATCCAACGCATTTCAGCACAATGTGTAGTATACACCTTTGGCACTCAAAGTGTTAAATCCTTTACAAGTAGTAACTTGTTAAAGGGATAGTAATACTTAAAATGTAAAAAAAAATATGTTGTAAGGTTTATCCCCCTGAGTAAAACAAGGGTACTCCCACTGCTGAAAGGTGTTTTATTCAAAAGTTATTAATTTTCAGAGTTGAATTTTTTAGGTGTAATATCACAGTGGCCTGAAATTGTACAGTGGCGCTGTTGCTACACGATCCTATGGACAGCTCTGGTCCCGGGACCATAAATCTCCATAGGATGGTGTAGCAACAGCGCCACTGTACAATTTCAGCCCACTGTGATATTGCACCTAAAAAATAAAACTTTGAAAATTAATAACTTTTGAATGAAACACCTTTCAGCAGTGGGAGTTCTCTTGTTTTACTCAGGGGGGTAAACCCTACAACATATTTTTTTTACATTTTAAGTATTACTATCCCTTTAAGCCGACATTAATAAGAGCACACCGTTCAATAAAAACTACTACTGTTTGGGTGGGTACACATTTCTGTGTGAAGGACACATTTAGAGCTAGAATTTTTCTTGGGGGGGGGGTAAGTCATCTAGTGCAGAGTTTCTCAATGGCTCTTCTCCCAGCCCAAAAATACGTGAAATGGTCATTATGAAAGATCTGCTAATTACAAAACATGCTCAGGAACGGGAAGCCTGAAAAACCAGCAATGTTAGGAATACTTGAGGACCGCAGCTAAGAAACTCTGGGCCATATTTATAAAATAAAAGTGGAGTTATTCTGGAGTAACCCAACTGCATCATAGGGGGCAAATAAAAATTCCTGTTAAATTAAACTGGGCTTTTCGGTCCCTTGAATGCTAGCATGCATTGGAGACCTCTCTAGCATTGAAGGGGCTTAAAAAAAAAAAAAAAAAAAAAAAAAAAAAAAAAAAAAAAAAAAATGTATTCACGTGTATGGGAATTTAGGAATTTGCATTTATCCCCTATGCTGCAGTTGGTTTACACCAGAATAACCCAGAATGCCTCAGATATTTTGTCACGTTCCTGTACAATAGGATGGTCAGGGAATGAAGGTGATAGCAAGAGAAAGAACACTGGTCCTCCAGAGTACCCCACCCCTGGACAGAGAGGTCCTTAAGGGGTTAACGACTGTGGCCATGCCAGGACCTTCGCAACTTTCAGTCCTTTAAGGACCAGTGACGGTCCTGGCACATCATGAGTTGAATGTGATCATGCCGGGTGACTTCACAATGCATCGGATACCTCTCTAGCATTCAAGGGGTTAAGAGAGTCAGGAATTTCTTTTGACTGTCAGCAGTCCAGTGATGAAGGGCTGCCAAGACTTCATTCAGACAGCAGGACGTGCGGCCTAATGCTGATCAGAGAACTGCCAGTGCCCAGCAGCTCAGTCTCAGGTGGACCTATCACATCTCAGTGATCAGTGGAGGATCCTAGTGACACAAGTCTGTGATATTCCAGTGTTTACAGACAAGTACTGTGTGTGGGTGTGTAGAGGACACTTTCTCCAAGCTTCAGTGTTCCACCATAATCCCACCCACTTCCTTGCTCCATTCTGCTCACATGTTAACCAGCACTGCCTAGTCACCACCTCCTTTGTCCCCACTTAAAGGAGAAGTTTTAGTATACCACTTATTTCACAATGGAAATGGACAAATTCTGGAGTAAATCAACTGCAGCACTGAAGACAAATACAAATTAGCAAAATCCCAACTGTTTTTAGCCCTTTGAATGCTACATATTCTGTAAATATACAAGTAAAGTCGTAGTACCTATACTTTTTGTTACTTTTTTTTTCTATCTTCACCAATTTTTTTTTTTTCTTACACTTTTCTGTCCCCTGACAGTAAGCTCCCTCGGATCTCTGTTTATAGGCTGTTTTCTGGTCCGTGACCATCACAGCAGTACAGAGATACAATGTCACACTATTCCTGCAGCACTGAGTGCTATGTATGTTGTATTTAAAGGGACAGTAATACTTAAAATGTAAAAAAAAAAATATGTTGTAGGGTTTATCCCCCTGAGCAAAACAAGAGTACTCCTACTGCTGAAAGGTGTTTCATTCAAAAACTATTAATTTTCAAAGTTGAATTTTTTAGGTGCAATATCACAGTGGGCTGAAATTGTACAGTGGCGCTGTTGCTACACGATCCTATGGACAGCTCTGGTCCCGGGGCCATAAATCTCCATAGGATGGTGTAGCAATAGCGCCACTGTACAATTTCAGGCCACTGTGATATTGCACCTAAAAAATTCAACTTTAAAAATTAATAACTTTTGAATGAAACACCTTTCAGCAGTGGGAATACTCTTGTTTTACTCAGGGGGATAAACCCTACAACATATTTGTTTTTACATTTTAAGTATTACTATCCCTTTAATAGACTGAAGACAATGGAGGTTATGTACTAAGGTGTGATAAAGAGGAGATAAAGCACAGAGAACTGGAAAAGATACTATATTAGTCTATCAAGCCTGTACACTAAGAGCACCAAAGCTGGAGAAATCTTAGTGCATATACTCCATAGAATAACATTGGAACTGGAGAAGTGATATCACCAGAGACTTTATCTCCACTTTATCACCTCATCATTTAATCAGCTGTCAGTTCTGTGTGTTCCCTATGGTACAGAAAAGCTGCAAATCTCTCTCTCTATTTACACCCACACACCCTCCAACATTTTGCAAAGGACAAAAGGTCCATTCTCAGCCATTGCCTCCATAATAACTGCTAAAACATCACACATAAGGGTGTGTGATCCCAGATATACAATGTAACGAGAACACAGTTACAGGACAAAAAGAGATCATCACGCCACGTAAAGAAGATCACATTAATGTGACCATTCTGTGTCTGGCCTATAACAGTTCAGTATACACAGACAATAGGGGAGATGCACTAAGTGCTCATAACGTCTCCAGTGATATCACTTCTCCAACTCCTATATTATTCTACAGAGACAATCCACTATGATCTCTCCCACTTGAGGAATCTTAGTGCATTGGCTCCACAGAATAACACAGGAACTGGAGACGCGATCTCTCTGGAGAAGAATAACTCCAGTCTGGTCTTATAAATATGCACCATGGCAACATACCAACATATATCTCACAAATAGACCAGAAATCACCACCACTGCTCCGAGTGTAAGTGAACCATCAGCCAGCTTTCAGAAGGGCCCCCGCACCCTTTGCCAGGCTTGAGGGTGGCCTGCAATTCACTGCTGATACGAAGGAGTTGGAAGCATCACTGTTTATGTCTGTTTCTACTGCAACATCCACCAGGCTCAATGATACAAGAACTGCTCCACAGCAGAACACGTCACAGGGTCTAGACAGGATTTTTTTTTCTCCTGCCAACATCTGGCAACTGTGTATGCAGCCGATCAGAGAAATGACTTCCGTATTGCTGGGCCAAATAAATCACAGATCCACCGACTGCCCGCTGTATATATCAGAAACAGGCAACCATTTGTTCTCCAGCTGTTAGGGACTAGAACGCCCATCATCCCCAACTACAGCTCCCATCATTCCCAACCACCCAGTGGCTGGTTGGGGATGATACGAGCTGTAATTCCCAAAAGCTGGAGAGCCAATGGTTGCTTATCCCTGTCTTGGCTCAGCACCCCCTCAGTGACTTGGAAGCTGGGAAGTCTGATTTGTCAGAACAGATTGCAACATCTTTAGGTCAAAGGCCATGCCCCCAACCATACTGTGTACAGCTCTATATAGAAATAAACACCAACTTCACAACAAAATCCAACAGGCCACATTTGGATTTAGCATTTGAGCTGTAGAAACAAACTTGCTACATATACTCTAAATGTGAAACAAGTTGGGGAATCCACATTAGAGAAAGATTTAGGAGAACTGATAGACAACAGACTTCACAGCATTGTGCAGAGTCACTCAGCTGCTGCAAGAGTACGATCCTGCATAAAAAGAGGTGTAGAAGCAAGGGATGCTAATATTATCCTACCTCTGTATAAATCCTTGGTTAGGCCTCATCTAGAATATGGAGTACAATTTTGGGCGCCAGCACTTAAAAAAAAAAGGCACTGTTGAACTGGAAAAGGTGCAGAGATGTGCAACAAAACTGATAAAGGGATTAGAGGATCTGAGTTATAAAGAGAGACTAGCCAAACTGGGGTTGTTTACATTAGAGAAGAGACGTCTAAGGGGTGATATGATTACATTTACACATGCATTCAAGGTCAATACAAAGTACTAGCCAATGAATTATTTACTCAAAGAGCCAAGGTCATCCATTAACCCCTTAAGGACCAGCGGCCCAGGGAAGTTACCTTCCCTTAAGGACCGCTTTGATCCTTGCCGACGCACCGGTACACGTGACCTGTTACGCGTACTGGCGCCGCTTTGAGGCCTAAGAGCGATCGCTCTGGTCTTGGAACGATCAATTTTAGGCCCCGTTTTTACTTACAGAGCTCCCGGTAGATCGCTGTAAGTAAAAAGTACATGACGTGCTATGACCGTCACTGGTCCTTAAGGGTATAAGGACCGTGACGGTCATAGCATGTCATGTAGTACTTAAGGGGTTAAGACTGAGGAAAGGTGCATTTCACTAAAACAAAGGCAGGGATTCTTTACAGTAAGGGCAGTTAAAGCTATGGAATTCTTTGCCTCGGCAGGTTGTACTTGCAGATGAAGAAACTGCTTTCAAAAAAGTAATGGATGCCTATCTAGCACAGAACAATATTGAAAATTATGACAGTTGGCTTCAAACAGATAGGATGTTGATCCAGGGAACTGACTGCCATTTGGAATCAGGAAGGAATTTTTTCACCCACTTGGGGCTGAATTAGAAATTGCTCCAGAAGGGTTTTTTTTTTTTTTTTTTTTGTTTTTTTTTTTTTTGCCTTTTTTGCCTTCAACAGGGGTGTTTTTGGCATGGGCTGGACTTGATGGACACATGTCTTTTTTCAGCCTCATAAACTATGTTACTATGTATTTACAAACTCTTTTTCTTCATAAGAAAAATAAAAACAGAAGGGTAATCACTCTGCTGAGTGCTGTTTTATTGTGTTTTTTTTCCAATGAAATGGCAACTAACAAGGAAATCAGATCAGACCTGCTCACCTGGGAGTGAAGATAGAGTCACCTGAGAGAGCACTTGACACCTCAGACCCTGTTGTCTGTCTCCTATTACCCATTTAGACTGTCAGCTTCTTGGGGTAGGGACCTCTCTCCTATTGTTTATATGAATGTGACACTTGTTTTATCCCCTCTTATTTATTGTAACATACGTCTATTGTAAGACCCTGTGTATAATGTGTGGCGCCATATAAATAAAGATATACATACATACATGCATACGAGGTGTCTGCTCTCTCACTGGTCCTCAGGCTGAACTGGGAGACTTTGAACAGTCGCAGTTCAGTCTCGGTGTGTTAACTGCCAGGCTGATTTACATCCCAGGCTCCCCTAGACAAGGCACTCTAGGGGGATTATGTACTAAGTCATGATAAAGTGAGATGACTTCTCCAGTGATATCACCTCTCCAGTTCATATATTATTCTATGAAGTCAATGCAAACTTTGAACATCTTAGTGCATTGGCTCCATAGAATAACATAGGCACTCGAGAGGTAATCTCCGCTTTATCACACCTTAGTGCATCTCCCCCTAGGTATCCTTAGCTCCACCCATGACTCCACACCAGTCACAGCCACTGTTTCCTTGCACAGAAAGAAAGGTGCCAGGTCCCCTTATTCTTGGTGGACAAAGTATAAAGCAAAAGATAAACGGTCATCAACCTGGATGAAAATCATCTCAGTGGGGGAGATTCACCAAGAGGTGATGAAGTGGTGATAAAGTGAAGATGACTTCTCCAGTGACATCACTTCTCCAATTCCTATGTTATTCTATGGAGCCTATGGACTAAGATCTGCAAAACTGAAGTAGTATTAGTGCATGGGCTCCATGGAGAAGTGATATCACTAGAGAAGTCATTTCTGCTTTATCACGCTTTAGTGTGTAAACCCCAACGTGTTAAAAGTCCCATTCAGAACAAGGGTGTCTTTTTTTCATAACCCTTTGAATGCCAGGGTGGTACACAACGCATTGCCTTGGTGTTGCCTTGGCGTCTGGCACTCAAAGGGTTGAAGCTCCGTGTGGATGATATTGATGAGAAGACTTTTATTCTGATGCGATACAGGCCTTACATACAGTTCACAGTAATTGTCACATTGTAGCACTCTGGATTCTCTGTCATTTTTGTATTATGCTGTTCTAAAATACTAGTACAAATTTTTGATAAAAACAACAACAACAACAAAAACTGCATTTAATCCTCTGAGTGCAAGAGGGGTATCCAATATCCAGCAGGTTGCTTTGCAATGCATTGGATACCCTTCTGGCACTCTAAGGATTAAATCGATGGGATTTTTATTAGTCCCCTGTAATGCAGGTGGTATGCCTGATAATTATTATTTGCTTTTGCACATAATCCCCATAAAGTGGAGGTTTCAGTTCATACTTAGTCTCCATGCATTCATTAAACGCATGGCAACTAGCTTTGCAATAGATGTTTTACCTTTGAAAAATAGCCCAGTGTAAAGGAATCCTTCGCTTTTGGGGACTGACGGGCAGGTTAGTGCTGTCCACGCACCTGCTCCGTCAGTCCCTTCCGGTAACCATATGGTGCACTGCAGTGCTACTCAATGGACACCAGGACTGACAGCGCAGGTGCGTGGACAAGATGTCTGCGCTGTAGCTTGGGTTGCAGTCTCCAAACGGGAAGGATTCCTTTACACTGGGATATTTTTTAAAGGTAAGACATCTATTTCAAATCTAGTCACCATGTGTTTAATGAATGCAGGGCGACTTAGTATGATCTGAAAGTTCCGCTTTAACCTGTTGAGAGTCAGGATGGTACGGATGCCTGAATGGCACTCAAACGGTTAATCTGTACTTAAAACAAAAAAACAGATCAACACTTTTTAATAAAATCGTCCCATGACAATATTTTTATGCAATGATGGGGAACGCCGAACACGTTTAACGAAACAATCAAACTTGACCCTTTAGGAAAAAAAAAAAATCAAATCAGCTTTATTTATAAAGACACAGATGAGACATTCTGGGGCAAACAATGTGCACCACAGGGAACATATTTCTAAAAAAGTCCCATTGACATAAATGGGGAGTTTAAAGCCTTGAATATAAAACAATGTGTTGATGGTCTTTCTAGCATTAAAAGGATTAAAAACATTGCCCCCAAATTCCCATTAAATGAAAAGGGGCTTTTAACCATTTGTAGTGCCAGGTGAGCAGGGAACGCTTTGCAATGCGATCTGTAACCCTCTGGCACTCAAAGGGTTAATCCTGCTGAATGCTAAAGAAGTCTGCAGTGCATTTTTAGACCTTTCTGGCATTCAAGGATTTAACCCTTTGTTTGCCAGAGAGGTGTCAATGCATCACATACCTCTCTGGAATGCAAAGGGTTAAAACCCCATTTTAAAATCAAATGGGAATTTTTCTCTGACACTTATGGATCTGACGGTTTGGCCCAGAATTGGGCCTTATGTATAACACAGAAACTGGCGTATTAAGAAGAAATGGGGGTTATGCACTAAGGTGTGATAAAGAGGAGATGATTTCTCCAGTGATATCACTTCTCCAAGTCCTATGTTATTCTATAGGGCCTGTGTACTAAGATCTCTATGACTTTGGAAATCTTCGTGCACTGGCTCCATAGAATAACATTGGATCTGGAGAAGTGATATCACTGGAGAAGCTATCTCCACTTTTTTGAGCAATGTCTTACACAGCCCCTTGGTACTCACAGGGTTAAATGAATAAGCAGTAGAATGAAGCAGTGCTAGATGCCTTATATGTAAATGCCCGTGCTTTTAATCAAACCAAGTCAGCTGCTTACATTCTTGTGTCAATCGCATCCGCAGCTGCCAGGCCGCGTACTGTAAGCCAATCAGAGAACTGTGAGGAGACCAGACAATGCCCAGTCCCCTAGTTTAAATACATTATTCATTGCTGCTAGAAAACAAAGCAAGAGACTGTGCCAGAAAGGGGCTTGCATGGCCCCCATGCACATTACAAGATCTGTGTGGCATTACCAACGTAAACAACCGCTACGTGTACACAGTGGGATGGATTCATCAAGATGTAGAGGTGACATTCTGGAATAAACCAACTGCACAGCAGATACAAATGCCCACTGATTTAAACTGAGCTTTTTATTTTTCCTTCAACCCTTTGAGTGCCAGAGGGGTATTCAACACATTGCTTTGCATTGCCTTGCTTACCCCTCTGGCACTCAAAGGGTTAATAAAAAAAAAAAAAAAAAAAAAAAAAAAAAACACATTTTACCAGAAAGAATACATTGATATTTCTCTCGTTTTCAAGCATGCCTTCGAGTGTTTACAGCAAAGAGTTGCATATTTGTACAAATGCAGACACATTATAACTGCACTGGAGACCTCTCCGGCACTCAAATATCAATTTAATTCAATGGCCATTTGAGGGATTTTTATCTGTCCCCTATGGTGCAGTTGGTTTGCCCCACAATTGCACCTTTTTTTAGATTCTTGAATGCGGCCCATGGAATTTTTCTAGATGCCAGTGAGGATGGAGACAACTTAACCTAAAAGCATAACAAAAGGGGTCTCACCTGTGACCCCCCCCCACACCTGGTGCCCGCAACAAGCAGAGGTCTGTGCCTTCTTCGGCACAGACCTCTAGCAGCTGAGCTTCCTCTTCGGCACTCTAGTAATGACATAATCTCCTAGCGCTCTGCATTACTGAAGTGAGGCCCGTGCAGGAGCTCCAGCTGTATAGAGGTCTGTGCAGAAGGAGACACAGACCTCTCCTGCCATGCCAATGGACCACCAGGGAGGTAAGAGATGGACCCTGGGGGGTCAGTAGGGACAGTATGGAGATTGGGATCAATATGGTCGGGGGGGGGGGGGCCATGGCAATTTCTGCACCAGGACCTGGTGGCTTCTAGTTACGTCTCTGACTTAACCCCTTCACTGCCAATAACTCATTCACAGACATGAATCAACCATGGTCTTAGGAAATATTCTAAAATGATCCTTATTAAAATCATGGTTAAACAAATCTAAACAGATTCATCAAGATGAGATTATGATTTAGTCACTGTTACAATGATGTCTTACACTTGTGTGTTCAGTGCTGGCTTCATCATACTGACTCTAACTGGATAATTCATATGTGTGATTATTATGAATTGTAACAGTGAATGCTTGTCTTGTTTTGCTTAATGCAGTGGTTCTCAAGCTTTTGTTTGCTCAAGAAACCCCTAACATTCAGTCTGCAATTTTCAGGGTACACCTAACATGTTATGTCATTTGCCAAGTGTGTAATGAAAGTTATAAATACATAAATATACAGTTACTAGTTTTAAAGCCATATACACGGGCCAACAGTGGCGGTGCTGCAGTCATGCGTAGGATAGACTGCCCGAACGCGCCGCGGCTGATACGGAGCGACAAGCTCCAAATTCAGACCGTAGTCCTCTCTGAGCACCTTCTGTTGCTCAGAGAGGACTCCGGTATGAATTCGGAGCTCCTCGCCCCGTATCAGCCACAGTGCGGGGAGTCTGTACTACGCATGACTGCAGAGCAGGCAGCCATCTCTACTGTACATGACGGCTTCTGACAAACATACTTAGCGAATTATAATATAGGATTCTTAGACCTCACAACTAAAATAAACATATTGTGCATAGTAATTTCCATAAATATACCTTTGTAACGATACATTCACATTTTTGTCAAAGCCTTATAGATAAAATGGGGCACCCTAAGTGGATGCCCATGACACATCAAATAGCGACGGCACCCTGGATGAGAAACACTGGCTTAAAGGGTCAGTAATGTCTAGTTCATTTTAATATAAAGAAGACTTAGCAAAAGAATTTTAAGAGATTGCACTATATATGTCCCTACTTGTTTGTAGTTCAGAAGTTATGAAGAGATAAAGATCCCCCTCCCTCCCCTTTCTTGCATGTCACTCAGCAGCTCTCACTGGTCCAGACGGCTGTAGTGTTGGACAATCATCAGTAAGCAAAGGGAAATCCTGCCTTCCTTCGTCAAGGTTGGCAGGATTTCCCTTATACTTACTGAAGTTTGTCCCTCGCTGCAGCCGTCGAGTCGCACGACCCGATTTGAGATAAAGAGAGAGGCGGCCAGAAGGGGAGGGCGGGGGATCTTTAGCTCTTCAAAACTTTTGAACTGTAAACAAGTAAGGACTTACATATAGTGCAATCTCTTCATTTTAATATAAAGAAGACTCGGAGAAAGGCTTTTAACCAGACATTACTATCCCTTTAAAGGGTTAGTAATACTTCAGTGAGTGGAAAGCCACAATGTGACATTATAGTGAATACTATTGCTCCTCGTCAGTGGGAATGCTGAAATCGCTATATATTTTGTGAAATCATATTAGAAAGTGTCCCTCTCCTGCCCCTTTTCAGTCTGGTAAGCCACCTCCCCTCAGATCTGAAATCCTCTCGATTGACTGGACAGACCACAACGAGAGACAATCTTCCTTCATCTAGTATACGGAAAACCCTGCCCTCCTTGAATCAGGATTGCAGGTTATTCCTTATACTGAAGGAAGATTGTCCCTCATCATGATCCGCTTTCAGGTCTGAGGGGAGGTGGCTTACCGGACTGAAAAGAGGCGGGAGAGGGACAATCCTATATAATAATTTGCTAGGATGTTTGTCAGAATCCGTCATGTGCAGTAGAGACTGCCCGAACGCACGGAATGCTGGGAGCGGAATGTGTGCGGAATGCTGGGAGTTCTGTGCTGGGAGCATTTTGTGCTTTCGGACAGTCTCTACAGTGCATGACTGCGTCGGCAGCAGGACGCAGAGCAGGACCAGCCTCTTACCCCTTTGAGTGCCATAGGGGTACACAACGCATTGCAAAGCAATGCGCAAAAGCAATGCGTTGCGTACCCCTCTGGCACTCAAAGGGTTACTATCACCCGGACCTTGGCCCGTGTACACAGGCTTTTACACTAGTTAATATGGTATCACAGAATATATCGCAATTTCAGCATTAACACTGACGAGGAGCAATAGTATTCAGTATAAGGACACGTAGCTTTCCATTCATTTAAGTATTACTAACCCTTTAAAGGGATAGTAATGTCTGGTTAAAAGCCTTTCTCAGAGTCTTCCTTATATTAAAATTAAGAGAGTGCACTATATGCAAGTCCTTACTTGTTTGTAATTCAAAAGTTATGAAGAGCTAAAGATCCCCAGCCCACCCCTTCTGGCCACCTCCCTCTGAATCTCAGATCTGGTTGTGCGACTGGACGGCTGCAGTGAGGGACAAATTTCAGTAAGTAATTATAAGGGAAATCCTGCCCCCCTTGTCTGGACCAGAGAGAGAGCTGCTGAGTTACGTGGGCAGAAGGGACAGGCGGGAGATCTTTATCTCATTGGAATGGTCTACAAAGTGTGCTTGCAAACCAGGCACTTTGTAGACCATTCCAATGAAATATTTCTTTTTAGATTTCGGTATCTGGGATCTGCTGAAGAGCTGCCTCGAGTCGTCTGACTCCAATCTCCTTCTGTCAGCTTTACAGCTGACATCAGGGAGGGGGGGACTTTAAAACATTATATCTCTCAAATCATAAAGGTCTTAGAGACAGGGCTTGCACCAATCGATTTATTTTCGGATTATCTACAATATTACTTTTTATCCCAGTAAGACATTACTAACCCTTTAATGAAAATGAATTGATAACAAATATCTATACAGGAGTTCATAAATGTAGATTAACCTCCTTAGATGCAAGACAGGTCTCCAATACATTGTGACACCTCTCTAGCACTCAAGAGGTTAAGGTGCAACAGTGTTAAAGGGATAGTAATACCTAACCCTTTGCATTGCAATGCGTTCCATACCCCTCTGGCACTCAAAGGGTTAAAACATATTAAAAAAAAAAAATTATAATAATAATTGTTTATTCAAAATGATTACAGCTCAAACTTACATTTTTTTTAGTTGCAGTTTCACAGTGGCCTGAAATTGTACAGTGGAGCTGCTGTTACACCATCTTGTGGACAGCTCTGGTCACTTGACCATAAAACTCCATAGGACGATGTAGCAACAGCGCCACTGTACAATTTCAGGCCACTGTGATACTGCACCTAAAAAAATGCATTGAGCTCTAATAACTTTTGAATAAAACACCTTTCAGCAGCAATTGTACCCTTGTTTTACTCAAGAGGGATAAACCCTATAACAAACTGTTTTTACATTTTAATTATTACTATCCCTTTAAGCAGTGACAGTCAATTCTTGGACCTCTAGCTGTTGGGGACATTAGGGACTTTGCTCTTCAAAGGGTCATTTGCACCTACAAATGAATAGAATTCCTACTTTTTAAACATTCCAAATTCCTAGCCAACATCAGTTAAGATTATTTTTAGCCACAAAATACATTATAAACGTGCATTTCCTATTTATAAAATTGATAGTTATACATGACCTTTTAACCAGTATTTGTTTATGCAATGTCCTAATAACTGCAGTGTATGGCATGATTGAGGTAAACAAACAAACAACAAGAGTTTATGAACTGAAAAGGAAGGGTTCTAATCTCAGAACAATTATCCGTTTAAGGCTACATCAGTTCTGTAAACCTCTGAGGACCAGAGAGGTGCCCAATGCATTGTCCACCCCTTTGGTCCTCAAGTTGTTAACAAATGTGATTAAAAAAAAAAAAGTCATCTATGACAAACTTTAGAAATACCATGAAAATTTTAAAAAATAATTCTGGCTAGGAGATCTTCATATTTAAACAGAAATTAATCTTTATAATTTTTTGTGATGTTTAGACATCACAAATACTCTGCAACAAGGACACATATGATTCATAGAATAATTATTCAGTTCTAAAACAGAATGACAAATATCACACGTTGCTTAATTCATATAGTGTAGATGGGCATAAGACAAGTATGTGTCATGTTATGACATCATAAATTCACATAAAATAAGACTTTCATTCAACTGATGCAATCTGGTCTTCTATTGTCACCAATCAGTTACAGTTAGGCCCTGTGCCAGCCAGCTTTGTAACCCTTTGAATGCTAGAGAGAGGTTGCCAACACATTGCATGCCATGCATTGGATGCTTCAGAGATAAAGCATTAGACAGCAGTGCCATTCAGCGACTCTAATCTGGGGCAAAACCACAGCACAATGTGTGATGAATAACATTTCTGATATAAACAGGGCATTGTACTGTCTTGTGTACCCCCTCTGGCATTCAAATGGTTAATCCCATGAAAGCTAGCGTTGTCTCCAATGTTTTGTTTGTCAGTACATTGGAGGTCTATCATTCAAAGGGTTAAAGTCTAATTTAAATAATCAGTGGATTTAAAGGACTTGTATTTGTTTGCTATGATGCACAGGATTTCCCCAGAGTTGCTCCAAATCTCCTCAGCCTCAGTGCATGCCATTTAGGCCATGAGTGGACAAGCAATCAGTGGCTTTCCAGCTGTAGAGACATTTTAAATCCAGTCATCCTCAGCCAACCAAGATAAGAATGTTGGACATTCTTATCCAACAGCTGGAGAGCCACATGCTGCCCATCCCTGTGCTAGTCTCATCTGGCACCAGCTGCATTTCCAGGGAAGGGGAAAAATAAATCACATGTGAGCTGTTGTGGCCTAAGCAGACTGCCCAGCCCAGGAAAGGACCCCATCTGGGGCATTACACAGAACAGCCTCATCCTGCCTCTGTGCTGTCAGAGGTGAACCCATTAATCACTGTCTGGAAAACAAAGAGGCAACACCCGCTGGTGGGCAGGCACCATAGTCACCCTTACAAGAGGGCACAGCCACGTCCACATGCAGAGATCCACAGTGGGGTGTAAGCAGTGGGAGCCGTGACACGCACAGGGCAGCTTCATGCCATGTAGTAGAGTTTCCCCCAGAATGGATACTTTGTATCTACACAGAACAGTATACAATGCAGGATCTGTAGCTGCTGCACTAATGAGATACATAATAACAAGTGCAATGGATGCTCCAGCTGCTGCCTACCTTAGCTGGTGATGCTGAAGTCCCGGTACTGGCCCCAAGTCCACCTCCCTAAACAAGATCTTGTGCTTGAATGCTCATGTCCCGGAAGAGCCCGAACGCCTGGTCAGTGACACTGGAGAAGAGACCCTGCCTGACACAGGGAGAGAGAGAGGGAGCAGGCAGGATAGCGACGTCACAACTCCGCCCCTTTCACGCACCACGTGTATCAGCAAAGAGGAACCGGCTGCCTCTTGGCATTCTGGGAAACGTAGTCTTAGGGATTCTTACTGTCAGGCAATTCTGCAAAGGTCAGACTGGAAAGGGAATATGGGAAGGGCGAAGTGTTATCCTCTTCAAAGGGTTAAAAAGAGGCTCTGTTTGAAGGTATAATAAAGAGAGACAAGAAGACAGGTTTATAATAAAATATATATTTTAACACTTTAGTTTCCTTTTAGAAATCTGAAACATAAGATGAGGTAAACGTTTTTATTCTAAGTATTAAATTATTCTTTAACTCTTTGAGTGTGTACCCCTATGGCACTCAAAGGGTTAGGGTACAATACAAGGTGAAAGGAAGAATTAATTAGCAACCCTTTGACTTCAACGCATTGCATTGCACAGCTCAATGGCACGCAAAAGTCTGCTTTTGCCCCTTTAACCAGTTCAGTGCCAGAAGGAGGTATCCAAAGCATTGCAATGCGTTGGTTACCGCCCAGGCACTCAAAGGGTTAAAAATAAAAATCTCCAATTACAATGTATATAAAATCCCTTTATTATTTTTGAGGTTAACCTCTTATTTTAAACCATACATGCATTGGGAATGTTGCTAGCATCCAAGGGATTGAGTTTATTTTTCTTAACCCCATGCAGACCAGAGGGTCGTGTAACACATGTCGTCCACCCATCTGGTCCTCAAGGGGTTAATGTGCGGCAGAGAGTTACACCATGCCATATTCATTAATAAAACCAACTTCTTCAAGTCTTTCTGCTTCTAAAAAATGTAACCCCCTATTTAAAAGTATAAATTAAGTTTAAGGGAGATCATCATACATGGGAACTCTCATAGTTTGACCCCAGTCTCAGGGTTTCGACCAAAATCTCAGGGGGACGGGGCAAATTTTCAGGGTGAGAGAGCCCAGTGTTAACTACTCCATCATCTGCACCAAATAACTGCTTATTTAGATCCTAAATTGCTGCCATTTCTATCAGAAAGACACCGGGATGCATCCTGCTTCTCTTTTGTATGTTCAGGCAGTGAAAACTCTATATACCATGTTAACCCCTTAACCCCAAACCAAGCACACTTTGTTGACTGTTCCAGTGAAGTATTTCAATATCGCAATCTCAACTTTGCTGAAGAGCCTGCACCAGTCCCGGGACCGGATTCCCCTGCAGTCAGCTAGAGCGCTGACATCAGGGATAGGGAAGGGAGGGAATAGCTCTCAAACCATAAAGGTTTGAGAGATGGGACTGGGGGCATTCAGTTTTATTTTTTAATGGCTACAAGATTCATAGTAACATAGTAAATTAGGTTGAATAAAGAAACAAGTCCATCAAGTTCAACCTTCTCCACATATCCCAGTAACTGAGAATTTTATAGCTTTCCTGCTACCAATTAAATTAGTCTTTATCAGACCTTCCTGATCTGCCTACTGATAAACAGTATAACCCTGTATATTCCCTTTTGAAAGAAATGTATCTAATCTTCCCTTGAATATATCCATTGTATCTGCCATAACCACCTCCTTGGGCAATGAATTCCACAATTTAACAGAGCTTACTGTAAAAAAAACCCTTCCTTTGCTGAAGTATAAACCTCCTTTCCTCATGTTTGTACAAATTTGACAATACTATCCCTTTAAGGACTGCATAGATGTCTTTCAGGGAGCCGGCACACGGGAGCGATTGTGTGTACCGGAAAGCCGAAAGAGAGGCTGAATCTGACCTCTCCAGACTTGGAGCGGTCAGTTTCATATTCCGTAGTGATCACAGAACTCCAGCAGTAGACCTATGATCCCAGCTCTCATGACATGCCAGGACCATCACCGATCCTTAATGCACAGATACTGGTGATGGTCCTGGCACGTCACTGGTCCTTTAAGGGGTTAAGGGTCCTTGAGGACTAATAAGAACACAGTTAGAGAAAGCAAGGATACATCGCCTGAAATCTATATTCTGGCGACTGTATTGGTTAAAGGGATAGTAACAATTAATATGTAAAAAAAATATGTTGTAAGGTTTATCCCCCTGAGTAAAACAAGGGTACTCCAACTGCTGAAAGGTGTTTTATTCAAAAGTTATTGCAGCGCAAACTTGAATTTTTTAGTTGCATTATCACAGTGGCCTGAAATTGTACAGTGGCGCTGTTGCTACACCATCCTATGGACAGCTCTGGTCAGTTGATCATAAATTTCCATAGGATGGTGTAGCAACAGCGCCACTGTACAATTTCAGGCCACTGTGATACTGCACCTAAAAAAATTCTAGTTTGCGTTGCAATAACCTTGGAATAAAACACCTTTCAGCAGTTGGAGTACCCTTGTTTTACTCGGGAGGGATAAACCCCACAACATATATTTTTTTTTAATTTTAAATATTTCTGTACCTTTAATATTTCAGATCTCAGGGTGGGCTAATTATGAAAGTTCCCAGGAATGGTAATCATCAAAGCGCCACAAACCTCAGCATACATACGTCAGCTTTAAATACAGGTTAGCAATAATGTGATTGTTAACCTTTTGAGTGCTTTTGAGTGCTTTGCAATGAGTTGAGTACCACTCTGGCACTCAAAGGGTTAATGTGGGAAAGAAAACGTAACAAAAAAATCATCAGACTGAATTTGCCCATTATCAGAATTCAAATAGTAATCTGCTCATTTTTATTTAAACAGTGGAAAACGATTAAAATTAATCTAATTTCCCACCTCAATTAATGTATCTGTAGACTAGAAGGTCTTTCACATGCACAGTTCAATAACATATTTCGAGTGCTGATGGTGCTACTAAAATGGTGACTG
This sequence comes from Rhinophrynus dorsalis, assembly GCA_037306005.1. Lineage (NCBI taxonomy): Eukaryota > Metazoa > Chordata > Amphibia > Anura > Rhinophrynidae > Rhinophrynus > Rhinophrynus dorsalis. The sequence goes on from CM074718.1 coordinate 670,100,765, forward strand.
GTCTACAGGAAAAGAAATATCAGGGTAGACTAAAGGATCTGAATATGTATAGCTTGGAGGAGAGAAGAGAGAGAGGGGGTATGATAGAAACATTCACATACATGAAGGGATTCAACAAAGTGCAGGAGGGAAGTATATTTCAAAGGAGTAAGAATGTTAAGACAAGAGGCCATAGTCTAAAACTAGAGGGACACAGGTTTAGACGTAATGTAAGAAAGTTTTACTTCACTGAGAGGGTAGAAGATAAGTGGAATAGCCTACCAGCAGAAGTGGTAGAAGTTAATACAGTGACAGAATTTAAGCATGCATGGGATAGGCATAAGTCGGTCTTTAACTTAAGAAAAGACCAAGGACCAAAAAAGGTTTGAGGTTGTGTTTTTTTTTGTTTTTGTTTTATTTTTACAGTAGGAAAATGGGCAGACTAGATGGGCCGAATGGTTCTTATCTGCCGTCAAATTCTATGTTTCTATGTTTCTACAACAGGAGCAATTTTACAGTTTCTAGAAACCACACCCCCTTTTTAGGGGATCTTTTTGAAAGGTCGCACACAAAAGAGCACGCGACCATTTAACACTTTAACCATGTCGCGTGGATAAAAATAGCGACGTGACAATTTTGCAGTGCATGACAGCGGTAGATTGTCAGGTCGCCCAGTCAATGGTCCCGTTCAATAGTTATACAGCCGGTGGTTCTCTTCAATCACCTTCCGTTTGAGCCTTAAAGGGATAGTAATGTTTCATAATAAAAGCAGATCTAATTAATCATCATAGTATCTGGACTTTGGAGAGTGTTATTTCAATTCTGTCAGAGTTGTAGTTCAAGAGTAATTCAATGACAAAGTATCCCCTTCCCGTCCCTTTACTGATGTAACACTGTTCAGCCAGATCAGAAGGGTGGTGCCCAGGTAGATTGCAGAGAGGGACAATCTTCAATTAAGATAAGGGAAAAAGCTGAAAAACTTGTCTAGGGGGCAGGACTTTCATTGTTCTCATAGGAAGAAGATTGTCCCCTGCTCCACACCGTCCTGCAAGAAGGCCAGGACCGTAGGCAGATCAAATTCTTGAGACAGGTCCTTATCAGCACACCAAGACAGAAAATCATCCAGACGCAATGGTAGATCTTGGAAGAAACAGGTTTGTGGGCACTGAGCATAGTAGCCACCACACCAGAAGAAAAGTCTTTCTTCTTCAATATTGAGGATTCAATTTCCAAGCTGTCAAAGCTAGCCGATAAACATCCTGCTTCCACAGGTAACCCTGTAGAAGAGGAAGATCCGGATGGTAAGGGAGCCGGAATGGCTCCGCCACTGACAGATCCAGGAGCTCCGGAAACCAAGCTTGGCAAGGCCAGTATGGAGCAATCAGAATGACTGGACAGTGTTCCAGTCGCAATTTCCGTAACACCCTGTGCAACATTGGGAGGGGAGGAAAGATGTACGCCAGAGGAAATAACCAAGGAATGGATATTGCATCCACCGCCAGGGCTAGAGGGTCCCTCCACCGAGAGTAGAACCTCAGAACCTTCCTGTTGTGTCTTGTCACCATCAGGTTGATGTAAGGAAGACCCCACTTCTGAACAATGAGGGTGAACACCTCTGGGTGCAGTTCCCACTCTCTGTTGTCCACTGTGTGTCGACTGAGGAAGTCCGCCATGACGTTGTCTATGCCAGGAATGTTCACTGCGGATATGGCAGGAACGTGTTCTTCTGCCCAGGACAAAATACCCTTGACCTCTAACCAAGTGGCGAGACTTCTTGTTCTGCCCTGCTTGTTGACGTAAGCCATGGCCGTGGCGTTGTCAGACTGTACCCGGACTGGACAGTCCTTCAGCTGAGATGTCCTATGCCGAAGGGCAATAAATATCGCCTGAAGCTCCAATACGTTGATGGAAAGGAGAAATTCCTCCGGAGAGGCTGGCATCCGTCGTCACCATAGTCCAGAAGGATACCAGGAAGGACTTGCCTTTCAGAGGATTGAAGAGGTCGAGCCACCAGGACAAATTTAGTTACACACGAAGAGGGAGGGACACTGACTTCTTCAGAAGGTCCAGCTGACCCTTGCACACCTGGATCACAAACCTCTGGAGTTCCCTGGTGTGCGCCATGGCAAACGGGACACTTCTATGGTGGAGATGAATTTTCCCACTAGAGAGAACAGCTTCTTTGCTGGAACTGGATCTTGAGCCAGAACTGAAGAAACCCTGTGGGCAATCTGGTGAGCTACCTCGTCCGTGAGAAACACCATGCTCTTCAGAGTGTTGAAGAGAAGGCCCAGGAAGACCAGATGCTGGGATGGGACAAGGTCTGAATTGTCTATGTTGATGATCCACCCATTATTGGTGAGAGCGTGAATGCATTCTGAACCTGCTGATGAAGAAGTTCCACAGAGGGGGGCTTTCAGAAGCAGGTCGTCCATGTATGGAGTAAATCTGATGCGGTCCCGATGGAGGACGGACACTAAGGCTCCCAGGACACAGTTGAACACTTGAGGAGCAGTAGTCAAACCAAAGGGAAGAGCGGAAAACTGAAAATGCCTTCGGTCGCAGGTAAATCGGAGATACTGCCGGCTCTCTGGATGAATGGCGATATGTAAATACGCATCCTGAAGATCCAGAGATTCAAGGAATTCACCCGGGGCATAGCAGCAATCACCGTCCGTAGAGACTCCTGGTGATAACGAGTCTGGATCACAAAGGAATTGAGATCCTTCAAATCCAAAATGGGACGACAACCGATGTCCTTCTTGGAGACCACAAAGAGGTTTGAGTAAAAACCCATACCTCTGCCCTGAACTGGAACCGGCTTTAGAACATCCTTGTCCAGAAGAGCCTGAATAGTGCTGTTGAACAGCCAGCCTTTCTCGGCGCCCTGAGGCGCATGAGAAGGAAAGAAGTGAAAGGGAGGAAGAGAGACAACAAGGATCCTGTACCCTTCCATCACCACTTGTAAAACCCACGGGTCCGCCACTGAATCCTCCCAGATGCTCTGGTAGTGATGCAGACGACCACCCACAGCACAGTGGGGACCCGGGTTCGGTGAGTCATGCCTAAGAAGGCTTGGAAGAGACCTTGGGCTACCATTGCTGTATGTGTTTGGAGGAGGTACGCGGAGCTTAGGGAACTGTCTGGTTCTCCGGACGTGTCTCAGTCTAAAAGTAATGAAAATACCGGTTATGCTTAAGTGGCGTTTTCTTCCTGGGAACCAAGGGTAGAAGGGTACTCTTACCCCCTGTAGCCTCACTGATCAGATTTTTAAGATCAGGCCCAAACAAAGAAGTACCTTGAAAAGGTAAAGAGAGCAATGCTTTCTTGGAAGCAGTGTCAGCAGACCAGATCTTGCTCCAAAGAGCTCGTCTGGCAACCACAGACACGGTGGAAACCCTGGCCACCAAACGGATGGCATCAAATAAGGCAGCAGAAACATAGTGCTGTGCCTCAGAAATGTTGGCAAGAAGGCACAACATATCCAAAGTAGGAGCACCCTGACAGACAGCCAGGGTGAGCTGTTCAGTCCAGACCGCAATGGCCCGGTTCACCCACGCTGCAGCAAAAGCTGGACGCATGGCAGTACCAGCAGTGGCAAAATGGACTTGAGGGAGACCTCAAGTTTCTTGTCAGTCCAGTCAGTCAGAGCAGATACATCAGAAACTGGCAAGGCAGTAGACTTAGAAGCCTGGAGACAGGAGCATCCACTTTGGTAGGATGAACCCACTGCCCAAGCGCTGCCTCAGAGAAGGGATAAAGCTTGGCAAATTTCTTGGACAGAGAAGGTTTACTGTCTGGGGATTTCCACTCCTCAGACACAAGGCGGTCAAGAGTGGGGTTAGGTGGAAAGCATGTAAGTGGCTTTTTAGGTTCCTGAAACACATCAGAGGGATCAGAAGGAACCTCCTGAACTAAGGGAATGTTAAAAGTATTCAAGACAGCCCTGATCAGGCCCTAAGTGGAGGGCTCAGGATCAGCCTCAAAAGGATCCCCAGAAAACTGAGATGAGCCCAGAGCAGAACATTCCTCAACATCTAAATCCACCAGCAGTTCCTCTTCAGAGGAATCTGACACGTCAGGTACTCCCTGAGGTTTGGGCAGGGAAGACTGGACGGAGGAGGGGGTCTGCCAAGAATGGAAGACCCCCTGTAACTGGGATTGAAAGAGTTGCAATGTAGACCTAAGGTCCCTGGTAGCAGCCTTGAACTCTTGCACCCAAACTGGCTCTAATGCATGGTTGGAGGTCCCTGGGAGTCTCTCAGGGACATCAGAACATGCTGGGTATAAATGACCTGAGAATTCTCTAGGTAACCCTGAATGACAGGAAGAGCAATGCGCAATGGGGGACACAGAGACCCCAGCCTCCTTAGTCTTAGGTCTGGCCCCAAGCACCAACATTCTCACAGAGTTAAAAAATCTTACAGTATAAGAAATCACCCAATTATAGTGTGTAGGTTTAAAGTTTTACCCCTGAAATCACTAAACTAGACTTATCTGACAGGGAAAGAGTTAATCAGCAGAGGAGAGAAGGAGAGTAAAAGCCCTGCGTAGAATACTGGTTCTGGAAATGGCCCAAAATGGCTGCCGCAGCAGAAGCCAATCAGAAAAGGGTGCGAAGCAAGCGCTCATGGGAAATGTAGTTTTCCCAGAAAAAGTACACCAACAGTGCCCGAAGCCCCCTGAGCCCCCGAAAACACTAGACTCATGAACCAGATGATAGAGGAAGGGCAGACAAGAAAAATGAGCCATCTCTGAAGGAGCGGTTTCAGAGATTTGTCCCAAACTGTACAGTCCCATAAGAGTGAATGGAGCAATGGCACCTTTGCGGTAAAGTGCGCCTTTACTCAAATTTTACAGAATTGACATAAAAAAATAAAAATGCATGAAACATCACTAGAACATGTTTGGATACCCAAAAAAAACACTGAACCAGTAGGAAAAGTGTCAGAACCCCCCCCCCCAAAAGATGCAAAACCAGCAGCTAAAGGGTTAAAGTACCACATAAACTTGCTCCAAAACACCCAGCAGACATACAAATAGACCCAATGAGTGCAGGAGTGTGCAATAAGAGCTCCAAAGGAAAACCCCTGTGCGGAGGGGCACTGTGGGACATGTGGACCTGGAGCACTCAAAGGGTTGCTCACCTTTCCTGCAGATCCTCTTTCAGATTACCATGTATAAAGAAGAAGCCTCGGTGAGCAACTCCTGAGGAAAGAACTTGTAGCCAAGATTTTCCCCCCAGGGCTTAAGGTCCACAAAAAGCACCTGGTTACTGAGCTAGCCACATCTAAGGGCTTTGTAATCCGCCTAATGGTGGTATTCCATTTCTAACAGAAAAATAAAACTGTTCTCTTGCCTGTGTCTTCACCAAGGAACAGATCTTTCTGGAGCTGATTGGCTAGCTGCAGCCAAGAAGGGAAGGTAGGCTCCACCCCTGGTCAAGCACGTGAGGACCGGTGATTGTCCTGGCATGTCATGGAATTCTGGGATGGCAGTGCGGCTGCACGCTACTCAGCCATCCCAGAATACTATGCCATCAAAAAAAAATGCACAATAGTCCTTATCAGATAGGCGATCATTAAGGGGTTACATTTGAATCCTATGCATATCATATATTATTATACACATTACAACACTAACACTTCAGATTGTGGTTTTGTTACATAGTTTGGCCAAAATATGTCTAAGTTTACATGCCATGGCAAGGCACCCCATTACAGGCAAGATCTATCTATTATATCTAGTCACATCATATGGCTTACTAAAATCCTTTATATTAACCCTTCAAGAACCAGAGACATGTCAGGACCGTCACCGGAAGGAAACCAGTCCTGGCACGTCACATATTTTGTGCTCACAGTGTTCCTGCTGGGGCGCTGTGAGCACTAGCGGTGTCTGAAATTGACCACTCCAAGACTGAAGCGGTGACTATCAGACCCCTGTTCAGGGCTCTGCTACACATGATCAGTAAGGTGTGCCAGCATGCCGAATGTCATCAATGTGGCCCTTAAAGGGATAGTAATACTTTGTTTTATCTTTATTTCATTTTGTAGGCATTAAAAAAACATGAAGAATGATATAAGTCTTATCTCTCAAACCTTTATGGTTTGAGAGATATTCACAAGCAAAGTTTCCCCTCCCTCCCCTTTTGCCTAGTGTAAGCCATCTCTTCTCAGATGTGGAATCCAGTCCATAGACCAGACAGATAGCAGGGGACAATCTTCTTCCTATGAGAACAATGAAAGCCCTGCCCCCCTTGACAAGTTTTTCAGGTTTTTCCCTTATCTTAATTGAAGATTGTCCCTCTCTGCAGTCTACCTGGGCACCTCCCTTCTGATCTGGCTGAGCAGTGTTACATCAGTAAAAGGAGCAGGAGGGGGATACTTTGTCATTGAATTACTCTTGAACTACAACTCTGAGAGAACTGAAATAACACTCTCCAAAGTCCAAATACTATGATGACTAATTAGAGCTGCTTTTATTATGAAACATTACTATTAGTGATGATCGAGCACCCCAATGCTCGGGTGTTCGGGTGCTCTGGCCGAGCACCCCCGGAGGCTCGAGTGCTCGGCCGAGCACCCGAGCCCCATTGAAGTCAATGGGAGGACTCGAGCATTACACCAGGCACCCCCTGCTCTGATGAGGGGAGGGTGCCTGGTCCATAGGAAAAGGGCAGAAAATGATGGAAACACCACAGAAATGGTTCAGGGACAGCATAGGGAGGATGTCTGGATGCATCTTGGACTCCAACGTCGCTGCTGGGAACGATGTTTCGCCCGTAGTACGCCATTTTTACAGACTGACCGTAAAACACACAAAAAGGAAGATAAAAACGACTTTAGGCGAAAAATTGTTACCAAACAGTATTTCCTGTATATTTACTTGTATATCATCTGCAAATTCTGCAAAAATTTCATCGATTTTTCTGAACTGGGGCCATGATTAAGAGGGAAACGTGCGCAGAGGCAAATTCTGCAAAAAATTTCATCGATTTTTCGGAACTGGACCCATGATTAAGAGGGAAACGTGCGCAGAGGCAAATTCTGCAAAAAATTTCCTTGATTTTTCTGAACTGGGGCCATGATTAAGAGGGAAACGTGCGCAGAGGCAAATTCTGCAAAAAATTTCCTCGATTTTTCTGAACTGGGGCCATGATTAAGAGGGAAACGTGCGCAGAGGCAAATTCTGCAAAAAATTTCCTCGATTTTTCTGAACTGGGGCCATGATTAAGAGGGAAACGTGCGCAGAGGCAAATTCTGCAAAAAATTTCCTCGATTTTTCTGAACTGGGGCCATGATTAAGAGGGAAACGTGCGCTGAGCCGACCATCTAAAACATTATGGGTGAGGGTCTGCTGCGGAGCTGACCATCCTAAACATTATATGCGAAGGCCCGCTAGTGAGCTGACGCTATAAAACATTATATGAGAGGGCCCGCTAGAGAGCTGACCCAATAAAACATTATATAAGAAGGCCCGCTGGTGAGCTGACCTATACAAAAAGTTGTCAAACAGGGCCCGCTGGTGAGCTGGCCCTATATAAAAATTATATCACAGGGCCCGCTGGTGAGCTGGCCCTATATAAAAATTATAGCACAGGGTATATGGAAGAGAGTCAACCATATACCCGTTTTTTGGGTGGAAGGGGTGAATGGGAATACAGAGTATTCCCATCATTGTAAATAACATATATAAAGTGAGTTTATGTTCCCCCGGGGCTTTCCTCCAGTGGAGTGGAGAAGTCAGGGGAAATCCAGGCCTTGTTCATTTTTATAAGTGTCAACCTATCAGCATTTTCGGTGGAAAGGCGGATACGCTTATCTGTTATGATGCCACCAGCAGCACTAAATACCCGCTCAGACAGAACGCTGGCAGCAGGGCAGGCCAGCACCTCCAAGGCGTAGAGTGCCAGTTCATACCACGTGTCCAGCTTGGACACCCAGTAGTTATAAGGCACAGAGGGATCATTGAGGACGCTGACACGGTCTGCTACGTACTCCTTCACCATCTTCCAAAACTTTTCCCTCCTTGTGACACTAGGCTGCGCATCAGGGTGAGGGTGCTGGCGGGGTGTCATGAAGGTGTCCCACGCCTTGGAGAGTGTTGCCCTGCCTTTGTCGGAACTGCTGTGTGCTCCCCTTTTCTCCCCTTCTCGGTTGGCCAAGGTAGCACGTACTCTGCCGCCAGCGTTGTCAGATGGAAAATTTTGGAGCAATTTTTCGACAAGAACCTTCTGGTATTGCACCATTTTGCTTGTCCTCTCCACCGGAGGAATGAGAGATGAGAAATTCTCTTTGTAGCGGGGGTCCAGAAGGGTGAACACCCAGTAATCCGTGTTGTCTAAAATGCGTATAACGCGTGGGTCACGGGAAAGGCAGCCTAACATAAAGTCAGCCATGTGTGCCAGAGTACCAACAGGCAAGATTTCGCTGTCCTCACCAGGAGGATGACTCTCAATCTCCTCATCCTCTTCCTCCTCTTCTGCCCACCCACGCTGAAGAGATGGAACTAAAGTTCCATAGCTACCCTCTGTAGCGGAGGCAACCGTGTCTTCCTCCTCCTCCTCCTCCTCCTCCTCCTCCGCCTCCTCCAATTGTCGCTGAGAAGACGAAGTGAGGGTGCTCTGGCTATCACCTTGTGTAAGCTCTTCCTCCCGCATTTCCACCTCTTCCACATGCAAAGCGTCAGTTTTAATTGTGAGCAGCGAGTGTTTCAGTAGACACAGAAGTGGGATGGTTACACTGATAATAGCGTTATCGCCGCTCACCATCTGTGTCGATTCCTCAAAATTGCGTAAAACCTCACAGAGGTCTGACATCCATTCCCACTCCTCACTTCTGATTAGAGGAAGTTGAACGGAGAGGCGAAGACCGTGTAACAGCTGGTACTCCACTACTGCCCTCTGCTGCTCACAAAGCCGGGGCAACATGTGGAAGGTGGAGTTCCAGCGCGTGCTCACGTCACACAGCAGCCGGTGAGCTGGCAATTGTAAGCGCTGCTGCAGCTTCAACAGGCCGGCTGAAGCTGTTGATGACTTACGGAAATGTGCACACACGCGGCGCACCTTGGTCAAGAGATCATGCAAATTGGGGTAGGTTTTTAGAAATCGCTGAACCACTAAATTAAATACATGCGCTAGGCACGGTACGTGTGTGAGCTTGCCGAGCTCCAAAGCCGCCACCAAGTTACGCCCATTATCACACACAACCATGCCTGGTTGCAGGTTGAGTGGCGAGAGCCACTGCTCGGTCTGGTGACTAATCCCCTGCAACAGCTCTGAGGCCGTGTGCTGTTTGTCCCCAAGGCAGATCAGCTTCAGCACGGCCTGTTGACGCTTCCCCACTGCAGTGCTACACTGCTTCCAGCTACCGGCTGATGGGTGAGTGGCGCTGCGCGCAGAGAATTCGGAGGTGGAAACGGAGGAGGAGGAGGAGGAGCCAATAACGTAGGTGCTGGCGGAAACCCTGATGGAGGTAGGGCCCGCAATCCTCGGCGTGGGTAGCACCTGTGCCATCCCAGGGTCCGAGTCGCTCCCAGCCTCCACGACATTCACCCAGTGTGCCGTCAGGGAAATGTAGCGTCCCTGGCCACAAGCACTTGTCCATGTGTCAGTCGTTAAGTGGACCTTCCCAGTAACTGCGTTGGTCAGGGCACGGGTGATGTTACGGGACACATGGTGGTGTAAGGCGGGGACGGCACACCGGGAAAAGTAGTGGCGGCTGGGGACTGCGTACAGAGGGACAGCTGCTGCCATCAGGCTGCGGAAGGACTCAGTCTCCACAAGCCTAAATGGCAGCATTTCGATGGCCAGTAATTTGGAAAGGTGTGAGGTTAGTGCTATGGCCTGTGGGTGGGTGGCTGGGTATTTTCGCTTGCGCTCAAATGCCTGGGGTAACGACATTTGGACGCTGCGCTGGGACAGGGAAGTGGATGTGGTCGCTGATGGTGCTTCAGATGGTACAGGTGCAGGGCGGGAGGTATGCGGGTCTGCGCCTTCGACAGGCGATTGGCCGGCACTGAAAACAGGGGAAGAGGAGGCAGTGGTGTGGCCTGCAGACACAGATTGGCGATCCGGGCGTTCCTCCCACTTATTACGGTGCTTGGATGCCATGTGTCGGATCATGCTGGTGGTGGTGAGGTTGCTAGTGTTCATGCCTCGGCTCATTCTGGTGTGGCACAGGTTGCAAACTACAATTCTTTTGTCGTCCGCACTTTCCTTAAAAAAACGCCATACCGCGGAACACCTAGCCCTTGGCAAGGGAGATTTACGCAAGGGGGTGCTCCGTGGAACATTTGCGGGCCGGTTTGGTGCGGTCCGCCTTCTTTCTTTAGCCACACCACTGCCTCTTCCAGCCTGTTGCGGTGCTGCAAATGGCTCACCCTCAGGACTGCTGTCATCGCTCGGCTCTCCACCTTCCCAGGTGGGGTCAGTCACCTCATCGTCCACCAAGTCCTCCTCCACTTCCTCACTCTGATCATCCTCCTCATTTCTTGATCCCACCACATACTCAGTCATTGACAACTGTGTATCATCCTCCTCATCAAGGTCTTGAGACAGTAATAGTGGTTGATTTGATGGCAACTGTGTCTCATCATCATCATCCACTTCCTTTGACCTTAAATGCCGTTCCCCTCTGTCATCTTCTTGTGATTGGGTACCCTCTAGAGGTTGTGAATCAGGGCACAAGATGTCATGTTCCTCTGCAAGCGTGCTTGGAGAGAGGTTCAAATGAAGGATTGGTGATGAGACGAGCTCCTCACTATATCCCAGTGTGGGATCACTTCTTTGGCCAGACCCTCTATGGTGGGAGGAAGGATGATCAGGGTGAGGATTATGTTGACCAGACTCTTGGCTACTGAGAGTGGACTTGTTGGAAGACAGGGTGGTGCTTAACCGACTGGAAGCAGTATCACCTGAAATCCAACCGACCACCTGTTCGCAGTGGTCTGACCTCGAGAGTGATGTCCTGCGACGCCCTGTAAACTGAAACATGAAGCTAGGTATGGTGGATGTCTTTCTTTCTTGTGCTCTGGCACCAGGCACAGTTTCTACGCGTCCTGACCCGCGCCCTGAACTATCAGGATCACGTCCACTTCCCCGTCCCTTTTTACCCGCCTTCTTCATATTACACAGAATATGTGCTGCTAATCTGCAACTTTGCACACTAAACAGAATGTGCTGCTAATCTGCAACTTTGCACACTAAACAGAATGTGCTGCTAATCTGCGGCTAGGCACAGTGAAAGGAATATGTGACGTTTATTTTTTACACTTTGCACACTAAACAGAATGTGCTGCTAATCTGCGGCTAGGCACAGTGAAAGGAATATGTGACGTTTATTTTTTACACTTTGCACACTAAACAGAATGTGCTGCTAATCTGCAACTTTGCACACTAAACAGAATGTGCTGCTAATCTGCGGCTAGGCACAGAGAAAGGAATATGTGACGTTTATTTTTTACACTTTGCACACTAAACAGAATGTGCTGCTAATCTGCAGCTTTGCACACTAAACAGAATGTGCTGCTAATCTGCGGCTAGGCACAGTGAAAGGAATATGTGACGTTTATTTTTTACACTTTCCACACTAAACAGAATGTGCTGCTAATCTGCAACTTTGCACACTAAACAGAATGTGCTGCTTATCTGCGGCTAGGCACAGTGAACGGAATATGTGACGTTTATTTTTTACACTTTGCACACTAAACAGAATGTGCTGCTAATCTGCAACTTTGCACACTAAATAGAATGTGCTGCTAATCTGCAACTTTGCACACTAAACAGAATGTGCTGCTAATCTGCGGCTAGGCACAGTGAAAGGAATATGTGACGTTTATTTTTTACACTTTGCACACTAAACAGAATGTGCTGCTAATCTGCAACTTTGCACACTAAACAGAATGTGCTGCTTATCTGCGGCTAGGCACAGTGAACGGAAAATGTGACGTTTATTTTTTACACTTTGCACACTAAACAGAATGTGCTGCTAATCTGCAACTTTGCACACTAAACAGAATGTGCTGCTAATCTGCGGCTAGGCACAGTGAAAGGAATATGTGACGTTTATTTTTTACACTTTCCACACTAAACAGAATGTGCTGCTAATCTGCAACTTTGCACACCAAACAGAATGTGCTGCTAATCTGCAACTTTGCACACCAAACAGAATGTGCTGCTAATCTGCAACTTTGCACACTAAACAGAATGTGCTGCTAATCTGCGGCTAGGCACAGTGAAAGGAATATGTGACGTTTATTTTTTACACTTTGCACACTAAACAGAATGTGCTGCTAATCTGCAACTTTGCACACTAAACAGAATGTGCTGCTTATCTGCGGCTAGGCACAGTGAAAGGAATATGTGACGTTTATTTTTTACACTTTGCACACTAAACAGAATGTGCTGCTAATCTGCAACTTTGCACACTAAACAGAATGTGCTGCTAATCTGCGGCTAGGCACAGTGAAAGGAATATGTGACGTTTATTTTTTACACTTTCCACACTAAACAGAATGTGCTGCTAATCTGCAACTTTGCACACTAAACAGAATGTGCTGCTTATCTGCAACTTTGCACACTAAACAGAATGTGCTGCTAATTTGCAACTTTGCACACTAAACAGAATGTGCTGCTAATCTGCGGCTAGGCACAGTGAAAGGAATATGTGACGTTTATTTTTTACACTTTGCACACTAAACAGAATGTGCTGCTAATCTGCAACTTTGCACACTAAACAGAATGTGCTGCTTATCTGTGGCTAGGCACAGTGAACGGAATATGTGACGTTTATTTTTTACACTTTGCACACTAAACAGAATGTGCTGCTAATCTGCAACTTTGCACACTAAACAGAATGTGCTGCTAATCTGCGGCTAGGCACAGTGAAAGGAATATGTGACGTTTATTTTTTACACTTTCCACACTAAACAGAATGTGCTGCTAATCTGCAACTTTGCACACTAAACAGAATGTGCTGCTTATCTGCGGCTAGGATCAGTGAACGGAATATGTGACGTTTATTTTTTACACTTGCACTAAGGAATGATAAAGAGATGATAAAGCAGAGAAATCTTATCCAGTGATATAACTTCTCCAATTCCTATGTTTTTCTATGGAGCCTATGCACTAAGACCTCTCTCACTTGGGAATTCTTAGTGCATAGGCTCCATAAAATAACATAGGAACTTGAGAACTAATATCACTGGAGAAGTCATCTCCACTTTATCACACCCTAGTGCATCTTCCCCAGGAACTAGAGAAGTGATATAACTGGAAAAGACATTCCTGCTTTATCACCTGTTTATCACTCCTTAGTGTATAGAAAAGAATGGAGAAGGCATGGCAATAGGGGTATTTGAGGTTTAACAAAAAAAGTGTAAAGGGGGGAGATGCATTGAGATGTGATAGGAAGGTGATGAAGTGATATCACTTCTCTAATTCCTATGTTATTCTACAGAGCCTATGCACTAAGCTTTCACCAGCTCTGGAGATCTTAGTGCATTGGCTTCATAGACTAACATAGGAACTGGAGTGATGATATCAATGGAGACGTCATCTTCACACCTTAGTGCATAACCCCCAAGAAGTGCGTAACACAAGATGGATTTATGTTCAGATCATGAAAATATTGCCATACTGTTACTTGAAAATAATATAAAAGGCAAATTTGAGCTGTAATGAATTTTAAATGAAAAATCTCCCAGAAGTGGCAGTGTCTTTGTTTGCTCAGTAGGAAAAGTTCTATGATAACAGGCTTTTTTTCATTAAAAAACATGTTTACTGCTCTTTTAATCCATCTGTTACGGCATTTTTGCTCAAGCCCTACAAACGCAATATTTAACCCTTTAAGAACCGGGTGACGTACATTGTGTTGGTTCGCAACGCACTGCTTAACCCTCTGGTCCTGATATAGTTAAAGAAAAGCTCATCATGTTTATTATTTGCAGTATATTCCCTCACTCTGTTGTTTGCCACGTGTTTTGTAGGTCACAAGAGACTGAAGATTGCAGAAAAAAACGATAAAAATGTAGCAATACAAATTAAAACATAAATCAATCTTGTCTTACTAGAAGCTTCTCCATTCAGAATCCTGCAGTGTCCTGACTGTCAGAGACAGAAATTAATGGCGCGATGCAAGAAACGTTTGCATCGGATAAAGGCATTTTCGTGCGCAGATAGATTTTGTGCATGTTCTAATCCAGGAAGCTAAATACCAAATGCTTCTTGAATAGCGCGTGAAAAATTCCATTTTACAACAACAGTACACAGACGTATACCATAAAATCTCGGGTATAATACGCACAATTTTACCCCATTTCACCTTATGTGAAGTGTGGGGTGCGTATTATACACGAAAGTTATTTAAAAAAAAAAAAAAAAAAAAAAGTGTGCTGACAGATACCCTCCCGCGGCCCAGTTCACTCTGACAATAATGCTTTCTTGTCCCCACTGAAGTCCGCGCTGACAATGAGGCTTAGGGTACTTCCTTCCACTGAAGTACCCATCTTCCCAGCGGGCGGCAAGCTTGTATTTGCCGCTCGCTTCCCTCATGGGCTTTCAAGACCTTCCTCCTCCAGCCAATGGTAATAGAAGCGGAAGGTCATGAAAGCCCATGAGGGAAGCGGGCGGCAAATGCAAGCTTGCCGCCCGCTGGGAAGATGGGTACTTCAGTGGAAGGAAGTACCTACCCTAAGCCTCATTGTCAGAGAGGACTGCAGTGGAGACAAGTAAGCGCATTGGGCCGCGGGAGGGAGGGAAGGGTTCTGGCCGGCTTAACTTTTTTTTTCCTAAGAGGGGAAAACAAGGGTGCGTATTATACATAGGCACTCTTGTCTTCCCCTAAAATCTTAGGTAAAATATACACCTGCGTATTATACACAGGTGCGTATTATACCTGAGATTTTACGGTAAATTCATTTGCAATAGCAGTTCTTGCGTTAGGCGCATTCTCTATTCCACTCACACAGATTCGTTAATCTTAGCCACGGCCACAAAAAAATTAAATATACGCAGCCGTTCGCTAATCTTGAATTTTCCATGCGCAATTCAACAAAATCATGTGCAAACCTATTCCCCAGTTGTTTTCACATGGGAAATAGTGATTGCGCACATTTCCTGCATCGCGCCATAAGTTACATACAACAGCAAATATATCTGTCACGGTTTTTGAAGACTCTCAGACTTAAGGTTTGGTAAAATAACTTAACTTTATTAAAAGTTAAAGGCAGTCCCCGTAGGGTAAACATACATAACAATACAACAGTAAAATAACATATAATAGGTTCTACCGGCCTTGCCTAAATACCGGGCAAGGCAACCCAAGTGACAGTTTTAATGACAGGCTCTACCGGCCTTGCCTATACCGGGTAAGGCAACCGTTAGATGACATATACCGGTTCTACTGGCCTTACCAATACCGGGCAAGGTAGCCCCCACGGAATGCTGAATGTAGGCTCTACCGGCCCTGCCAATACCGGGTAAGGCAACCTTAAAGATGGTGAATTACAAGGTTCTACCGGCCTTACCAATACCGGGCAGGGCAGCCCAAAGGAGTACTGGAGTAGGCTCTACCGGCCCTGCCAATACCGGGTGAGGCAACCTACAGGATGGTATCGTCAAGGTTCTACCGGCCTCACCAATACCGGGCAGGGCAGCCTGAGCGAGTAGACCAGCTGTCAGGTGACTAAGACAGCATAGAGCATAAGTATAGAGGTCTTACTCAGCAGGAGTCTATTGCCAGGGATACTCAGACAACTGCAAGGAAGTGGACAGCGACTGACCACAGTACTGGATGTTTAGGAGCAAACCAACGTCCGCACGTTGGGACTAATGGTAATAGCGCCACCAGGTTGAATGGAGCAAACCAGCGACCGCACGCTGGAACCAACAATGTATATCGCAACCAGGTTTAGTGGAGCAAACCAGCGTCCGCACGCTGGGACCAACAACGTATATCGCAACCAGGTTTAGTGGAGCAAACCAGCGTCCGCACGCTGGAGCCTATAATGTATCTCGCAACCAGTTTAGTGGAGTAAACCAGCGTCCGCACGCTGGGACCAACAATGTATATAGCAACCAGGTTTAGTGGAGAAAACCAGCGTCCGCACGCTGGGACCAACAATGTATATCGCCACCAGGTTTAGTGGAGTAAACCAGCGTCCGCACGCTGAGACCAACAATGTATATTGCAACCAGGTTTAGTGGAGTAAACCAGCGTCCGCACGCTGGGACCAACAATGTATCTTGCAACCAGGTTTAGTGGAGTAAACCAGCGTCTGCACGCTGGGACCAACAATGTATATTGCAACCAGGTTTAGTGGAGTAAACCAACAAAGTAAGATCAGCAGCGAGAAGAACAATGTCGCCAGAGCGACGGCTGGAGCAGGAGATTCAGGAACTCAGTAAGATTAACCCGCGAGGTGCTGGAACACAGGAACACTGGAACTCAGTAAGATTAACCCGCGAGGTGCTGGAACACAGGAACACTGGAACTCTGGAACACCGGAACACTAGCATACAGGAACACTGGAACACAGGATCAGCAAGTACAGCAGGAACAGCAGGAACAGGCCCAGAAGCCTGACAAGCAGGTCAGGCAGAGTGGAGTCAGAAACACCACGAAAGGGCAACCTGGAAGTGCTCAGCCTGGGTTTAAAGGGAAAGTAATACTTTGTTTTAACTTTATTTTATTTTGTAGACATTAAAAAAACATGAATAATGATATAAGTCTTATCTCCCAAACCTTTATGGTTTAAGAGATATTCACAAGCAAAGTGTCCCCCTCCCGCCCCTTTTACTGATGTAACACTTTTCAGCCAGGGCAGAAGGGAGCTGCCCAGGTAGACTGCAGAGAGGGACAATCTTCAATTAAGATAACGGAAAAACCTGAAAAGCTTGTCAAGGGGGGCAGGGATTTCATTGTTTTCAAAGGAATAAGAGTGTCCCCTTCTGTTATCTGTCCAGTCTATGGACTGCATTCCACATCTGAGAAGAGATTGTTTACAGTAGGTAAAAGGGGCGGGAGGGGGAAACTTTGCTTGTGAATATCTCTCAAACCATAAAGGTTTGAGAGATAAGACATATCATTCTTCATGTTTTTTTAATGCCTACAAAATAAAATAAAGTTAAAACAAAGTATTACTATCCCTTTAAAAAGGCTGTGTGAGGAGGGATAATCACAGACAGCCAATCATGATACTCAGCAAGTGACTGACACTGAACAGCACCAATCACGGGCACCGTGATAATATCATGTTATGAATGGCACAACTCCTCGTACCCAGAGTTACAAATTGCTACAGTTCCCAAAAACAGCACCACATATCTTTTAATCAGAGAGGGTGATATACTAAAAAGTAGAGTAATTATGGGCAAAACAAGGGAGTTATGCACTAAGGTGATAAACAGGTAATAAAGTGGAGATAACAGCTTCTAACAAAACCCGCTAGATGCTGACTGGCTGGGAGTCACGTATGCACACATCCCAGCCAATTGGAGACTGGCAATTATTTTGAACAGAGAGTGGCATGTAAAGGCTCTTTCACCACCCTCTTGCTCCCCATACCTTTTTCACCACACTTTTGCCCCTTTTCACCACACTTTTGCCCCCCCATACCTTTTTCACCACACTTTTGCCCCTCCATGCCTCTTTCACCACACTTTTGCCCCACCATTCCTCTTCTGCCCCCCATGGCTTTCACCATTATCTTGCTCCCCGTACCTCTTTTGCCCCCCATGCCCTTTTCACCACACTTTCGCCCCCCAATGCCTCTTTCACAATCGTTTTGCCCCCCATACCTCTTCTGCCCCCCCATGGGTCTTTCACCACCCTCTTGCTTCTCATACCTCTTTTGCCACCCTTTTGCCCCGCCCATGCCTCTTTCGCTACACTTTTGCCCCCCATACGTCTTTTGACCCCCCATGGCTTTCACTACCCTCTTGCTCCCCATATCTCTTTTGCCCCCATGCCTCTATCACCACACTTTTGCACCCCCCAATGCCTCTTTCACAACCCTCTTGCCCCCCCATGGGTCTTTCACCACCCTCTTGCTCCTCATACCTCTTTTGCCACCCTTTTGCCCCCCATGCCTCTTTCATCACACTTTTGCCCTAGTTGAGAAGTACACAGGCCACAGTGCTATCCAGCAACCTCAGCTGGTGTTCGGAGCCTCTCTTCTCACTGGTGGTGCTGCAGTCATGCGCAGTACTGACTGTCTGAACATCCCACGGCAGATACAGAGCGGGGCGCCCCAAATTCAGACCAGAGTCCTCTCTGCTCATCTTCCTGGGACCAAGCGGTCACAGGAAGGTCCGCAGAGAGGACGCCGGTCTGAATTCGGAGCGCCCTGCTCCAAATCCGCCATGGCGTGTTCTGGCAGTCAGTACTGCACATGACTGCAGAGTGGGCAGTCTCTACCGTGCATGATGGCTTCTGACAAACATACTAGTGACAAACATCCTAGCGAATTATAATATAGGCGATTTAAAGTGACAAGCAGTATGCCTGGTACTGTGGAACTTCTTGTATAATTTATATATTTCACTTATTAGACTGAATTATTGAAGTATAATTTCTATTATAATTATCTGGTTAGGCTACATGATCTTGGCTGTATCTAAGTGTATAGCCCCATTTTCACTAAGAATGATGCAAGTTTAGTTCTGTGATTTTGCCATAAAATAATCTACAAATTCATTACAGCTGGGAAAGCTATTTCTAATTTGAACACAAAGGGAGAATGATTCTTTGAGTGTCAGAGGGGTGTGTTAGATATCTCTCTGGCACTCAAAGGGTTACAATAATCTATGGATAAGTGCACACTTACCTCTCGAGCACAGGGGGCGGGCAGTTTGCAGCCCTCCATACAAAGGAGGATGGGATTTATAGTACAGCAAAAGCTGGAGGGCCACAGATTGCTCATCGCCCTTCCCAGTCTAACAGCAGTCTAGATCCCGTCTCTGTTGGCTTAGCTCTGTCACAGGGGAACTGTCCATCTGATACCAGATGTCTGGTCTCACAAGGATCAGAGAAAGGTGTAACGTTGTGAGGTAAGAGCGTTGTCCAGGACATTATGAAATGCGAATGGTCCAGTGTGAGAGAGAGTAACAGGTCTTCAGCAGAGGAAGGAATTCTTTATATTAACCCTTTGAGTTCCAGAGGGGTAACCAACGCATTGTTATGTAATGCGTTTCATAACCCTCTGGCATTCAAAGGGTTAAAGATGGCTGGATTGTGTAATTCACTTCCAGGGGATATGATGATGATGGCTGATACAAAAGATCATGTGAGGAGGGAATTATATACAGTAAGAATATATGGATCTTAATTTGTACAGACCTAGGTAGGTGTCCTCGTAAGAACAATCAGTTATTTTTATTTACAGTTGTTAACCCTCTGAGGACCAGAGAAGGGCACAAAACATTGTGAAGCAATGCTTTGCACAACCCTCTTTCCTCCGAGGATTAAATATCCTTTCGCTCTGTTTATCTCTTATTTTAGTCCTGAATATTTCTATCTTATGCCTTTGTTAAATCATTAACACTCATGTGGAGTTTTATTGAAATTACTTTAAATGACAGACAAGTTTGGAAAATATGAAGCTATTATCAGAGTAATGAATGAGGCCAAAAAGACAACACATTATTACAAGACCAGGAGGGCAATATAGCACTACATCATACCAAACATGTGCCTAGAGGGAACCAGCTGCACCACACAGGTGAGACGCACATAGGCCATAACTTACGTCTGTGGTTGTGCTGTTTCTCTCTTGTGGGGAGGATTTGCCTGACATTTCGGCACTGGGCTATTTGTTGGTAGGACCAGTCTGATGTGGACATGGAAGTTTCGTCTCTGCATTGGCACACGTGAGTGAAAAACGTGACTTGTAGCACCACTGAGAGTTCCTGGATATGGCTATCAACTATCATGTCCGTCTCCATGGACATGGCATACAGGACTGATTGACAGTGTTATTCCTCGAATCAAGGAAAATATTAAGAGGGGATCGTTGCTATTGTAAGTTAAATGGGGTATTATTTGGAGTTGTTACTTCACCTTTAAATGGTAGAGAGGTATCTACTGAATGACAAAGCAATGCATTGGAGATTTTGTATATTTCCAGTGTTAGTATAGTGAAGACGAAAGTGTGGAATCTATATATATATAAAAGAAGACTTCTGTGTGCCTGGCGAACACACCCAGGGGTGACAGTAAGGAGGAGTTATTCAAATCACCTCTATACTGCCTGTCCTATTGGTCCAACCATGGGGGAGTGATTTTGCTGCATGGAGGTGCAGGGGCTGCAATGAACACACACTCAATATACACACACACACATACATACATACATACACATATATACACACACTCATTACACACACATACACACACTATACCGACAAACTCATTACACACACAGTTATATACATATACAAATACATACACACAATATATATACACACACACATACATACATACACACATATATACACCCTCATTACACACAGATGTATGTGTATGAGAAATGGTATGTTCACAGTTGAGTACAACAGTGTGTGTGTCTTCACTTGCACACAAGAAGAATGGTGGGCAGGTACACATTTAGGATTGCACTAGTATAAGTGTATGTATTCTCATACCTACCAACATTCCAAATGGCTAAAGGGGGACACTTCTGTGTTAGGTGTTATTGCTGGGAGCTTTTCTGGTGGGTGGCATATTATTGAGAATTTTTAGGTTATTTCATGACCTATTTACACCTCTTTGTCTAACTGAACAAAATATTTAGAGAAAGTCCGTGGCATTTTATTTACAAAGAATAATGTATGAACACAAATATTGAAGTGTAAATAAACATTAATGTGAGTTATTTCTGTGGAGCAGGGGTGGACTGACCATCGGGCAATTCGATCAAGGGCCCGCGACCGAAAGGGACCCGCCGCCACCATAAATATTGTCTCCTGACCGTCTGCCATTTATTTGCCTGCCGAGCAAGTGCCTGCTTCAGGCGAACTGCTCCATGACGTGGCGTAATAGGGGTCGCACCTGTGAACGGGCCCATCACTCCAGGGGCCCGGCCACCCCCTGCAACCCCCTCGCCATGCGCCTGCAGCAGCTATGTACCGGCGCTCTAGTAATACAGAGAGCTGGGAGATGACATCATCTCCCAGCGCTCTGCATTACTGAGAACGTGCGGGAGCTTCAAGAGGCACAGATCACTCTGCTAGGCCACCAGGGACTCAAGGTAGGGGCATTATTGAGGGCCAATGTGAAGACTGAGGGGCATTGTGAAGATATGGGGGCAATGTGGAAGGGACATTGTGGAGACTGAGGGGCAATATGAAGATTGAGGGGCAATGTGGAAGGGACATGGTGAATATATGGGGGCAATGTAGAGATTGGAGATTAAGGGGAATTGTGGAAAGGACACTGTGAAAATATGGGGGGCAATGTGGAGATTGAGGGGCATTGTGGAAGGGACATTGTGGAGATTGAGGGGCAATGTGGAGATTGAGGGGCCTTGTGAAGATTGGAGATTGAGGGGAATTGTGGAGATTGGGGGGCAATGTGGAGATTGAGGGGCATTGTGTGAGGGGCAATGTGGAGATTGGGGGGCAATGTGGAGATTGGGGGGCAATGTGGAGATTGAGGGGCAATGTGGAGATTGAGGGGCATTGTGGAAGGGACTTTGTGGAGATTGAAGGACATTGTGGAGATTGAGGGGCATTTTGGAGATTGAGGGGCATTGCATAGATTGGGGGGCATTGTGGAGATTGGGGGGCATTTTATAGATTGGGGGACACTGTGGAGATTGGGGGGTATTGTGGAGATTGGGGGACACTGTGGAGATTGGGGGGTATTGTGGAGATTGAAGGACATTGTGGAGATTGAGGGGCATTTTGGAGATTGAGGGGCATTGTATAGATTGGGGGGCATTGTGGAGATTGGGGGGCATTTTATAGATTGGGGGACACTGTGGAGATTGGGGGGTATTGTGGAGATTGGGGGGTATTGTGGAGATTGAAGGACATTGTGGAGATTGAGGGGCATTTTGGAGATTGAGGGGCATTGTATAGATTGGGGGGCATTGTGGAGATTGGGGGGCATTTTATAGATTGGGGGACACTGTGGAGATTGGGGGGTATTGTGGAGATTGGGGGGTATTGTGGAGATTGAAGGACATTGTGGAGATTGAGGGGCATTTTAGAGATTGAGGGGCATTGTATAGATTGAGGAACACTGTGGTGATTGAAGTACATTGTGGAGATTGAGGGGCATTGTATAGATTGGGGGGCATTGTGGAGATTGGGGGGCATTTTATAGATTGGGGGACACTGTGGAGATTGGGGGGTATTGTGGAGATTGGGGGGTATTGTGGAGATTGAAGGACATTGTGGAGATTGAGGGGCATTTTGGAGATTGAGGGGCATTGTATAGATTGAGGGGCACTGTGGAGATTGAAGGACATTGTGGAGATTGAGGTGCATTGTATAGATTGAGGTGCAATGTGAAGATTGGAGATTGAGGATCAATGTGGAGACTGGAGATTGAGAGGCAATGTGGAGATGGAGGGGCAATGTGGAAGGGACATTGTGAAGGTTGAGGGACAATGTGGAGATGGGGGCATTGTGGAAGGGGCAGGTACTGGATGTCATGGGGGGGCTACTGCATGGCCTGGAGGGGGTTACTGCATGGCCTTGGGGGTACTGGATGGCCTGGAGGGGGGGTACTGGATGGCCTGGAGGGAGTATATTGGATGGCCTGGAGGGAGTGTACTGGACAGCCTGGAGGAGGGTACTGGATGGCCTGGAGGGGGGTACTGGATGGCCTGGAGGCCCCCTAGGCTATTCAGTACCACCAGGCCATACAATACCCCAGGCCACCACACGTTTGCAAATTATATATGGAACATTGTACTTGCTAAAGGCACAGCCACCAGACCAGACATCCAGCACAACCTCAAGCTATCCAGCCAGTAGCCAAGTAGCCTCCAACCAACCGACAAGAAGCTAAGGTTAGTTTTATTTATTTATTTTTTAAAGATTAGTTTTATTAAAACAGGTTTACTTCTAAAATGGTGTGGAGTACCTTAATTTGTGTAATGTGAATCTTCTGGATGGGAGGAGAGTGTGTGTGTGGGGAGGGTAGGCGTGCGGGGCTGAGGATGTAGTGGGAGGTGGGGTCAATGATGTCACAGGGAGGGGCCAATGATGTAATTGGGCAGGGGACCCAGACCTCTTTTTGGACCAGGGGCCCTGGGTCCTGTCAGTCCGCCCCTGCTGTGGAGCAATGTGATACACTTATATAGACACCACACAGTCTGATCTATTAAACACAGGGACACCAGGGTGGGAAAGAGGGACAGAGGGATTTGAGTCTCAAAGAGGAACTGTCCTTTCTAAAGAGGGACACTTGGGAGGTATGTATTATTTTTTTCTTAGGAGTAACAAGTACTGGACAAATCTGGTATTTCTTTTTATTTTTACTATACAATGTGTTTATTGAAAATATCCCTGTGGCTAATGTGCTAAACCAAAGTGGAGCAAACCAGCTGCACAACAGGTGAGAAATAAACTTTTCCAAAGCTCCAATTAATTTAAATGGGACTTTTAACACATTGCTTGCTACAGAGATCTACAACACAGAGAAGCAATGCGCTTGAGACCTGTCTAGTATTGAAATGTTAAAATCCCAATTTAAATAATTGATACTTTTATTTCTCCTCTATGGTGCAGTAAGTTTGCCCCATAATTCTATTCTTCATTAGATCCACTGATGACGTCCCAGGTAAATGGGCGGTGCATAAAGGGTGGGGTACAAGGGGCGGAGCCCGGGGCAGCAAAATTAGGTTTTGCCTAGAGTGGCAAAAATCCTTGCAACAGTCCTGATGACAGATACAATGGATAATTTCAAGAGAGGATGAAATACCCTAAGAATATATGGCTGTTAATTTGTGCATCAGAAGTCCTTACCTAATTAGGTGGGTTATGCACTAAAGATTGATAAGGAGATGACTTCTCCAGTGATATCACTTCTCCACTTCCTATGTTATTCTATGGAGCCTAGGCACTAAGGGCTCGATTCAAATGTTGACGTTAAAACCAGAGTGAAGTAAAAAACTGCCTTCGCAAGTTAAACAAGACTGGGTAACGTGAGATTCAAATCTTCCTTACCCAGCAAGGCTAACGAGCGATGACCAACAAAATACACGTTAACCTTAAACCTGCGTCGCTTACAAAATCTTACCTAAAAACACACGATAAAAATGTTACCTAGCACCACAGCCAATCACAGCACTCCATAGTAGAAAGTTCAGTCAGAAAATCCAAAATCACCGTTGCCTGTTTTTTTTTTGGAGAACAGCACACAAGTCAGAGTACAAAACCACCGTCTCCAGTTCTGAACAGCATTCTCTGTGCTTTTCCCTACCCAGCCAGTAGGGGAACACAGAGATGGCTTTCAGCACCATGGACAGCTTTGAATGCCATAGGGATGTGCACTGCTCACCCCTGTGGCATTCAAAAGGTTACAATCAAAAAAACTAGTACACCAAGCACTACACAATGCCCCCTTCCACATCCCCCCCTTAGTATGTAACATATATTGCATATATGTGACATACTAACCCCATCCACATCCACCTCATGGACTTCCATGTAGTGGACAAATCTGTCTTTTATTCCACAATTAACCCTTTGAATACCAGAGAGGTAGGAAAGCATTGCTTAGCATGTTTCCTAGCTCTCTGGTACCCAAAGGGTTAATAGGCAAGGTATGGACTACATACCTTGCCTGTATATATGTGTGTGTGTGCGTTTTTTTTTAATACTTTTTTTTTATTAAAATATCATTAATAAACGTATATTGACTTAGATTCATTCGTTTATAATGCCCTACCTCCTGTGTCCCATTTCTATTAGTACTTTTGCTCCACTCTCCTTAGAACTGGAGCAAAAGTACTAATAGCAATGGGAAACAGTACACAGGACATTATGAATGAATGAATCTCATTCATAAACCATTGCTGAAGAAGCCCTCCCCAGCGCTCCCTTCAGTTACTTCATAACAATGCTGTACTGCTGGCTGGGGGAATTGAAGAGGACCAGAGGCATTGGAGGAAGCGGGTGGAGGGGGCAGAGACATCGGAGGAAGCGGGTGGCAGGCTTGTATTTGCTGCCCGCTTCGTCCGATACCTCTCCTCTCCTCACGCATCGGCATTGTCCCCTGCCTGGCGTCGCACGTTCCACAATTCGCCTACGCGAATGCCACAGGGGTGAGCAGTGCACATCCCTATGGCATTCAAAGCTGTCCATGGTGCTGAAAGCCATCTCTGTGTTCCCCTAGTGGCTGGGTAGGGAAAAGCACAGAGAATGCTATTCAGAACTGGCGATGGTGTTTTTTTTACTCTGTGTGGTGTGCTGTTCTCCAAAAAAAATAGGCGTTAGATTTCTGGAGAGAAATGTTGCAATTTAACGCGAGTTAGCCCTAACTCCAACATTTGAATAGCTTTTGGCGTCGCTTGTACATTATCCTCTATAGGTGAGATCTTGCTGTTCTGGAGACGGGCGAAGTGTGTTTCAGAACTGGCATCTCTTGTTACTAGTGGAACATTTGCATTGCTCAGTTGACGTTAAAACCAGTGTCGCCAGTTTTTTCTGGCGACGCCAACATTTGGATCGAGCCCTAAGATCTCCAAAAGGATGAAATCTTAGTGCATTGGCCTCAATAGAATAACATAGGAACTGGAGAAGTGATATCACTAGAGAAATCATCTTCACTTTATCACCTCTTTATCACGCCTTAGTGAATTATCCCCATTGTGTCCTTCTAAGAACAGTCAATTATTTTTATTTACTGTTAAATAGTCTGTTATCTTTTCTGTTTATTTCTTTTTTAGTCATTAATGTTTCTGTCTTAGGGTTTGTAATCACTTGAAATGACTTTAAATCACAGGCCATTTTGCAAGAGATCTAGGGCTCGATTCTATTACCCACACTAAAACTGGCGTTACGAGAAAAACAAGTAGCGTGAATTTTGCAAACATGTGTTACGTCGGTATCTATTGCTGAACCACGGTAATACAAAACTGGCGTAGACAGCACTTTTCAGAGTCGTAACAAAACTGGCACTGTCTGCTTTTTTCTGACTAGCGCCTACAAAAAACGCGCAAAATGTCAAAGTCCAAGGAAATAGGCGTACATTTGACGACAGAAAGATCACGTTCAGTGTTAGATGTGTTCTCCACATAACAAAATCCGTCAGAGTGCCCCCCTCGACATATTAACCCCCCCTTCTAAAAGTCGACTTACAGTGCTTTCTTCCACCACATTAATCCAACAAATATTGTTCATAGTCCACAATTAACACTTCCCCTTCCAAACTCGACTTACAGTGCTTTCTTTCACCGTATTAATTTGACAAATACTGTTCATAGTCGAGAATTAACCCTTCCCTTTCCAAAGTCGACTTACAGTGCTTTCTCTCACCATATTAATTCGACGAATATTGTACATCTGACATTTTAACCCCCACTCCCCCTTGAAAAGTCAAGTACAGTGCTCCCATATTTTTCTTTCACCATTTTCATCCGACATTTTTCTTCTCCTATTATACTCGATATGCCCTCGTATTTTGTATTTCAAGATTAACCCTATGAGTACCAGAGAGGTATTGTAATGTGTTTGCCACCCCTCTCGTACTCATAGGGTTAATAGGGAACCTGTATATGTATCAAAAAAAAGTGTTTGTTTTTATTACAGATGTAATTTGTGTGTAAATGTAATTAAATATTTTATTGATGTGTAACAATGATTTTCTTTTACTAAATTATATATGTAATTAGTATTACAAAAGTGCTTCAGACCTCAAGAGGGGTATCATGACCCCTCAATACACCGCCCTAGCATGGAGGTGACAATTGCCCCCTTTATTAAAGAGCATATAACCTATGTTTCCTTAGGTTATATGCTCTTTAATGGGTTTTTTTTCATATATCTTTTAAAAACTGTCAGTATGTATTTTATAACTATTCCCTTAATTTTATTCAATTTCGTAAGTAGTTTCTTCTTTTTTAACTATGTGCCACAATTTATACTATTGTTTTACGTAATTTGCTATATCTAAATTAAATTTAGGTAGGTTATATGCTCTTTAACCCTTTGAGTGCCAGAGGGGTATGCATTGCTTTGCAATGCGTACCCTTCTGGCACTCAAAGGGTTAATTAAAGAGCATATAACCTATGTGAAATATAGGTTATATGCTCTTTAACTGTTTGAGTGCCACAGGGGTACAGAACGCATTGCTTTGCAATGCGTTGCGTAGCCCCCTGGAACTCAAGGGGTTAATAGTGGAGAGGCATTGGAGGAAGCTGGTGGAGGGGAGAGAGGCATTGGAGGAAGCGGCTGGAGGTGTGCATAGGGTTAATAGGCAACCTGTATATGTATAAGAAAAAGGTCTTTGTTTTTATTATAGATG
Organism: Rhinophrynus dorsalis; assembly: GCA_037306005.1. Lineage (NCBI taxonomy): Eukaryota > Metazoa > Chordata > Amphibia > Anura > Rhinophrynidae > Rhinophrynus > Rhinophrynus dorsalis. The sequence continues at coordinate 670,128,224 of CM074718.1, forward strand.
TAATTTGTGTGAAAATGTAATGAAATATTTTTTTGATGTGTAACAATGATTTGTTTTACTAAATTATATATGTAATTTTTATTACAGAAGTACTTCAGACCTCAAAAGGGGTATCATGACCCCTCAATACCCCGCCCTAGCATGGGAGCAACAATTGCCCCCTTTATTAACCCTTTGTGTGCCAGAGGGGGTACGGAATGCATTGCTTTGCAATGCATTCCGTGCCCCTCTGGCACTCAAAGGGTTAATTAAACAGCATATAACCTAAGTGAAACATAGGTTATATGCTCTTTAATTTTTTTTCTTCATACATCTTTTAAAAACTGTCAGTATGTATTTTTATAACTATTCCCTTAATTTTATTCAATTTCGTAAGTAGTTTCTTCTTTTATAACTATGTGCCACAATTTATACTATTGTTTTATGTAATTTGTTATATCTAAATTAAATTTAGGTAGGTTATATGCTCTTTAACCCTTTGAGTGCCAGAGGGGCACAGAACGCATTGCTTTGCAATGCGTACCCCTCTGGCACTCAAAGGATTAATTAAAGAGTATTTAACCTATATGAAACATGGGTTATATGATCTTTAACCGTTTGAGTGCCAGGGAACCCCCTGGAACTCAAAGGGTTAATAGTGGAGAGGCATTGGAGGAAGCTGGTGGAGGGGAGAGAGGCATTGGAGGAAGTGGCTGGAGGTGTGCGTAGGGTTAATAGGCAACCTCTATATGTATAAGAAAAAGGTCTTTGTTTTTATTATAGATGTAATTTGTGTGAAAATTGAATTAAATATTACTAAATTATATATGCAATGTTTATTACAAAAGTACTTCAGGCCTGAAAAGGGGTATCATGACCTCTCATGACACCCCCCTAGCATGGGGGGCGACAATTTCCCCCTTTAAGTGGGGTACAGAACGCATTGCAAACGTACCGCTATGGCACTCACAGGGTTACATTTTTTTCATACATCTTTTAAAAACTGTCAGTATGTATTTTTATAACTATTCCCTTAATTTTATTCAATTTCGTAAGTAGTTTCTTCTTTTTTAAATATGTGCCACAATTTATACTATTGTTTTATGTAATTTGTTATATCTAAATTATATTTAGGTAGGTTATGTGCTCTTTAACCCTTTGAGTGCCAGAGTGGTACAGAACGCATTGCTTTGCAATGCGTACCCCTCTGGCGCTCAAAGGGTTAATTAAAGAGCATATCACCTATGTGAAGACGTTCAGTGTGTGACTCAATGTCGACGAGTGAGGAGGGGAGAGAGGAAGCTGGTGGCAAATACAAGCTTACCACCCCGCTTCCTCCAATGCCTCTCTCCCCTCCACCCGCTTCCTCCAATGCCTCTCCGCTATTAACCCTTTGAGTTCCAGTGGGCTACACAACGCATTGCTTTGCAATGCATTCTGTACCCCTCTGGCACTCAAAGCGTTAAAGAGCATATAACCTATGTTTCACATAGGTTTCATGCTCTTTAATTAACCCTTTAAGTGCCAGAGGGGTACACATTGCAAAGCAATGCTTTCTGTACCCCTCTGGCACTCAAAGGGTTAAAGAGCATATAACCTATGTTTTACATAGGTGATATGCTCTTTAATTAACCCTTTGAGTGCCAGAGGGGTACGCATTGTAAAGCAAAGGGTTAAAGAGCATATAACCTACCTAAATATAATTTAGATATAACAAATTACATAAAACAATAGTATAAATTGTGGCACATAGTTAAAAAAGAAGAAACTACTTGCGAAATTGAGTAAAATTAAGGGAATAGTTATAAAAATACATACTGAAAGTTTTTAAAAGATATATGAAAAAAAATAACCCTTTGAGTGCCAGAGGGGTACGCAACGCATTGGCATATAACCTATGTTTCACATAGGTTATATGCTCTTTAATTAACCCTTTGAGTGCCAGAGGGCACGGAACGCATTGCAAAGCAATGTGTTCCGTACCCCCTCTGGCACTCAAAGTGTTAATAAGGGGGGCAATTGTCACCTCCATGCTTGGGGGGTGTATTGAGGGGTCATGATACCTCTCTTGAGGGCTGAAGTACTTCTGTAATAAAAATTACATATTTAATTTAGTAAAAGAAAATCATTGTTACACATCAATAAAATATTTACATTTTCACACAAATTATATCTATAATAAAAACAAACACCTTTTTTGATACATATACAGGTTGCCTATTAACCCTATGAGTACCAGAGGGGTAGCAATCACATTACAATACCTCTCTGGTACTCATAGGGTTAATTTTGCAATACAAAATAAGAGGGCATGTCGAATATAATAGGAGAAGAAAAATGTTGGATGAAAATGGTGAAAGAAAATCATGGGAGCACTGTAGTCGACTTTTCAAGGGGGGTTAAAATGTCAGATGTACAATATTCGTTGAATTAATATGGTGAGAGAAAGCACTGTAAGTCGACTTTGGAAGGGGAAGGGTTAACTGTCGACTATGAACAATATTTATCGGATTAATGTGGTGGAAGAAAGCACTGTAAGTCGACTTTGGAAAGGGAAGGGTTAATTGTCGACTATGAACAATATTTGTCGGATTAATGTGGTGGAAGAAAGCACTATAAGTCGACTTTGGAAGGGGAAGGGTTAACTGTCGACTATGAACAATATTTGTCAGATGAATGTGGTGAAAGAAAGCACTGTAAGTTGACTTTGGAAGGGGAAGGGTTAACTGTCGACTATGAACAATATTTATCGGATTAATGTGGTAGAAGAAAGCACTGTAAGTCGACTTTGGAAAGGGAAGGGTTAACTGTCGACTATGAATAATATTTGTCGGATTAATGTGGTGGAAGAAAGCACTGTAAGTCGACTTTGGAAGGGGAAGGGTTAATTGTCGACTATGAACAATATTTATCGGATTAATGTGGTGGAAGAAAGCACTGTAAGTCAGATTTGGAAGGGGAAGGGTTAATTGTCGACTATGAACAATATTTGTTGGATTAATGTGGTGGAAGAAAGCACTGTAGGTCGACTTTGGAAGGGGAAGGGTTAACTGTCGACTATGAACAATATTTGTCGGATTAATATGGTGAAAGAAAGCATTGTAAGTCAACTTTGGAAGGGGAAGGGTTAACTGTCGAGTATGAACAATATTTGTCGGATTAATGCGGTGGAAGAAAGCACTGTAAGTCGACTTTGGAAGGGGAAGGGTTAACTGTCGATTATGAACAATATTTGTCGGATTAATATGGTGAAAGAAAGCACTGTAAGTTGACTTTGGAAGGGGAAGGGTTAACTGTCGAGTATGAACAATATTTGTCGGATTAATGTGGTGGAAGAAAGCACTGTAAGTTGACTTTGGAAGGGGAAGGGTTAACTGTCGACTATGAACAATATTTATCGGATTAATGCGGTGGAAGAAAACACTGTAAGTTGACTTTGGAAAGGGAAGGGTTAACTGTCGACTATGAACAATATTTGTCGGATTAATGTGGTGAAAGAAAGCACTGTAAGTTGACTTTGGAAGGGGAAGGGTTAACTGTCGACTATGAACAATATTTATCGGATTAATGCGGTGGAAGAAAACACTGTAAGTTGACTTTGGAAAGGGAAGGGTTAACTGTCGACTATGAACAATATTTGTCGGATTAATGTGGTAGAAGAAAGCACTGTAAGTCAGATTTGGAAGGGGAAGGGTTAATTGTCGACTATGAACAATATTTGTCGGATTAATATGGTGGAAGAAAGCACTGTAAGTCGACTTTGGAAGGGGAAGGGTTAATTGTCGACTATGAACAATATTTGTCGGATTAATGTGGTGAAAGAAAGCACTGTAAGTCGACTTTGGAAGGGGAAGGGTTAACTGTCGACTATGAACAATATTTGTCGGATTAATGTGGTGGAAAAAAGCACTGTAAGTTGACTTTTAGAAGGGGGGTTAATATGTCGAGGGGGGGCACTTTATGTCTGATTTCTATGCTGTATACTGTATTATACACTGCTTTTGTTCGAACAACAATGGTTTTGAAACTGCCGTTATGGCTTCTACACCTCAACCTCTGAGGCGCAAAATTTCTGACTTAAATGTAACCACAAAACAGGCGGTAATACTGAGCGTGGGTAATAGGATACTAATTGCACGTTGTTTTTAGTTGTTTCCTATGGGCTTTTTTTAGACTGGCGGTAAGTATAATTACCTCTGATTTTGCTTTCACAAGTCGGGTAATAGGACAGCAAAAACTGACTTAAAAAAAAAATCAACGGCTGTTTTATTTTTAGCGCCGGTAATAGAATCGAGCCCTAAGTATTTATTCCTAATGCCTTGGATTGGATGTACGTTCAGTTTCACATTACAGATAGAATAAGAGATTGTATTGTTTTGATAAACAGATGAAAGCTTGATGTTTGACATTTTTGCTCTCTAAAACATGGATGGGCAACCTTAGTTTTATAGTATATTTTTCAGGAGAATGCAGTTGTGATTATACTACACTTAAACAGCTGAAATGTTGTTTTCTTTCAAATTTGGAGGCAAACAGCCATTTGTCTGCTGCACCAATAAATATGTGCTGAAGTGACACTATAATGTTTCTATGTTCAAGTGCTGTAGATCAGTGGAATAAGCACATATGCTGAAGTGGCACAGTGACATCACAGTGGGTTTGTGGTGTGGCTCTTTACAATCAACACATTTTTGCTGAAGTGAGGTCATGACATCACAGTAGGTCTGTAGTGTATTTTTATGGAATCCTGAACATAAGGCAGTGCCAAGTATCATTCCCAACTTACTTCTCAATACAGCACTTTGAGAGAGCACAATGACTCCTTCAGGGCATTCAGCAGCTAAAGTGAGAGTGATGTGCATTTATTTCTTTCTGTTACTGGTGTCTAATCCAGCACGAGCAAATGATAACACAATACCTGACTTCATCTCCAGCATGGAGGATCTACCACCTGACGAGACAACCGTTGTCAGCAAAACCTTTGTTGATGGATTTGGTGTGACATTTTATTGTTTAATTTCCGCGATAATTATTATTGTTATTATACTTGTATGCATTATAAGTATTCTGTGCAAATTACCTCATAAAAAGAGAAGGAAGACGCGGTTAGATATTGAAAGCAACGTGGATCATTCAACTGAGCAAGAATCTGAACCAGAATATTCAGGATATGAGGACAATCTAGAGGATCCTGCAGAACCTGATATTTCGGAGAGTTCTTCAGATGAATATGAACTGGCTCCGGAAGTACAGACACCTCAAGACGGTCATGTAGTCATTGAAATTCAGGAGGATCCAACAAAAGAGCAAGAAACTGTACTCAAGAGCAGTTCACTGTACAACATCGCAAGGATCCTTAGTGTTTTAAGCTATGTGGGGGTCTCATTTATATACTCCAGAATGGTTTCAGAGGACCTGTCCAACACTGAAATCCCTCAGAATGAGCCTTAACCCCGAATGAGTCTTAACCCTGGCCACGCACGTAGTTTGCGGTACCTTAAGGACCACGGAGCATTTTTTTTTTGCGGGATTTGACTACAGACTCCCCAAGCGGCATGCAGCTGCGCGGGGAGCCCGAAATTCCATAACAGTTCAGGACCGCCTTAAGGGTATAACAACCCATGACAGTCCTTAAGGGGTTAAAGGAGAAATCAAAAACTCCAGCCCTTGGACATCATGCAATGAAACATCATGAATAGAAGACAATGAGAACTTCACAGAAATAAAGATTATTAACTGCGACATTTGACTCCACTCAAACATTGTTTTGATTGATCAGTGTGACATTGATAGTCCAGCCCTAAAGGGTGACAATCAGATATCATCACGGTAATATATACTCTATATGCATATTTATATTAGAATATATATATATTTGAAGTGACAGGATGGAGTGCAGTATGCCTCGTACTGTGGAACTTCTTGTATAATTGATATATTTTCCTTGTTAGACTGAATTATTGAAGTATGATTTGTATTATAATTATCTGGTCAGGCTATATGATCTCGGCTATATCTAAAGGTGTAGCTCCACAAAGAATGATGCAAGTTTAGTTCTGTGATTTTGCCATAAAATAATCTACAAATTCATTACAGCTGGGAAAGCTATTTCTAATTTAAACACAAAGGGAGAATGATTCTTTGAGTGTCAGAGGGGTGTGTTAAATATCTCTCTGGCACTCAAAGGGTTACAATAATCTATGGATAAGTGCACACTTACCTCTCGAGCACAGGGGGCAGGCAGTTTGCAGCCCTCCATACAAAGAGGATGGGATTTATAGTACAGCCAAAGCTGGAGGGACACAGATTGCTCATCGCCACCCCTTCCCAGTCTAACAGCAGTCTAGAACCCGTCTCTGTTGGCTTAGCTCTGTCACAGGGGAACTGTCCATCTGATACCAGATGTCTGGTCTCACAAGGATCAGAGAGAGGTGTAACGCTGTGAGGTAAGTGTGTTGTCCAGGACATTATGAAATGCAAATGGTCCAGTGTGAGAGAGTAACAGGTCTTCAGCAGAGGAAGGAATTTGAGTGCCAGAGGGGTATCCAATGCATTGGCACTCAAAGGGTTAATGATGGCTGGATTGTGTAATTCACTTCCAGGGGATATGATGATGATGGCAGATACAATAGATCATATGAAGAGAGAATTACTATACAGTAAGAATATATGGATCTTAACCCTTTGAGTGCCAGAGGGGTACGCAACGCATTGCAAAGCAATGCGTTGCGTACCTCTCTGGCACTCAAAGGGTTCATTTGTTTATCAGAAGTACAAACCTAGATAGGTGCCCTCATAAGAAAAAACAGCTATTTTTATTTCCTGTTGTTAACCCTCTGAGGACAAGAGAGGTGAAGAAAAGATTAAATACCCCTTTGCTCTGTTTATCTCTTATTTCAGTCCTGAATATTTCTATCGTACGCCTTTGTTAACCCCTTAAAGCGGAACTACCACCGCTAAAAAAAACTTGAGCTCTAATAATTCTCCATCTGGCGACTAGCTGCTCAGTAGCGCTAGTCACCAGAATTATTACCTTGTTAAATAGAATTCGACATTCTTTATGGGCTGACAGGCAGGACGGTTCGCAGACATCTTTCCATAGTGACGTCTGCGCGCCTGTGCTGTCAGTCCCAGACGGCTCTAGGAGGTGTTGCTAGGAGGGAGTGACTGCGCAGGCATGCAGATGTTACTATGGAAAGATGTCTGCTCTCCGTCCTACCTGTCAGCCCAGAAAGAATGGCGAATTCTATTTAACAAGGTACTAATTCTGGTGACTAGCGCTACTGAGCAGCTAGTCGCCAGATGGGGAATTATTAGAGCTCAAGTTATTAGCGGTGGTAGTTCCGCTTTAAGGACCAGCCATGCACACACATGGCTGGCACTTAAGGACCACGGACCTTTTTTTTTTTTTTTTTTTTTAGCAATCCCGGTACAGGGCTCCCCGGATGTCATGCAGCCGCACAGGGAAGACCGGAAATACAAGACGGTCCTGGGACCGTCATGATGTGCTGGGACTGTCATGGATCCTTAAGGGATTAAATCATTAACACTCATGTGGAGTTTTATTGAAATGATTTTAAATGACAGACCAGGTCGTAAAATATGAAGAGATTATCAGACTAATGAATGAGGCCAAAAGGGCAACACATTATTACAAGACCAGAAGGGAAATATAGCACTACATCATACCAAACCTGTGCCTAGAGGGAATCAGCTGCACCACACAGGTGAGACGCACATAGGCCATAGCTTACCTCTGTGCTTGTGCTGTTTCTCTCTTGTGGAGAGGATTTGCCTGACATTTCGGCGCTGGGCTGTTTGTTGGTAGGACCAGTCTGATGTGGACATGGAAGTTTCCTCTCTGCAAAAAACGTGAAAATGTGACTTGTAGCGGCACTGAGAGGCCACAATGCCTCACAACAAGATACTTTAGCTTGTTTGTTCAAAGGGTGCACGTTGCAATATTTGTTCCTAAGTATACCAAACATGAAACCAGCAGAGTAACACTTGTGGCCAGGGGTGGTGCAAGGATTTTTGTATACACAGGTGAAGGTGCATTTTGATGCCCCCACCCCTCTCCGACCCGGCCACAATCCTCTGCCCCCCCTCGACCTTGCCACAATCCCCTGCCCCCGCCCACATATTCATCTCCACACTCTGCCCACCTCCACACTGCCCACCCCACTCTCCTCCCCACCTCCACATTGCCCACACTGTCCACCTCCACATTGCCCACCTCCACACACTGTCCACATTGCCCACCTCACCCTAAACACACTCTCTCTCAGACTAAGCACACACTCTCTGAGACTAAGCACACACTCTCTCTCTCAGACTAAGCACACACTCTCTCTCAGACTAAGCACACACTCTCTCTCTCAGACTAAGCACACACTCTCTCTCTCTCTCAGACTAAGGGGATTTGACCTACCAGACTTCTAGAAATACTAAGTGGCCTCCAGTCTGACTGCTTTGACAGCTCTAGTGTCAACCCATTCACCCCCACACTGGGCATTGATTAACTCCTCACATAGAATAGCGGAACCAAAACATTGCCTGCCAGAACACTTAACACCTTCGCTGCAGTGTACACTCATCGGACACTTATTGGCTCAACCAGGCACCTCTATATCCACATACAGCTACCCCACGGATTTAAAGGATACTTTGACAGTATACAGTTCTCCCATGTATTGTACGCTGGCCTACACATCACATAATCCTCAGCCAGCCAATCAGAAATAATTTTCCCTATCTGAAAGTACGTAGGATTACCACCCATCTATTACACCAAGAGAACGACATGTTTTCCCCTTTCTCCTGACTGTAGGTGGGGCCTGATACATAGACATCACTTTACGCGTCATCCTAAATGCCTCTAAGGTTAACATCAAAAGACTTACTGTTTTCACCGCCCCATTCTGCCGGATCTGTCAGAGACCCCAGCTCTCTAGCCAGGGCCGGCCCAAGGCATTATGCTGCCTGGGTCCATGGATGAAATGCTGCCCCCCCCAAAACAAAACAAAACACCCACTAAAACACGTAAAAAGTGAAAAAAAAACATCTTGGTCAGGGCTGAGCGATCATAATCTCGTTTCTGCACTAACATAATGTTAGTGCAGAGATGACATTTTTATGATGCCCAAGCCTGACCACAGTTTTTTCCCTTTTTACCAATACAAAAATAAGCTTAACAGGATACACACATTGCCCCTCAATCTCCACAATGCCCCCCATATCGCCACAATGCCCCTTCATCTCCACATTGCCCCTTCCACAATGCCCCCTTCATCTCCACAATGCCCCTTCATCTCCACAATGCCCCTTCCACAATGCTCCCTTCATCTCCACATTGCCCCTTTCACATTGCCCCTTCCACAATGCCCCTTCCACAATGCCCCCGTCATCTCCACAATGCCCCCTTCATCTCCACATTGCTCCCTTCATCTCATCTCCACAATACCCCTTCCACAATGCCCCCTTCATCTCCACAATGCCCCCTTCATCTCCACATTGCTTCCTTCATCTCCACATTGCCCCTTCCACAATGCCCACTTCATCTCCACAATGCCCCTTCCACAATGTTCCCTTCATCTCCACATTGCCCCTTCCACAATGCCCACTTCATCTCCACATTGCCCCTTCCACAATGCCCCTTCCATAATGCCCCTTCCACAATGCCCCCTTCATCTCCACATTGCCCCTTCCACAATGCCTCCTTCATCTCCACAATGCCCCTTCCACAATGCTCCCTTCATCTCCACAATGCCCCTTCATCTCCACAGTGCCCCTTTCACAATGCTCCCTTCATCTCCACATTGCCCCTTCCACAATGCTCCCTTCATCTCCACATTGCCCCTTCCACAATGCCCCTTCCATAATGCCCCTTCCACAATGCCCCCTTCATCTCCACATTGCCCCTTCCACAATGCCCCTTCATCTCCACAATGGCCCTTTCATCTCCACAATGCCCCTTCCACAATGCTGCCTTCATCTCCACAATGCCCCTCCCACAATGCCTCCTTCATCTCCACAATGCCCCTTCCACAATGCCCCATAAAGCCCCTTCATCTCCACATTACCTTCATCTCCACAATGCCCCTTCATCCCCTACCTCGAGTCCCTGGTGGTCTAGCGGCGTGGCATGAGAGTGATCTGTGCCTCCTTTGGCACAGAGCTGAAGCTCCCGCGTGCGGTTCTCAGTAATGCAGAGCGCTGGGAGATGATCCTATCCTGCCTTATGCTAGCGCTGGCCTTGTTTGTGGCCAACACAGTTCTACATTAAAGAAGCACAAACGGGCCACACTCTTCAGGTATAGAATGTAACACATCAACTCAGTTAAACAAAATAACTTCAGCTTTATGACATAAGCTAAAACAAGGAACAGGAACATGTATGCAGGCGTGCAAAGCATTCCACTCATGTTACCTTATTTATTTAGAAAATGTTTTACAAGTATGTCCTGGATGTACTCACAGGTACATGTTACGTCAGGTGTGGCAATTGCAATGTATTGGATACCTGCCTCGCACGTAAAGGGTTATCATTAATAGTAGTCATTCTGAAAGATGCCTCTTTGGTCTCATTTGGTAACAGGAAGGTTTTACTGCTGCAGTACTGATATCTAGTAAGTAGTAAGTAGGAGCCAGTTGTCCTGTCTGATACGTTATGTATTGGCTTTTTCTCCCTAGGATCCAAACAGCAATGTTCCATTAAACATAGTCTATATTTATACAACGTATCAACTATCAAGATCAAAGCCAAATGACTATTCCTGCTGTACTCTGTAATTCTGTGTATCCTGAGGTTAGACACGTATGTCTGAACAAAGCGTTGGAAAGAAAACCAGAAATCCACTTGAAAACTGCATTTTTCATTTGTTCTATATTCCTCTGAAGCCAATACATTCTAACGTCTAAAATAATCAGGGTGGGATTTCCCATTAAGCAGATAAAAAATATAGTAATATTGTATCATAAATATCACATGACTTTTCTTGCTGATTAAAACATGAATACTCTCATGCTGGTAGATAATGCAATCACATGTTATAGTTCAAATGGGTTTACACGGGCTGAAAAGAGGCATGAGTCTATCAAGTTCAGACCTAGCAATGTCACCTCTGTTGATCTAGAATAGGGATGTCCAAATTCAGTCCTCAAGGGCCACCAACAGGCCAGGATGTAAGATGTAAGGATTTCCCTGATGAAGCACAGGTGAGTTAATCAGTGGATCACTCATTGTGACTGACTCACCAGTGCTTAATCAGGGAAATCCTTACATCCTGGGTTGTTGGTGGCCCTTGTGGACTGAACTTGGCCATCCCTGTGCTAGAGGAAGGAAAAAACAAACAAACCAAGAAAAAAAAACCATTGAATCCATTTCCAATTAAGCCCCAGGTGGGTAAAAATATATATATATTTCTCACTCCAAAAATTTGGATTTTTCCCTGGATCAACATCCTACCTGCTGTAAAATCAACTGTCATAATTCTCAAATTTTTTTAAAAATAGAAAGGGATCCATTGATTTTTTTTTTGCATTGAGAGGCAAAGAATTTCATAACTTTACTGGCCTTATGGTAAAAAAATCCCTGCCTTTGTTTTAATAAAAAGCTCCTTTCCTGTAGTCTTAATGGATGGCTTCTTTGAGAACAGTCAAAGCACACTTTGTAGACCAGTGTTTCTCAACCCTTTTTGCTCGGGGGCACCCCTAACACATAATCTTGAACATTCAGGGCACCCCTAACATATTTAATGTAATTTATCAAGGGCATAATGAAGGTTACAATGCACAAATATACTGTTATTATTAGGTCTTATAATCATAATAACAAAACTAAACATATTGTACATATTAATTTCTATAAATCTTTATTTAGAGTTCCATTTTTGTTAGTCTTTATAGAAAACACTGGGCACCCTAAATTGATGTCCGCGGCACACCAAAGTGCCACGGCACCCTGGTTGAGAATCACTGTTGTAGACCATTTCAGTGAAGGATTTATTTTTCAATAACACAATCTCGGCTCTGCTGAAGAGCCTCCGCTACAGAGCTGACGTCAGGGAAAGGAGAGGTAGGGGGAAACCTTAACGACAATTATCTCTCAAACCATAAAGTTTTGAGAAATGGGACTGGGGGCATTTAGTTTAAGTTTTTAATGGCTGCAAGATTATTATTTTTTTTATATAAAATTGACAATACTATCCCTTTAACCCCTTAAGGACCGGAGGTTATGGGACATTTCCGTCCCATAACGACCGCATAGGGGCACGTTGACGCGCCGGTACACGTGACCTGTCACGTGTATCGGCGCATCACTATGGGGCTTGAAAGAGATCGCTCCGATCTTGGAGCGGTCTATTTCATGCCCTATTTTTACTTACAGCGCTCCCGGTAGAGCGATGTAAGTAAAAAGAACGTGACGTACTATGACCGTCATTGGTCCTTGAGTATACCAAGGACCGTGACGGTCCTGGTACGTCACGGGTCCTTAAGGGGTTAAAATCATTGGGCCCAGGACTGAACCCTGTGGCACCCCACTTACAACTTTAGACCAAATTGAAAAGGTTCCATTTACAACAACTCTCTGCCATCTATCATTTAACCAGTTCTAAATCCATATACAGATTTCACCGCCCAAACCAAAGCCTTTTAATTTATGAAATAACCTGTTGTGAGGCACTGTATCAAAGGCCTTTGCAAAATCCATGTATACTACATCAACAGCAATTCCCTTGTCCTAATTACTACTTAACCTTTCATAAAATGCAAGTAAATTAGCATAACTTGATCTATTTTTCATAAAACCATACAGCCTTGATTTTTTTCTTTTTTCCTTTAATCACAAACGTATAAAAAAAAATTACCATTAGGTGATGCCTTTTCATTAATCCCAATGGAGTATTTCTATCATTGACTGTAAAACTCTCTAAACACTGAAAATGAGAGGTATTTTCTTCACCTGTCATAACCTTTGAATAAAGAATATTATTGCAGAGGAGTACCAGAGGGAGTATCCTTGTTTTTCTCAGCAATAAGTCCTTAAAAATGACTATTCCTTTGGGCAAGCCCCTGGAGAGTCATGTTTTGAGTGGCACCTTAGCTGTGCTGACCACTCCCACATTCTAAGTTGTGGGTGTGGCCAGAGCTATCATGATGCCCTAATTATGGTGGCCAGTTTATTTCTAGGTTTTAAAACTATATTACCTGCCATTATTTAAACCTTGTGCAAATGCTCTTTGGGTGTCTTTACCTAGGGGAACTTTAGACGTAAATGTGACCCAGAATATGATCTCAAATAACGTAATTAATTATGTTGCATTGCACGATTTCTAAATCTAGCATAAGGTTTGCACTTTGAGGTGCTTTCATGCCACCTACTGGCGATGTTTAGAAAGTTCAGGTTATTAAATTCAATGCAAACTTTCAAGAACAAAATAATAATGTGAAATTAACCCTCTAAGCACAAGAGGGGTGAGCAACACAAGACATTGCACACCACCCTTGTCCTTGAATGCTTAACCCTTTGAGTGCCAGAGGGGTGCGCAGCACATTGCAAAGCAATGCGTTGTGTACCTCTCTTGCATTCAAAGGCTTGAAAAGCCAGGGGATTTCATACTCCTTTATGAAGAATATCTCTTAAATAATTTTCCCAATTCTCACTTTAGTAGACCAACAGCATCCCCTCTCAGGAGGAAAGTCATTTAAACTCTATAATTAAAGGAGCAGTAAACTTTTTTCATGAAAAAATATATATTGTAGGGATTTTCTTACTGAGTAAAATAAGGGTACTCCCACTGCCAAGAGATTTATATTTCCAGAGTTATTACAGTTTAAACCCATGTTTTTTATATTAGCAGTGCCCTCTAGTGGTCAAATTCTAATTAGATTTTCTGTTAGATTCTAATGGAGAGGAAAGTAAGAAAAGTCAGAGACATACAGATCTCCATAGAATGTGATAGAAACTGCTGAGTCGCTTCCTGTCATTTACAACTATCAGGAAGTAAACACAGTAAATTCACTTCCTGATTATTTAAACTACTATAAATTTTGAATAAAACATCTGACAGCGATGGGAGTGACCTTGTTTTATTCAGCAGGAAAAGATCTATACAATATGTGTTTTTATAAAAATAAGTTTTCTGCTCCTTTAAAGTGAAACCATAATCAAAAGATACATATAGTTCCTTTAAACGCTTTGAGTGCCAGAGAGGTATGCAACAAATGGTTAAAGGGATAATAACACCTCATGTGCAAAAAAAATATATATATATTGTCGGCTTTACCATCCTGAGTAAAACAAAGAAACTCCCACTCATGAGATGTATTTTATTTAAAAATTATTGCAACACAAAGTTGAAATTTTTAGGAGCTGTATCTCAATTGCCTTAAAATTTACAGTGGCGCTGTTTCCATCCTATAGAGGCTAAAGGTCCACTGACGAAAGGCAAAAGGGGTGACACTGGGAACAGGGCAATGTAAAAATGTTGCCCACATCAAAGGGGCAACATCTAAATGTCGCCTGTGTCAAAGGGGCCACATTTAAATGTTGCCTGTGTCAATAGGAGTGGCTTCTAAAGGGGGACACATAAACTGTGGACATCAGTAGCCTGCTGTGTCCTGATTGGCTGACTCAGCCTCACGCTCTTATTAAGCAGTGTGGCTTAGAAAAGAGCACAAGGACTAGATAAGAGGTTCAGGAGAAGTGTGTCATGCAAGCTGCCTCAACTAGGGAATTAAAGTCCCCAGGATTTAAATGGGTGTTCCATTTTTTAATACAGATTTTATTTAGTTTATTAGAAAGTTGTACATAACAATAAAGTATTCAGATATAACAGAAAGTTGAACATAGCATAAAGAGAGAGTATCTGTCTCCATATGCAACGGTGTGTAGGAATGTACATGACCCTACCATTTCCCTTTGCCAACAAGAGGAGTAATGGATGGGTAGGCTGCAGTCACCAGTCAGGAGGCATTTTAGAATACCATTTCCCTGCCTCCTACCTGCAGTAAGCTCCACCCACCCAGTGATACCATGTGGGCTTAGGAGCTTTCCAAGACTGGGAGAAGCAAATCACATGTTACTAGGTAGGCAGAGGATTAACCCCCATGTGATCAGCCTGAGGCCTCCAGCTGTTCATGTGCTGATAAGTAGCAGGAGCAGTGATGGGGGGACATTTTAAAGGAGTGATACTGAGGGGGTGACATTTTGCCAGGCAACATTGATGGAGAAACATTTTGAAGTTGCCCTTTTTATGCAAGTGACATTTTTAATGTCGCCCTTTTGATGGTCACCATGTAGGTATCATGGTGCCTGTGCTCCCCTTGCAACTTTCTGTCAGTCTACACTGTGCTTTGCTCCCATTGGCTATTCTGTGTTTGTCCCGCCCAGTATGGCCTTTATATACTGGGCTCTGGAACTCCTCTGGTGCCCTTTCGTGGTGTTCCTGTACCAGTGCTTGTTTCTGCTCAGTGATTCCCAGTGTACCGACTTGGCCTGCCTGACTACTCTGCATCTCGTCTCCTGCCTGTGTACCGACCCGGATTGCCTGACCATTCTTCTGCGCCTGCTCCTGTATATGGACCCAGCTTGGCTGACGTTCCTGCTCCTGTGTACCAACCCGGCTTGGCTGATGTTCCTGCTCCTGTGTACCGACCCGGCTTGGCTGACGTTTGTGCTCCGTGATTCAACCCGGCTTGGTTGACGTTCCTGCTCTGGCTGCCTCTGTGTCGCCTTGGCGACATTCCTATCCATCAGGCATTTTGAGACACTTCCGGTTGGTTACGACCTCAGGGCGAGTTGCTCGGTTGCCCAGTCAGTCCTGTCACGGCAGTGTTCATTTGTGTCTCCGTTACTGCTCCTGTAGAGTGCAAGTGGCCTAGTCTCCGTTACTTCTACGGCAGTGTGCCATTGGCCTTGTTTCCGTTACTGCTCCTGCAGAGCACAAGTGGTCTAGTCTCTGTTACTGCTACTGCAGTGTGCCATTGGCCTTGTCTCCGTTACTGCTCCGGCAGAGCGCAAGTGGCCTTGTCTCCATTACTGCTACGGAAGTGTGCTATCGGCCTTGTCTCCGTTACCACTCCTGCAGAGCGCAAGTGGCCTATTCTCCGTTACTGCTATGGCAGTGTGCCATTGGCCTTGTCTCCATTACTGCTCCTGCAGAGTGCAAGTGTCCTAGTCTCCGTTACTGCTATGGCAGTGTGCCTTAGGCCTTGTCTCCGTTACTGTTGCTGCAGAGCGCAAGTGGCCTAGTCTCCGTTACTGCTACGGCGGTGTGCCATTGGCCTTGTCTCCATTACTGCTCCTGCAGAGTGCAAGTGTCCTAGTCTCCGTTACTGCTACGGCAGTGTGCCTTAGGCCTTGTCTCCGTTACTGTTCCTGCAGAGCGCAAGTGGCCTAGTCTCCGTTACTGCTACGGCGGTGTGCCATTGGCCTTGTCTCCATTACTGCTCCTGCAGAGCGCAAGTGTTCTAGTCTCCGTTACTGCTACGGCAGTGTGCCTTTGGCCTTGTCTCCGTTACTGCTCCTGCAGAGTGCAAGTGATCTAGCTCCTTTAATGCTACAGAAGTGTGCCACTGGCCTTGTCTCCGTTTCTGCTCCGGCAGAGTGCAAGTGGTCTGGTCTCCATTACTGCTACGGCAGTGTCCTATGTTGCTCAATTCCTGATATTTCTCTGGCAGTTCACGTTTGTTCTGCTAACCTGTTTCTGGCGTTATGTATCCTTAAGCTCTCTATATTGAGTGAGCTCCATCACAGACCTCTCTTCAAATGGGACTGTTTACACTCATTGAAGATCATTATCCCATGCAGTACCTTTCTCCTGGGAATTCATCGTATTCTGCCTGACCTGTGTCAGTATATTCTGTTATGGACTTTATGGTTATACTGTACCTGTGTAGGCATATGTATATGTAACCTGTCGTGTGTCTGTATTATTCTGCTGAAATACTACAGGACCTGTGAGGGTTATTATATTTATTTATTTATTTAGAAAATGTTTTACCAGGAAGAATACATTGAGATTTCTCTCGTTTTCAAGTATGTCCTGTGATCTCAATAAAACTGTGTTTTATCCTAAACCACTGTGTCTGTGTGTCAAACAAACTGTTACAGTAGGTGAAGGCATTCCAACAGGATACCGGTAGATGGTCTATTCTGTCCTTCATATGGTGCAGGAGAGGGGGACTTGGTTTGTGTTATTTCCTTACAATTTTTAACCCACTGCTAGAAGTGTCTCCAACATATTGCAAAGCAATGCGTTGGAGACATCTCTGCCAGCCAAGGGGTTAAATTCCATATTCCAGTTTTTAGAATAATGCTGTGTTTGCACTACAAATATGAATAAAAAATAAATAAGTGAAATAGAGCTGAGAGGATGATTGTGTATTGGTTGGTGTTCTGTACTTTTCTAACCCTTTGAGTGCCACAGAGATGCAATGCACACACAAAGGGTTAAAGGAGTGATGCTTATTTGTGGTACTGAAGCCTGAGAGGATTCTCTCCGTCCCCCTCACCACCACCACAACCACCACCACTGAGCAAGTGTGGAAGCAGAGAGGATGCTCTCAGACTTCAGAGTTGTCTACTGCTGGTGATGTGTTGGTGAGGGCATCCCTTCCACATCCCCAGCAGTTGTACAACCCTGTATGCTAATGAGGAAATTCTCCTCTCCTCCCCTTGTATCCCTAAATCTTTATGCATATGGCGATGTGTGTCTACGTCACCAAAGGCGATGTGCTCCCTACGCATCGCCAGACACACATCACCACAGCATCGAACCTTAGTGTATCTCCCCCCAGGTCTATTCTGATGATTTTCCAAACAATGTTTAGACACACTGTGTAATAAGAAGCGTTTTTTTTAATGTTCCTCCTGTGTTGTCCAAAGAGATTTCTCATATTCTGGGTCATATTGTCAGAGACTCTGTCATGGGTGGAGAGTAAATGGTTAATCTTTTTTAGAAAAGCCAGGATTGTCTGTTTAAATTCTCTCTTAGAGCTGGATGTGTTTATAATAATCTCTATTTGTAAGAGAGACAATAACCTATTTGCTTGAAATGGAGGGGTGGAAATATCTAAATGACATTTATGGGAATTTACAGCTAATTTGTAGATGACAAGTCTAGGAGATAATTAAAATCATATGGGAAGATCTAAGACATAGGATTATAAGTGAAGGTTTGATATGACGTATTGTGACCTCCTAACCATCTCAGTGTTGAAGAAAAAAAAACAGATATGTCATCATAAATGTACAAAATGTAATATAGTATTGGTGTGCCATCTTCATGAATACTAGAAATTTTGCTAAAAGAATTCTAAAATCTAAAAATAATTTTATTTTGGGTCTTTGGGTCTGACCATTCAGAGAGTCCAAATAATTTAGTCTGACAACATACTATAATGATATGACTACTTATCCTATCAGAGGAGGATGGGATGTGACTTTCTGATAAGAGGATTTTTACCTTATAAAATGCTAATGCCTATGGGAGCTCGCACTATATTTGCTGACTTCCAGTAATCATCTGAACAGGTCCAGAAAATTCCAAGAGATACACGCCTTGATTGTCTGGTATTTATATCTTTCTTTAATATTAATTCTGTATCACCCTAAGAATTATATATATTTCCTCTATATTGGAGGAAAATATTTTATAAGGCTAGATAAATAAAATTATTATAATAAGCCTATATTTGGCTGTAGTTTATTCTGGGAACTAAACATAATTAGTGAACACATTTGTCTGGATAATTGTGAAATAGTTGATAGCAGTTAAATCAATATAGTGTTATAAATTAGTTAAATCTAATTATTGATACCTAAAGAATCATATATTT
Source organism: Rhinophrynus dorsalis (assembly GCA_037306005.1). Taxonomy (NCBI): domain Eukaryota; kingdom Metazoa; phylum Chordata; class Amphibia; order Anura; family Rhinophrynidae; genus Rhinophrynus; species Rhinophrynus dorsalis. Next base: position 670,147,046 of record CM074718.1, read on the forward strand.
GTGTTTCTGTAAAGGTTATTGAGCTAATATTTGATCTGGTCAATTCTTTGAATTCTTTAATTAACCCTTAATCTGTTTGTCTATCTTGGTGTGTGTTTCATAGAATGTCTTTGTTGCATGTGTGTTTGGGCCTAACTTTTGTTCCATTGAGAAAGTATCTCACAGACCAAAGAAGCAGCCATCTTGAGTGGGGCAACCATATTCCTTATAATCTGTGGAGTAACCCTTGGGTTGCTGTGTAGGTGCAACAAATAGGATTGCTATTGTCATTTTTATAGTGTATGTTGCATGAATGTATTCGTTTTTAGCTTTCAATTCTAGACAAATATTATTAGATTTATTCTCAGTGTATTCTTGGTATAAATTATTATTGACAATAATAAATGCAATTTATTTATTTTATCCAGAAGGTATGCAATATTGAAAACAGACGATAAATAGTTACATCTCTATTTATCCAAATCTGGGACTTTTCAGATTCCGGATAAATTTCCAAATTTATATATTTTTTTATGGTACAAGGAAATTGTTATGAGACCTGTTTTATTTTATTAGAAGCAACTCACATAACAGTCCTTAGACCTTAATTAGAATAGGTATACAGATTTTGGGACAGGTATCGATATACACTTCTGCCAACTGTATTATAATTAATTTTAGGAACAATTAACCCTTTCTATGCTGCTGTGTTCAAGTATTGTTACCGAATACCTCTGGATACACCTATGTAATGTTTAATCCTGTTTATGCTAGGTAATAGTATTTTGTAATTTTGGTTATTAATTGACTGTGTGTCTATTTTAAAAAGATATCTTAGTATATGACTAAGTCATATAAAAAGATATATTTTTGAGTCAATTGGTGTTCACTTATTCATATCATTTCTGATTACGTTTTATATATAGTATATTTTTACTTAAATTATATATACATTTACACAAATATGTGTAACAAAAAACACAAGATGGGGCGCTCAATAGTGTAATATAGCAAATAACAGCGAGTCTAAAATAAAATAAATCTTACTCACATCTTTCACTGGTCAGCTTAGAGGATAATCCAAGCTGGCAAACAAGCCTGTGGAGAGATCTCACCGCCTCCACTTGGTGTATACCAGCTGGTACTGTATCGATGCTGCACCGTATATAAAAAAAAACAGAAAAAAATGGATCCGAAAAAAATCTTCAATTATATTTAATATAAGAAATCTAATGTATCAAAAGTGTAAGAGGAATCAACTAAGAAAGAAGATGTGAAGTTGAACAATAGTATGAGAAGGGGTAGAGAAAGCAAGAGAGAGGAGCAGATTAGGGGACGGGGGGTAGGATGACAGTTCAAGTCATACCACTAGTCTAAGAGACAGGGAGGAGGAGAATCCACACATCTGGCCCCCCCAAAAAAGATTTGCATCTGAATTGTTCTGTCAGGCGAGGGTGGTGGCTGCAGGATTGGGAGGAACCAAATCAGGCCTAGGAGGCGGACTGCACTTCAATGGTTCATGGATGTATAATATGACCACCAGAGCCATTCATTGGGAATTGCAGACCTGGTCACCATAGATATATGCCACAAGCGGGGCGTATCATATATGTGAGCCACACTTTGTCACCACTCGGCCACTGAGGGGGGTATGGGTGATTTCCAGTGCAGTGGTATAAGATACTTTGCAGCATTGGTAATGTGAAAAAATAGTGGTTTGAGGTTATCAGAATTTGCAAGACCTGCTGGATGGGGGTATCCAAAAAGTAGTTGGGAGGGAAAGAGGTTGATATCCATTGCCAGAATATCCTGTATCTTAGATCGAATGTTACACCAGAAGTGGGATATGCCAGGGCAATATCAAAAGATATGAAGCAACGTCCCCACCTCACATTCACATCTCCAGCACAGAGGCGAGGAAGATGTATAAAATTGCACCAGGGAATGAGGGGTACGGTACCATCTGGTGTATAATTTATAATTGCATGCCCTGGTAGGGATGTCTGACGAAAATTTCAGGAGGGATTCCCAGATCTTATTCTGGAGAAAAAAATTTGATTAAATTTAATAATTATTTTTATATTTAACTTTATTGTCTCTTTACAACATTATATTATCACTGTAATTAATGTAGTTTATGGTTGCCTAATCACTATTAGATCACAATATTTATTTTAACACATGCACATAGCATCATTTTTATTGTTAGTTTATAAATATATTTTTTTAATACATATATATATTTTTAATAGATATATATATATATATATATATATATATATTAGCTATAACACAGACCATTTATTATTTAGTTATATTGATACTTTAAGACACATTCTTTCACCAATTTATTATATTCCACATTATTGATCATTCATTTTTTATAATTATATATATATATATACTAGCAATGTGGGACGGCGTTGCCCATCAGGATATATAGGAAATTAATGCGCACACACACGGATGCAAGACAAACACACACAGAGGCACACACGCAAATGCACACGCATTCACTGAGATGCATAAAGATCGACACAGTCATACATACATACATACATGCAATTCACAACATGCAGACACATAGAGTGTGATACAGACATGCAACACACATAGTGAAGAACACACAGGCACACACAGAGACACACACACACAGAAGTGAGTCATAAGGGGGTCACTCACTCACTCCTCCTGCTGTTTATGAGGCTGGCTGCTGCCCAGCAACTTGTGGGCATATATAGCTTGGAACAGCAGGCCGCTGCCTTACTCTGTTCTCAGCTTCAGCCAACAGCCATCCGCTCCACACTGGCTCTTCTAGCACTTCCTGGTGCTTTGCGATGAGGTCATCACCATGCACCTGAAGTACCAGAGGAGGCAGTGTGGAGCCCATGGCTCTACACTGAAACATAAAGCAGAATAGGGCACAGCAGAAGAGAAGGTATGAGGGACAGTATAGATGGGGGAAATATATGGCTACCAGTGGCAGGTAAATAAGGCTGGTGGGTGTCACATTGTGTATGTGGAGAATTTGTGGGCTGGCTACGAGTGGGCAGGGGAACAAGGCTGGTGGGGTCCACAGTTTATGTAGGGAATCAGCGGCTACCAGTGGGTATTGGAATAAGGATGGTGGTGGTCATATATTGTATGTGTAGAATCTGTGGCTTTCAGTGGGCAGGATAATAATGCTGGTGGGGTCCGCAGTGTATGTGGGGAATCAGTGGCTACCAGTGGACAGGGTAATAAGGCTGGGGGAGGTCACATAGTGTATGTAAGGAATCTGTGGCTACCAGTGGGCAGGGGAGCAAGGCTAGGGGGGTTATATAGCGTATGTAGAGAATCTGTGGATACCGGTGGTTAGGGGAATAAGGTTGTTGGGGGGGTCACATAATGTATGTATGGAATCTGTGGCTATCAGTGGGCAGGGGTAAAATGCAGTTGGGAATCACATAGTGTATGTGAGGAATCTGTGGATACCAGTGGGCAGGGGGGGCACGTAGTGTATGTGGGGAATCTGTGGCTTCCAGTGGGCAGGAGAACAAGGCTGGTGGGGATGCACAATGTATGAGGGGAATCTGTGGTGACCAGTAGGCAGTTGTAGAAGGCTGGTGGGGTAACACAGTGTATTTGGGGAATCTGGGCAGAGAAACATGGCTGTGGCTACCAGTGGCCAGTGGAACAAGGCTGTGGTATCATAAAGTTTATGTGCATTGTTCTGTGGCAGCCAATGGAAAAATGCCGTCAATCAGACAGTGTATGATTGGCTACAGATAACAAGTGGAACAATGATGGGGTATCACACAGTGTATGTATGGTTCTATGGATACCAGTTGCCAGTAGAAGAAGACTGAGATATCAGTTCATGTGTGGGCCTGGTGCTACCGGTGGGAAACCACTGGAGTATCAGACAGTGGATGTGTGGCTAATAGGGGCTAGAAGTGCAAGGTTATGGCTACCAGTGGGCAATGGAACAATACTGGGTATAAGCATACCTCCTAAGTGTCCCTCTTCGAGCCTCAAATCCCTCTGTCCCTCTTTCACACCCTGGTGTCCCTCTTTTTAGGACATCAGACTGTGTGGTGGGTATATAAGCAGCAATCCACAGCAATAAAACTCACAATAATGTTTGTTTAAACATTGTTATATTTGTTTATACATTATCTGTGTAAATAAAATACTTTGGCGTTGCTCTTGATAATTTATACAGTTACATCAATGGCTCATATGTATTAAAGCAACCTGGTTTTATTCTGGAGTAAACCAACTGCACAATAGGGGACAAATAAAAGTTCTTAAAATCCACTGCACTTGAATAGAATTTTTAACCTCTTGAATGCTAGAGAGGTCTCCAATGCATTGCTTTGCAATGTATTGAAGACCGCTCTAGCATTCAAGGAGTTAAAAATCCCTATTTAATGTGACAGGAATTTTGATTTGTTCCCTGTGGTACAGTTGGTTTACACCACAATAACTTCAGTTAGTTAGAACAAAAAACAATGAATTGAACATAAAATGGCTTACTTCTTAACTCTTTGCATTGCATTATATATAGATTAGTAAAATAAACAGATATGTTGTGTAAGGATAACTCACTCCACACTATAGTGTTATCATCACTACCACTGGTTGCAGGCACTCTGTTGAATTTTGCTGTGGGCTCTAGCCCCAGATCGTTTTGGAACCTAGAAACACCCCTGGTGTACCCCTCTGGCACTCAAAGGGTTAAGTTGAGGTAACATAGCAATATAACACATGGTGGCTCTTCAGTTGAGGCAGCGTAGCAATATGCTGAGGGAACAAATAGAAAGTGGTGTTTGAGGCTTGCCCTCTTTAACATACAGCAAAGCATCTCTCTCCCTTTAAGGAGAAAGGGCAGGAATCAGGAAGTGGAGGAGTGACAGTTGAGACAGTTAGTGAGGTGACTGAAGAGATGAAGAGTTAAATAAAAGAGTTGCTATTAAGTTAATCCCTGAGTTTGTATTATATGGGAACATTACACCCTTGTACTGAAACAGAGTGTATGGAGGGTTACAGTTATCTGTGGGAGGAGAAACAGTGTGTTTGTGGGGTCAAGTTATTGATATCCCTACTTCAGGAGCGAGTGGCAGCTATATTTTTTTTGTCAGTTGGATAGTGGTGGGTGGGCTGGAGGGGGCGGGTCAACTCCCTGTATGATAAACATGCCCCCATTCAATCACCCAACTGGAGCAGTAAAGTCCCCATTCAATCACCCAATAGGAGTTGTGTCTCCTAATGAGACATAAATTATGTAATGAGGCATTCTGTTCAACGTGTGTTTGTTTTCTGAGGAGACATAAATTATGTTCTGTGTGTCAGGTACCATAAATTATGCAATGAGGCTTATTCTTTTATATATATTGACTCAAGGGAGGAAGATATAATTATGCCTCTTTACAGGTCCATGGTAAGACCCCACCTAGAATATGCTGTTCAATTCTGGGCGCCCTTTCTGAAGAAGGACATTATGGAACTAGAGAGAGTGCAGAGGAGGGCTACAAAACTAGTAAGGGGAATGGAAAGTTTTAGTTATGAAGAGAGACTAGAAAAGTTAAACTTGTACACACTAGAGAAACGGCGTCTTAGAGGGGATATGATAACACTATATAAATATGTTCAAGGCCCATATAAAGGGCTTTCAAAAGACCTGTTCATTAACAGAACAGTACACAGGACAAGGGGCCACCCGCTTAGACTTGAGGAAAGGAGATTTAATCTACAACAGCGGAAGGGTTTCTTTACAGTAAGGACAATAAAGGTATGGAATGCACTTCCGGAGGAGGTGGTGCTATCAAATACATTAGATGCCTTTAAAAGGGGCCTGGATACTTATTTAAAAGAGCATAATATAGAGGGCTATGCACGTTAGTATTGGGATTAATATTTAGTTAGGGCTTGTTGATCCAGGGAGAAATCTGATTGCCATTGGAGTCAGATGCCTTCTTTTGGGTCAGCGATGGTAAACAGGAATAGGAAAAGGGTTGAACTGGATGGACGCAAGTCTTTTTTCAACCTAAATTACTATGTAACTATATATATATATATATATATATATATATATATATATATATATATATATACTCTATCTGGATCCAAAATTTATAAGACCCTTTATTTGAGGACATGAATGTTTTATCTATATAGAGATAGTTTTATATGGTTAGTTCAGCTTGAGATTTTCCCTTGGGACTTATGAAATATATTCGAAATACATTTTTTTTATTTTTTTAGTATTGCATGTGGTTGGCTAGTCCAATTTTTAAGATGTATTATATTGTATTATATAATTCTTTCTTTTTTTTTTTTTCTTTATATTGTCATATCTTATATCAGGGCTTAAAATTTGAAGTCCTTTGCTTCTAGCCAGACCTGAAAAGTTACTCACCACTGCAAGCCATAACATACCCACCAGGGCTGAATTTCTACTCGCCACTGCAAGCCATAACATACCCACCAGGGCTGAATTTCTACTCGCCACTGCAAGCCATAACATACCCACCAGGGCTGAATTTCTACTCGCCACTGCAAGCCATAACATACCCACCAGGGCTGAATTTCTACTCGCCACTGCAAGCCATAACATACCCACCAGGGCTGAATTTCTACTCACCACTGCAAGCCATAACATACCCAACAGGGCTGAATTTCTACTCACCACTGCACACCATAACATACCCAACAGGGCTGAATTTCTACTCACCACTGCAAGCCATAACATACCCACCAGGGCTGAATTTCTACTCACCACTGCACGCCATAACATACCCACCAGGGCTGAATTTCTACTCGCCACTGCACGCCATAACATACCCACCAGGGCTGAATTTCTACTCGCCACTGCAAGTCAAAACATACCCACCTGGGCTGAATTTCTACTCACCACTGCACGCCATAATATACCCACCAGGGCTGAATTTCTACTCGCCACTGCAAGCCATAACATACACACCAGGGCTGAATTTCTACTCGCCACTGCACGCCATAACATACCCACCAGGGCTGAATTTCTACTCGCCACTGCACGCCATAACATACCCACCAGGGCTGAATTTCTACTCGCCACTGCAAGCCAAAACATACCCACCTGGGCTGAATTTCTACTCACCACTGCACGCCATAATATACCCACCAGGGCTGAATTTCTACTCGTCACTGCAATCCATAACATACTCACCAGGGCTGAATTTCTACTCGCCACTGTACACCATAACATACGCACCGGGGCTGAATTTCTACTCGCCAGGGCTAAATTTTCACTCGCCATTGGCTAGTGCCAAGTGGAAATTTTGAGCCCTGCCTATATAATAATTTGCTAGGATGTTTGTCAGAAGCCATTATGTGCAGCAGAGACTGCGCACGTTCGGCAGTCTCTACTGCGCATGATTGTATCACGTGAGTTAGGCATGTGAATAAGGCGACGCAAGACTGCATCTCGTGCAGCAGTGAGGTAGCAGCCGCTTAACCTTTTGAGTGCCAGAGGGGTACGCAATGTGTTGCATACCCCTCTGGCACTCAAAGGGTTCCAGACCGTGGCCCTTGTACACGGGCTTTTACACTAGTTTTTTATATATGAATATGTTTATTATGTTCTTACAGCGTTCCCCAGATTAGTCTTATATCTTTGGTGAATGCTATGAGATGAATTTTGTATAAGAAGTGAAATATGTATATCTTTTGGTCATCTATGACCTGAGCAATTACAGCTAATTGGGAGCTTGATCTTAGACACAGTCCGGGGGCTAATGAGATTGTTATTATTATCATACGATACCTGTTTTTTTTAGATCTCATGACTGTCCACTTTTTTGGTCTCAGTTATGGGTCTTTTGTGTTATATAATTTTGAGATGTTTTAACCCCTTTTCATCACGGTTTTTGGACCTGTGGAGAGGATCTTGCTTTCTGTTGGTTGATTGTTATCAGAGGTTTGACCAATGGAGATCTGTTGTTGATTTTAAATATCTGTTGGATCATGCAGACTGACTCCTATACATACTTTTATTAGGCTATGAGAAAGCGTCTGTAACCGTGAAACGCGTTGTCTATTTCCTAATTCTTTTTATATTTTATGTATTTTGATACATTAGATTTCTTATATTAAATATATTTGAAGATTGGATCCAGTTTTTTTCTGTTTTTTGTATACGGTGCAGCATCGATTGTCACGGTTCCCCAAAGATGTTCAGGAGTCAGTACGGTATAGTTAAATGCAATTTATTATAATATATGAAAGGTAGTACACAAGTAATACAACAGGAACAAGCAGAGGGTTACAAGCCAGCAAGCACTGCTATCAGGAATAGTAGGCTGCCAAGACTGACCACACTGTTGGAGACTAGGAATCAGCCACTGGTAGTCTCTGCAGGAACCAGGAGCAGGACCAGGAACACAGGATCTTGATCCGACGTAGCGAGAATACTGACTCACGCCTGCCGTCAGTATGGAGCAGGGGCGGACTGACAGGACCCAGGGCCCCTGGTCCAAAAAGAGGTCTGGGCCCCCTGCAGAAATCTCCACAATGCCCCTTCCACCTCAACAATGCCCCCTTCATCTCATCTCCACAATGCCCCCATCTCCACAATGCCCCCTTCATCTCCACAATGCCCCCTTCATCTCATCTCCGCAATGCCCCCTTCATCTCCGCAATGCCCCCTTCTCTCCACAATGCCCCCTTCATCTCATCTCCACAATGCCCCCTTCATCTCCACAATGCCCCTTCCATCTCCACAATGCCCCTTCCACAATGCACCCATCTCCACATTGCTCCTTCATCTCCACAATACCCTCTTCAGCTCCACCATGCCCCTACCTGCAGTCCCTGGTGGTCTAGCGGCGTGGCTTAGCACTGCGATGTCCCGCGCGCCTCTAGTAATGCAGAGGCTGGGAGATGATGTCATCTCCCAGCGCTCTGTATTACTAGAACGGCGCGCCGGCGGCCGTTGTAGGAGAGCTGCTGAGCAGCTCTGGAAGTGGCGGCGGCGGGCCCCCTTCGGTCACGGGCCCTCGGTCCGTGACCGAATGCCCGTATGGTCAGTCCACCCCTGGTATGGAGTGATTTCTGACTCAAGCCTGCAGTCAGTATAGGGAAATGGATACCTGACTCACGCCTGCAGTTATTATCAAAGATAGTCTGCCAGAGCCCCAGGTCTGCACTAGATTGGATGTCTGTTAGGTACAAGGGACAAAGGTAAGAATCATCAGACAGAGCCACAAGTCAACACCAGAGAGGATAGTCAGACAAGCCAGGTCATACACAGTTCAGGTAGTCAGCCAGAGCCACAGGTTTGTACTAGGTTGGATGGAAGACAAGCCAGGTCATACACAGAGCCCAAGGGAATAGAACTGCTTTGACCAACAATGCAAGTGCAACTGAGTTTAGGACTCAGACTGCCCTTTAAACCCCTCCTCAGAAAGTAGGTAGGAGGGGCAGGCTCAGAGGGAGGAAGTAGGTAGGAGGAGACTACAGGAAGCAAACACATAAAACAGAAGCCTGCTTCACTCTGTAGCCTCGCGCCTCCAGGTGACGCATGGAAAGACGCCGAGCGTCGCTGAAGCGGCGGCGCTGGAAACAAGGTAAGCTGTGACATCGATACAGGACCAGCTGGTATACACCGAATGGAGGTGGTGAGATCTCTCCACAGGCTCGATTGTCAACTTGGCTTATCCTCTAAGCTGACCATTGGAAGATGTGAGTAAGATTTATTTTATTTTAGACTCACTGTTATTTTCTATATCACACTATTGGGCACCCCCTCTTGTGTTTTTGTTTTATGTGGATGCCATTCTGAGAGGATGACAGGAAGAAGAGCAGCACTTGGAGTGTTAATCCTGTGACTGGGTCAGGCTGAATATCCCAGTAATGCGATCATTTCTGAGCAGTCATATAAGTGATTGTCAGCATTTCTGTTTGTGAGTACCCAAATGTGGGGTGTCACTTTATTTTATCTACTTATGTGAAGATATACAACCTAATTGGGTCTCCTGTTTAACCCTTTCATGTATATCCTCGACAATATGACCTACTTACTATGCCTCACAGTCTAGGTTCAAAACTCAGACTATGAATGTTGAGGCACAGTTAAAGAAAGAATATTAATCTTAAAGGTTTCACCAGTAACTGCTGACTTGAACTCAACAGCACTGTTTTTAATATAAGGGCAAGTTTTAAATTTGCTAACCCCACATCTAAATACTCCCACCAGATGTGGTTATAACAATATATTATGATTGATTGTGGTCTATACATTCCTCAAATTACTCAGTGCCACCAAGTTCTTTAAGGACATTGTCCTCCTAAAACTCATTGTGGGCTTGGGGGGGTGGAGGGTATAAAATCCTTCAAAATTATATCTTGTTGTTGCAAGGACCAGTTTGTGGGGTATAAAACCCTACAAAACAAATGACCAGGGACCACCCCTTCAGATTAGAGGAAAGGAGTTTTCAACTTCAGCAGAGGAAGGGCTTTTTTTGCAGTAAGGTCTGTAAAATTGTGGTATTCCTTGATGTAACGGTACAGAAGGAACAAACCACATACAGGTTTAAAATAAATGACAATACTTTATTACAGCAAAATACAAATGTAATAATAAAACAAAAATAGGAAATGCTGCAGGAATCAGGGGTCAGAGTAGATACTAGCCAAGCTAAGGAACTAGAGCCAGAGGAGATAGCCTAGCCAAGTATCAGAGCCAGAGGAGGTAGTCAGCCCAGCCAGGTCTCAGAGCCAGAGGGGATAGTCAGCCCAGCCAGGTCTCAGAGCCAGAGGGGATAGCCAGTCTATCCAGGGATCAGAGCCAGAGGAGATAGTCAGACAAGCCAGGTCTCAGAGCCAGAGGAGGTAGTCAGCCACGCCAGGTATTAGAGCCAAAGTAGGTAGTGTCAAACCAGCCAAAGGTCAAAACCAGAGGGGGTACACAGCCAAGCAAAGGGTCTAGAGCCAGAGGGAAAAACAGCCAAGCATGGGTGAAACAAGTGCACAACCAAGTACTAACACTAATACCACGTAAGAGCGACTAGTGTAAGGATAGTACAACACTATATAGCCCATCTAGTTGGCGGAAGATAGTGACGGGCCGCTGCTGCCAAACATGAAAAGAGCGTACGCACATCACCATAGAGATGCTATGTTATGCGTGCAAGCTCTTGCGAGATGCCAGAACTGGGAAGCCGGCACGGAAAGTGGATATGGCCGCTATAGCAGATCTGTCTGCATCCGAAGGTAACCTTGACAGTATCCCTCCCTCAATGATCTTTCCCCAGCGAAAGAGAACCAGGTTTGTGGAGGAGACCTAGTTTAGTGAAAACCGTCGACTCTTTCAGATGGTCAAAGAGCTCAGTGATTAAAGGAATGGGATAAGCATTCTTAATGATCAATTTGTTCATCCTTCTTTTTAACAAAAAAAAAAAATCCTGCTCCAGCAGGGGAGGTGAACTTCCGAATGATCCTTCAAGCTAAGGCATCCTCCACATACTCCTCCATAGCCTTGTTGTCGGCCACACAGAGGGGGTAAACCCGACCCTTAGGAGGTACAGCACCAGGCAACAGGTCAATGATGCAATCATAAGACCTGTGGGGAGGTAACGTACTGGCACTAGTCTTGTTGAAAACATCGCTGTATTCCAAATACTCCTCCAGCAAGGAAGGCAGGGGAGAAGTACACAATAGTTTAGTGGATTTGTGAAGGGAGGTCTCTGCATACTGTGGCGACCAGGATAGAATATCAAACGCACGCCATTCAAAAGTGGGATTATGTTTCTGCAGCCATGGATAGTCGAAAGTTATCGGATAATGAGGAGACTGAATAACCTGAAATTGGAGTGTCTCAATGTGAAGAGCCCCGAAAACCCAGAGATTATCATGGTGCCCATGCTATGCTGGCGACATTCTGTCAGTTTCCACTACTGCTTACGCCCATTGGTTGAAGTGACTTTTCCCCGCCCAGTATTTGTCCTTAAATACTGGGTATTGTCACTTATCCGGTGCCCTTTCATGGTGTTTCTGTTACCAGCGCTTGTTCCTGTTTTCGTGTGAGCTCTGTGTACCGACCCGGACTGCCTGACTACTCTGCATCTCGTTCCTCCTTGTGTACTGACTCGGATTGGCTGACGTTCCTGCTCTGTGTATCTACCCAGCCCGGCTGACGTTCCTGCTATGTGTACCGACTCGGATTGGCTGATGTTTCTGCTATGTGTACCGACTCGGATTGGCTGACGTTTCTGCTCTGTGTACCGACTCAATCTGGTTGGGCTCCTTTGGCTGCATATATCTCCTACTGACGCCTTATCTGGTCTCCGGTTGGGGTTGTTCCAGGATCCTCTCTGTCTCCAGTCAGTCTCTCTCTAGCAGTCTAGTCTCCGTCGTTGCCGGTGTCGCCCAGGCGACATTGCTGGTGTGTTCCTTCCATCCGTGCACCACGTTCCACTGGACCTTTTCCTGCCATTCATGCTGAGGTTGGGTTCTCTGGGTGCCTCAGGCAGTCTACCTGATTGTGCAGTCGACTTTGGTCTGAGCATTGTTAACCCTTCGGGGTGAGTGCCAGTCACTAGCTATCCTTCCGTGCAGTCCCTGGTTGGGTGCCTTTCCGGGCTCGTTGCCAGTCTCCATTACTGCTTCGGCAGTCCACAAGTTGCTCTGGTCTCCGTTACTGCTACGTCAGTCCACAAAGTTGCTCTGGTTTCCGTTGTCTACTTGGGCGTTACTCGATATTGTGCACTCTCTTCAGACTGAGAGTCTTAAAGGGCCTCGCGCTATTAGGGCCTGTCAGTCCTCCTGGCCTAATAGTAACCCATTCAGTGCTGCCTAACTTGAGAATCACACAAAAGTTACCTGACCTGTGTCAGTATATTGTATATTGTATTTTTGCATATAGAGGACCCATGTGGGTATACCTCATTGTAACCTGTCCTGTGTCTGTACTATATTGCGTTATATATTACTGGACCCGTGAGTGTTATTGTTATTGCAACTGTTCAATGAAACTGTGTTTTATCCAAACCTACTGTGTCTGAGTGTCAAACAAACCGTTACAGAGATACTGGACGAGTGTCATGAGTAACATGGGCTGGTCGTAAAGGTCTCCCAACAATAGCCTCGACCACCAGGGGTCAGGGGAGGGCTGGCAACTTGAGGCCTGCGGGGCAAATTCTATCTACTGGCCCATTTCTACTATCGTTCAAGCCAGTTGTCCCAGCCCACCTGCTTTTGTTAATTTTAAAACTTGCATTAATATTTTGAAGTAAGGCAAATGATGCCGCATAGCTGTCAGTTGAAACGGGGCTACACTAGAGCTTCTACAGAGCCTACAATTTAAGTAAAGCTACATTAGTGATACTATACAAATGTGTTGTGCTACTAGTGTAGCTCTATTTGGATTGTGGTATCATTAGTGTAGCTCAGTTTCAACTATAAGATCTGTGATATCACTAGTGTAGCTCCATAAAGAGTGAGTGAAGCAGTGGCCAACAGGTACAGATCAATGATCAGCCCAGGCAATTGCCCCCTTGCCCCCCAGGCCAGCCCTCCCCTGCCAGGGGTGAAGAATGGAGTTGCACGAGAATAGAGTGCTCGGCAACAAAGGAGGCATCTGCAAAAAAACAGGTGCACCCGAATCTACCAGTGCTGTAGTGACCACTGATGAATCGGCCCAAGAAAGGACAACTTCTAGGATGGGTCTCCCCTGAGGAGAGTCCGGATACTGTGATACTCCACCCAAGGTCAGTCCCCGAGAGGACCCTAGGTGCTGGAGTTTCCTGGACGGACCAGGCAGGAACACAGACTCACTGTCTAATATACACAGACTCACTGTCTGATATACATCCTAGCTGTCTGATACACAGCCTCCACTGTCTGATCCACAGCCTCACAGTCTGATACACACAGCTTCCACTGTCCACCACATACACTGTCCGTTTCCCCAGCCTTTTTCCACTGTCCACTGGTAGTGACAGGATCACTTATACACTATCTGATACTCCAGTCTTTCTCCAGTGTCAGTCACTAAACCACACATAAACTGCTTGTTTTCCAAGTTTCCTCAGTAAGCCTGCAACAACTTCAGCCCTGTGCCTTTTGTTACCACTGTGTACTGACAAATTTGGTAATTTCATCTACTCATCTTGTCTTTTGTCTTCTTCTTGGGCGTTTAGTATTGAGTGGAATCCATTCCCAAATTTGTTTGGTCTATCTACCGCCAGATCTTCTTGCTGTGTGGCCTGCCCATTTCCATTTCGGACACTTTACTGTTTCAACAACATCATAGACCTTTGCTGATGAATCCATTCACACATATTTCTGTCTCTTTTTGTTATGGTTACAATTTGCCGCTCCATTCTTCTCTGTGTAACCTGAAGTTCTTGCATGGCTTTGGCATTCAGTGTCCATGTTTCACAGTCATACGTCAGGACAGGGAGGACACGCTGGCAGAATGGTAAATTTGTCTTAAAGACAATACTGCTAAGTTTTCCAAATGTTTGCCAACCCAGTTTAATTCGGTGCTCAGTTTCCATGATGGTGTTTCAATCTATTGACATTTCCTGTTCCAGGTAAAGATACTCGTTCTGAATTTTGGTCTGAAGATTAATATCAACAAAACGCAAGATATATATATATATTATAGTAATTTAGTAGCATACTTGGTAAGGATGAAAAAGGCATGTTCATTAAGTCCAGCTTTGCCATATAACCCTTAATGATCCAGAGGAAGGTTCATAAAAAAATAAATAAATAATAGAAAACAAGAGCTTAGATTGTAAGCTCTACGGGGCAGGAACCTCTTATCCTAATGTATACTCACCTGTCGTTCCCCTTATGACTGCCTATATAAGCACTTAATCACCGCACTTATTGTACCTCTGCTGTATTAAATGTAATCTGTAAAGTGCCAAGTACACCGGTTGGCGCTATATATAGAAAAATATACAATACAATACAATACAATACAACAAAACAATCTACAATTATCTATTGCATTGCACTATGTCATATAGCCACTAGATGGTGGTATTCAGCTGCATAGTTTATGCCTAGCTTTTCATTTCATGGTGTGAGAGCAGGATGCATAGTTCTGAGCACAACCTGCATGTGTCTGGATAACTAGAATGGAACATCGATAAAAACACAATCAAGAAATGTTTGAACAGTTTGTAAACACGGAATGAATGTAAGTCCTATGCAATGTACAGACATTATCATACATTAATTACTAGTCATGACAGTATTAATAAAGCTAAACAAATAAACATGTTTTATGTTCCAAAAATAGATGAGTCATAATGACAATTAGTGGGTACAGCCAATGGAAAAAATGAGGACAAAGGGAATCATAGTCTGGCAATAGCTTGAGAGCCACAGTTTGCCATCCCTTATTGGTGAGAAGAGAAGGAGATCTGGCCAGCCACAAACTGGTTCTAGTTAAGGACCACAGGAGTGTGCAGCACATTGGTCTTTAAATGGTTAAACAGAGATGATAATGATGATTGATGATGATGATTGCAGAGCCGCAATCGCGTTATCGACAATGAATCCCTTCACTGGAATGGTCTAAACCATGTGCTTTCAAACCAGGCACACGTTGTAGACCGTTCAAATTAAGTATTTCTTTGTAACTACCGCGATCACGGCTCTGCTGAAGAGCCGCAGGATGGTCTATGGACTGCGATCTCCATCTATAACTTTGAAAGCTGACGTCAGCACAAGGGGGGGAAGGGGGAATTTTGCAGACTTATATCTCCCAACAGAAACAACACAATTAATTTATTTTTTAAATATCTACCAAATTTAATTTATTTCATTACATGTATTACTATCACTGCTGTAAATATAGCTACACTAGTGATACCACAGAGCTTATAACTGAAATAGATCTACACTAGTGATACCACAGAGCTTACAACTGAAATGGATCTACACTAGTGATACCACAGTGCTTACAACTGAAATGGATCTACAGTAGTGATACCACAGAACTTACAACTGAAATAGAACTACACCAGTGATACCACAGTGCTTACAACTGCAATGGCACTACACTAGTGATACCACAGAGCTTACAACTGAAATAGAACTACACCAGTGATACCACAGAGCTTACAACTGAAATGGAGCTACAATAGTGATACCACAGAGCTTACAACTGAAATGGATCTACACTAGTGATACCACAGAGCTTACAACTGAAATGGATCTACACTAGTGACACCACAGAGCTTACAACTGAAATGGAGCTACACTAGTGATACCAGAGAGCTTACAACTGAAATGGATCTACACTAGTGATACCACAGAGCTTACAACTGAAATAGAACTACACCAGTGATACCACAGAGCTTACAACTGAAATGGAGCTACACTAGTGATACCACAGAGCTTACAACTGAAATGGACCTACACTAGTGATACCACAGAGCTTACAACTGCAATGGAGCTACACTAGTGATACCACAGAGCTTACAACTGAAATGGAGCAACACTAGTGATACCACAGAGCTTACAACTGAAATGGACCTACACTAGTGATACCACAGAGCTTACAACTGAAATGGAGCAACACTAATGATACCGCAGAGCTTACAACTGAAATAGAGATACACCAGTGATACCACAGAGCTTACAATTGAAATGGAGCAACACTAGTGATACCACAGAGCTTACAACTGAAATGGAGCTACACTAGTGATACCACAGAGCTTACAACTGAAATGGAGCTACACTAGTGATACCACAGAACTTACAACTGAAATGGAGCTACACTAGTGATACCGCAGAGCTTACAACTGCAATGGAACTACACTAGTGATACCAGAGAGCTTACAACTGAAATGGAGCTTCACTAGTGATACCACAGAGCTTACAACTGAAATGGAGCTACACTAGTGATACCAGAGAGCTTACCACTAAATGGAGCTACACTAGTGATACCAGAGAGCTTACAACTGAAGTGGAGCTACACTAGTGATACCAGAGAGCTTACAACTGAAATGGATCTACATTAGTGATACCACAGAGCTTACAACTGAAATAGAACTACACCAGTGATACCACAGAGCTTACAACTGAAATGGATCTACACTAGTGATACCACAGAGCTTACAACTGAAATAGAACTACACCAGTGATACCACAGAGCTTACAACTGAAATGGACCTACACTAGTGATACCACAGAGCTTACAACTGAAATGGAGCTACACTAGTGATACCACAGAACTTACAACTGAAATGGAGCTATACTAGTGATACCACAGAGCTTACAACTGAAATAGAGCAACACTAGTGATACCACAGAGCTTACAACTGAAATGGATCTACACTAGTGATACCGCAGAGCTTACAACTGAAATAGAGCTACACCAGTGATACCACAGAGCTTACAATTGAAATGGAGCAACACTAGTGATACCACAGAGCTTACAATTGAAATGGATCTACACTAGTGATACCGCAGAGCTTACAACTGAAATAGAGCTACACCAGTGATACCACAGAGCTTACAATTGAAATGGAGCAACACTAGTGATACCACAGAACTTACAACTGAAATGGAACTACACTAGTGATACCACAGAGCTTACAACTGAAATGGAGCTACACTAGTGATACCACAGAACTTACAACTGAAATGGAGCTACACTAGTGATACCACAGAGCTTACAACTGAAATGGATTAACACTAGTGATACCACAGAACTTATAACTGAAATGGATGTACACTAGAGATACCACAGAGCTACAATCAAACTGGAGCTACACTGTAGGATCAGTGGCATCTCCAGCATTCATATTGGGGGGGGGGGGGCACTTGGGGGGCCAGGGACAAAAGTAGGGGGGGAAATCATAAAACATATATATATATATATATATATATATATACACACACACACACACATATACATACACACACACACACTTGGAAAACATAAATTTACAAAGTTCAGGTTTCCCTGTTTCCAGTTTCTGTGAAATATGCAGCCAGGTCTATGTGCTTTAGAATGTTGTTCAGCTCCAGCCTCCTAGTAGTGATATTGCTTGCACTGTATATCTATTCTGGAGTCCTACCCCTCCAACACTAGGGTCCAGGTATGTGAAGGTTGCAATAACAGTGCACCCCTGTACAGCTTTCATTATTAGGGTAATGTCAACACTACAGGGGCACAGATTGCATATGAAGATTTAACCGTTTCCTTTACAGCAGGTACACATTTTCACTTTGGGGCTTAACCCTTTGAATGCCAGACAGGTAGCCAACTCATTGCGTTGCAATGCTTTAACTATCTCTCTGGCACTCAAAGGATTAAATAGTCTGGTGTAATGGATTGTGCTCATTTGGCTAGTATACTTCTATGGGTTACACTGATTAACCACTTAGATGTTTGTATCTCCCTGGCTTACACTGGGTTAAAGCAGTACTGTGAATTACTTTAGCTTTAGAGATCTGGGCTTCCAGAGTTCTGATTAAACTGATTGCAGTTGCCGGATATTAACCCTATGCGTGCCAGAGGGGTATCCAACGCACAACGCATCGTGCGTTGGATACCATTCTGACACTCAAAGGGTTAAACCAGAAACTCATCACCTGTAATAGGAAATATCCTAACATGGTTAAATATCTATATGAGTGTCAGATAAATGGACTAGAAACAGATCTGGCATGAAAATAATGTGTAATAACAGAAGTGGGAAGATTTGAGACAAGTCTGACAGATAGCAGACCCGGGAACATGTACAAAAACATAACTCTGCTGTGCAATACACTAGAGAGAGAGAGAGAGAGAACTTTATCAAGTCTGACAGATCAGCAGTCCCAGGAATGTGTACAAAAACATAACTTTTCTGTGCAATACACTAGAGAGAGAGAGAAAACTTTATCAAGTCTGACAGATCAGCAGTCCCGGGAACGTGTACAAAAACATAACTTTGCTGTACAATACACTAGAGAGAGAAAACTTTATCAAGTCTGACAGATCAGCAGACCCGGGAACGTGTACAAAAACATAACTCTGCTGTACAATACACTAGAGAGAGAAAACTTTATCAAGTCTGACAGATCAGCAGACCCGGGAACGTGTACAAAAACATAACTCTGCTGTACAATACACTAGAGAGAGAAAACTTTATCAAGTCTGACAGATCAGCAGACCCGGGAACGTGTACAAAAACATAACTCTGCTGTACAATACACTAGAGAGAGAGAACTTTATCAAGTTTGTACATTTTAACTCCTTCCTAAAGTTGATGTTGGCCCAATAATACTGAGTAGCAATTAGCAAATAATCTGTCATTTGGATCACGTCTGGAAAATAAAAGTGAATTAAAGATGAGGCTCACAAAAAGGGAGGAGCCACAAAAGAGGAAGAATTACTCAATGTTGCATGACCCTACAAAACTGAGCTTCAGGCTCCTCATTACAGGTACCGGGTGCCAGGAGCTCAGTTCTCATAAAGCATGTGGATAACCTTAAAGGGATAGTAATACTTAAAACGTAAAAAAAAATATGTTGTAGGGGTTATCCCCCTGAGTAAAACAAGAGTACTTGTACTGCTGAAAGGTGTTTCATTCAAAAGTTATTAATTTTCAAAGTTGAATTTTTTAGGTGCAATATCACAGTGGCCTGAAATTGTACAGTGGCGCTGTTGCTACACCATCCTATGGACAGCTCTGGTCCCGGGACCATAAATCTCCATAGGATGGTGTAGCAACAGCGCCACTGTACAATTTCAGGCCACTGTGATATTGCACCTAAAAAATTCAACTTTGAGCTGTAATAACTTTTGAATAAAACACCTTTCAGCAGTGGGAGTACTCTTGTTTTGCTCAGTGGGATAAACCCTACAACATATTTTTTTTAACATTGTAAGTATTACTATCCCTTTAAGCACAGTAGTAACCGAAACAGTGGTTTGAACCATACTTATTCATTGCTTCTTAAGGTCTAAAAATAAAATAGACACTCATAGATGGATAAACCCCCCACACACAAAAACTGTTTGGCTTAGATTAGGATTGGAAATAGAGCTACAATTATAACCCTCATCATCCTCCTGACAGCGGAATATGATGGATCTTTTAATTCAGTGAGAGGGCCTTATGTTTCCAGCTCCTGTGATAGGGACAATATGAAAGGCAGACTGTGTTAAGCAGCGGCGGTATTGTGCACGCTGGTTTATGAAGAATAGGGAGTGCACAAAGCATTGCACATTATTCTGGTGTTCAAATGGGTTAATAAATAGCAGGGGTGTAGGTTCTCCACTTTACCAGCTCTTTATGGCAAGTTCATTCAGCGCCTCCTGTGACTTTAGCACACTCACCACCCTGCCGGACATCCTGGGGAGCTGCAACCTACATGGTCACAGGTCCCAACATTTTAAATATCCAAAGGGTGGCACTTCTGTTTTAGAGGATGTTTCTGGGTGAGTGGTAAGGAGGGGCCTTTTTAATTTCCTTTTAAGAGCACAGGTAAGTTAATCAATATGACTGAGCCTCTGATCAACACACTTGTGTTCTAGCAGGGAAATTCCTAAGTCCTGGCCTGTTAGCGGCCACTGAGGGCATGGGCTGAGAACCTCTACTGTATAGTATACAGTCTGCATGTGTCTGTGTATAAGGACTGGCACTATACAGTATAGGAGGGACAGTTGGTGGGCGGGCAATCAACATGCGGGCGTGCGGCGCACAGCACGTGATTATAAGCTCCTCCCATGATCACTGTCGGCCGACATCCCAACCCTGCGACAGTCAGTGTCAGTGAAGGCCGTCACCTGTCGCTCCAGGCTGCTCAGCCTTAAGTGCCCGGGCCTATTTTTTGTAACAGTCTGGGCCTGTTTACAATTGTGCCAGGGGCTTCAGTGGTTCTTAAACCCTTGTATACTAAATATGTTTCCATTGCATTGCTTTGCAATGTGTTGAAAACATCTTTATCATCCAAGAGATTAAATCTGACCTGTGTGTGTAGAGGAGAACTCCACTTGTGAACAGTGAGGAACTGGTACCATTTACTTGCTAATATTAGCAGAGTCCTGAACATATGATGACAGATAGATTACTTGTAGTCTCAATAAAAAGACATATGACAGTATATAGGTTCACAGAAGTTTACTATACCTTAGATAATAAGACACCCTGATAAGCACTGAAGGATGATTAGGAAAAAAATAGAAGGTAGATGCCCTAGAAAATCAGAGATTGCTTTTATACAGGGGATGTTTCATAATACAGATCATACAGATAATACAGCATTCCCCAGCTGCACACTGTAGACAGATGATCTTAAAACTTCTTCTACTCAGTGCATCTCCCTCGGTAAGAACAAGAAACCTTATTTATAAAAACTGCAGTTATTCTGGAGTAAACCAACCACACCATAGGGGACCAAAAAAATTCCTGTTACATTAAATTGAGCTTTTAAAGTGTTAGTAATCTCCACAAAAAAGTTTTTTGCATATAGAAGAGCTTATAAAGCTGAGCTAAATGTAAAAAAACGTATCTCTCAAACCTCTATGGTTTAAGAGATACAGGCGTTTAAAGTTTGATTTCTCCTACGGACAGCTGTAAAGCTGTCAGCAGGAGATCTGTGTCGGCCGACACGGAGGCGCTTGAGAAGTGCCACAATCTCATTATTTACCACAAATCCCTTCATTGGAATAGTTTAAAACATGTGCCAGGTTTTCAAGCACTCATATTAGACCATTCCAATGCAGGGATTCCGTGTAAGTAACGCGATCTCGGCACTTCTTTAAACGCCTGTATCTCTTAAACCATAGCGGTTTGAGAGATACATTTTTTTGCATTTAGCTCAGCTTTTTAAGCTCTTCTAAATGCAAAATACTTTTTTGTGGACATTACTAACACTTTAATAATAACTAACATTTATATAGTGCCTTTCTCCCAGTGTGACTCAAAGCGCTTTCAGTCCACGCTCTCGGAATTAACCAAATCTGCAGCTGAAATAATAGATGTTATTTTCACCCAATCAATGGTACTTATTTATCAACCTCAGAAGGATGAAGGGCTGAGTTGACCCTGCTGGGATTTGAACCTGCAACCTTGAGGTTTGAGCAAGCTCTAGCAGTCAGGAAATTTACCACTCAGATATCTCACCAGCTGTTTTAACCTCTTGGATGCTAGGGAGGTCTCCAATTCATTGTCTAAACCCTTAAATTGTTCCGTACTGTGAACACTTGTAGCATTATATAAATAAACATATTCATTCATTCAAATGAAACCATGAAAATACCCACACAACACAAGAGCTCGATGCAATTATATGTGAATTAGAAGACAAAATTAATGTTAAAGTAAAACCTTCACCCACATAAAGTTAATATTTATCTGTTCATTTATTCAAATGCAGTATACTTCTTTGGTTTTTTTTAATTCAAATTGCTAGAAATTGAGAGATATTGGGGATTATAATATACCTCGTGACACTGCATGCACGCTCCCAGTGGTACAAGCTGTGCCGCATGGCTTAACATTACATTCTCTCTCCAGTAAAAAAAAAAAAAAAAAAAGAAGGTGCAGGCTTTTCAATGCCCACTGACCTAGAGGTGTAGGAAGAGTGATGCTAATGAACATTACCGTTATGAACATGGCTGCGCTCTCCCTCGTTTGGTCAGACAGATTCAGAGGTAATATTTAAAGTTGACTGAGACTGTTGAATTCTTCTAATATATTTTTGTTAATGATTTGGAGGGAGACATTGATTGGAGTGGGCAGTTGTATGAAAGTTCCGCTTTAAATGTCCAAATATAGGTAATAGCTACCGGTAAGATCCCCCAAAGCCTAGCGTTTCTGGGACTTATATACCAATTAAAAGAGTGGAAATAAAAGGACGTATCAGACCATCACAGAGAAAAGATCCAGGAGAGAGGACTGAATGGGTCTGAGGACTGTGAAGGAGCTGTTATACAAGTAATGATTTGTGTTTGTGTGTTTGTTTGTGTATATATGTGTGTGTGTAAAAACTCGATTTAGTATTTGACATTGAGTTTTTGCTGTTGTATCCTCTTAAAGGGATATTAATACTTCGTTTTATCTTTATTTTATTTTGTAGGCATTAAAAAAACATGAAAAATGATAAAAGTCTTATCTCTCAAACCTTTATGGTTTGAGAGATATTCACAAGCAAAATTTCCCCCTCCGCCCCTTTTACCTAGTGTAAGCCACCTCTTCTCAGATGTGGAATGCAGTCCATAGATCAGACAGATAACAGCAGGGGACAGTCTTCTTCCTATGAAAACAATGAAGACCCTGCCCCCCTTGACAGGTTTTTCAGGTTTTTCACTTATCTTAACTGAAGATTGTCCCTCTCTGCAGTCTACCTGGGCACCTCCCTTCTGCTCTGGCTGAACAGTGTTACATCAGTAAAAGGGGCGGGAGGGGGACACTTTGTCATTCAATTACTCTTGAACTGCAACTCTGACAGAATTGAAATAACACTCTCCAAAGTCCAAATACTATGATGATTAATTAGAGCTGCTTTTATTATGAAACATTACTATCCCTTTAAAGCTTTAATGCAAACATTTGTCTCCTATGTGTGGCCATTGTTTTGCTTTCTTTAGCCCTTAATTTACTTCCAGTGTCATTTTGATGAGCTCAGCAACGAACTTGCACATTTCTTCTTTAATGCGCTTCCTTATGGTTTATTATCGTTTTTCTTAAAGCTGAACTACCATGTCACAAAATGTTTAGCTTAACTAAGTCCCCTTCTGGCGACTACCTGCTTAGTAGCGCTAGTTGCCAGAATTATTACCTGATTTAATAGATATATGCTTTATTCCCCAGCTGTCAGTAGCACGGAGCGCGGACATCTTACTAGAATGATGTCCGCGCACCTGCGCTGTCAGTCCCAGCCGGGTCTAGGAGGTGTTGCTAGGAGCCAGCCGGCTCTGAAGGTGACTGACAGCCCAGGTGCGCGGACGTCATTCTGGTAAGATGTCTGCGCTCTGTGCTACTGACAGCTGGGGAATAAAGCATATATCTATTAAATCAGGTAATAATTCTGGCGGCTAGCGCTACTAAGCAGTTAGAGTTAGTCGCCAGAAGGGGACTTAGTTAAACTAAACGTTTTGTGATATGGTAGTTCCGCTTTAATTTTGCATTGTGTTTTTTCATGGTAACTGTTTTTCTATTCGGGTTTGTTTTTCTTGTTTTACAGCAGGTACAAGGGCATGAGCATTATCTATGATAGTTCCAATAACTTTTCCCATTGTGGGTTGAAATGTCTGTGAAAGAAAGGTCTTAAAGAACACTGAAGTGATTATACAGTTATCTCAAAATTCTTCTGATTTTTTTCCATAACTGGCTAGAGTCGTTCTTCACATTTGTTCATTTGATCATTTTCTTTCTTTCACTAAACATTAAAATGATTTAAGACTGAGTACTCAGTGAATATTGATTTATTATTTGCAAGTATGACGTTGATTTCACTTGTATTACCATTCAGGCCTTTACATGTCCATTGTCGCTGGGCCTTTTCCTGTAGAATGAATTCATGATGTACACATTTTTGTTCTTTTGCAAATTCGATCAGATGATTGCCTCTGTTGTCTCTTTGTCCAGTTCCATGTGGTCCAATTGATTTTTCACCATTTTGGATCTTATCTTGCATTAAAATATCCCATTATAAATTTGTAGTGGTAATTGTCCTGTTTGTAGAGGTGTAATAAATCATAATATAATTGTTCAACTTCATCATCACTCTGGCTACATGTAGGGGCATAAACTTGAATAATTTGAAGTGTAGCAAACTCAAAATACGTAGGGGCGCTCTCAATAAAGTAAATACAGATGGTACAATGTAAATGGATGTATCTACTCACGTAAACCGGATATTAACTTCAGGGAAATGACAACCTCCTCTGTACGGGTAACTTGTTGGCCAAATAATATCCGGACAATGGTGGCTCTAGTATAAAAAGTTTTATTTAAAACATATCACATATTAAAAAAACAAACAATTGAAGCGTTTTTGATGAAAGAGTCGGATGTGCTCTGAAACGCATAGATTGTTTTTTTTTTTTAAATAACACAGACAAAGAGAGAACCAATCTGTGCTGTTTGTATGGATACAAGACCCCAACTACTGGTATCTCTAATTCCCATAAAAGGGAAGGAAGCACAAGAGTTGTAGGTCAAGAGTAATTGAATGATAAAGTATCCCCCTCCCACCCCTTTTACATGGTTTAAGCCACCTCCCCCCAAGATGTGGAATCTGGTCTTATGTCCAGACAGCTCACAGCAATGGACAGTCTTCCCCTTGCCCCCACTGGCAGGTTTTTTTCCCTTATGCTAATTGAGGATTGACCCTCTCTGCAAGCCATCTGGACACCACCTTTTTGCTCTGAGGTGAGTAGTGTTACATCAGTAAAAGGGGCGGGAGGAGATACTTTATCATTCAATTACTCTTGAACTACAACTCTGACAGTATTGAAATAACACTCTACAAAGTCCAAATGCTATGAAAATTAATCAGAGCTGCTTTTATTGTGAAACATTACTTTTCCTTTAACCCCTTAATGACCCTTGACGGTCATAGTACGTCATGGTTAATCTGACTGAACGACCCATGACATACTATGACCGTCATAGAATTCCGGGCTCCCCCAGCGGCTGCACGGAAGGAGCAAAAAAAAAAATGCTCCGTGGTCCTTAACTGACCGCGCCCATCGGCCGGTCGTTAAGGGGTTAATGACCCTTGACGTGCCAGGACTGTCATGCCTGGCCTAGCTCTTAAGGACCAGTGACGGTCCTGGCATGTCATGGAATTCCATGGTTGCCATGCGGCTGCACGCCGCTTGGCAACTCTGGAATCCATTGCAATAAGAAAATAAATAAATAACCCATGGACCTCTCATAATTGCTATTACTGAACATTTCATTCCAATAATTTTTCATCTGTTAAGAACAGATTGATACATAAGCTCCATTGAATTTTAAATATGTTTGGGGCCATAGTATGTTTTTAAGCAGATACCAACTGGTGTCCAAAAGGCCCTTAAAAAAAAAAAAAAACAACCAATGCACTGTATGGAAGAGCTTCAATCACTGACTACAGCTCTAATTAGTAAGTGATAAGAATGATAAGAACAGCACCACCTGGTGGCCACAAGTGGAAATTTCCGATTAATTAATTATTTATATTATACATTTTTTTAAATAAAAAAATATGCTACTTTTTCAACCGCTTGGATGGTAGAGAGGTCACCCATGATGGTTAAAAAAAATCACAAAATAGATTGGCTGTTTGCATTTAAAAGCAGTAATTGTTGTATCTTTTTTTAAGTAAACATGATTGTCAGTTCAACAAAGCTTCAACGATACCACAAGAATCAACCACATTCTTTTTATACTCTCATTTTAATGGTATTTCTCTGCTATTGACTAAGCAGAAGAGATGTCCTTAGATCAACTCACAGAGCAAAGACTTCAAAGTTTGTTTATCATCTTCTATTCAAGTAATTTAGTATGTTTATTATGGCATTGCTTTCTTTAAAAGTATTGACTTATTTAACTGGCTTATTTTATTGAGCTTACTTTCTTTTACAGATACAAAGCTGCAGAATATTTGTTTCCATGTTATGCCATAGCAAAAAAATAATAAGAAGCACACTCTCATTTATTGTTACAGCACGGTCGAATACAGTTATCCATCATATATATTAAAGAAACACTAACAACTAAAATGAACTGGAATTAAATACCTTGTTCTTCTTGCGTCTGTACAAATTCTTTGTTTGCTGATGTCTAAAATGTAGTCTTACATGTGATCTGAGGGAGTTAGACATTTCTCTTTGCCAGGGCTTCAGCACCAAAGCAACGAACATTGGAACTTTCTTGTCCCAAGTTGAGGTCCATTAAGATCTGTGAGTGGGAGTCACTGGCGTAACAATAGGGGTCGCAGGAGTCGCACCTGTGACCTGCAACCCCCTTGCCTGGTGCCCAAAGTAAGTATGTCTGTGCTTTCTTTGGCACAGACCTCCAACAGCTGATATCCCTCTCAGGTGATCTAGTAATGCAGAGCGCTGGAAGATTACATCATCTCCTAGCGCTCTGCATTACTGAAGAGAAGACCGCGCGGGAGCTACAGCTTCTGAGGTCTGTGCAGAAAGAGGCACAGACTTCTCCTGCCACACCGGGGAGGTAGGAGATGGACACTGGGGAGGTCAGTAGGGGCAGTGTGAAGATTGGGAGCAATGTGTTGGCAGTGTGGAGATTGGGGGGCAATATAGAGATGTGGTAGCAATGTGCAGATTGGGGGGCAATGTGGAGATTGGGGGGCAACGTGGAGATTGGAAGGCAATGTGGAGATTGGGAGGCAATGTGGAGATTGGGGAGCAATGTGGAGATTGGGAGGCAATGTGGAGATTGCGGGGCAATGTAGAGGCAATGTGGAGATTGGGGGGCAATGTGGAGGGCAATGTGGAGATTGTGGGGCAATGTGGTGGTGATATGGAGATTGGGGAGCAGTGTGGAGCCTGGGGGCAATGGAGAGGGGCAATGTGGTCGGGGAGGGGGCCATAGCAACTTCTGCATAGCCTCTGGTGGGAGTGTATGATGTATTTTACATCATAAAGTGGATGGAGCTTGATTGGGGTGGGAGTGGAGGAAGGAGAGGTGGAGTTTGCACTTAAAGTGGGAAGAACAGGGAGAAGAGTGGCAGTGAGGCGGGTGGAGTTATAAGGGAACTCACTGATCCCTGAGAATAAGCATCTGTCATATGACGGTTGTCCTCACCACTAATGCGCACCCATAGTTAAGACAGACTAAGTAGATACAGTAAAAACAGCATATGTTTTATTATAACAAAGTTGACACAATCATACCTGTACAGACATCATGACTGGTGCTTAACGTAAAGAGTGGTAAACAAAGTAGCAAGTAAAGGAGCTGATTCTTTGTGAAATGCTGAATTTAAAATGGCAGCCTCCTAAACGCAGCATTGCACAACGTGTTCTTGATCATGAGTAAGCGATGTATGGGTGAGAAATGCATATACCTGGAAACTTCTTCTTCTGAACTCCACGAAGGGGGAGTCCTGTGGTCCTGCTAGGGGTCATAAATGAGGCAATTTGTGTCAAAAGTGGGTGGGACTTAATCGTGAGTGGGGGTGGGTCTTAAAACACTGTACAAAATTTGGTCAAATAGCTGGGGATGGAGGAGAAGTAATGAGAGGGACATACGGGCAGGATCAGAAGTGGGAAGAGATCCCCACATCCAGAGGAATCAGCCTCTGCCCTGGAGACCCATTAATGCAGAGAGAAAACCGTAGTCTCCGGGGCAAATCCAGAGTGTTCCCGGGCATGGAAATGCGTTGGTCCAGCTCAGTACTATCTCTGCTTACTACTTTGTTTCCCACTCAGTAAGTCCCTCATCTGTATATTAGCACCAGTCATGATGTCTGTACGATTCTATCACCTTTGTTATAATGAAGATATGCTGTTTTTACTGAATCTACCTAGTTTACCTTAACTATGGGTGCACTCTAACGGTGTAGACAACAGCTATAGACGATATTTTTTGGGAAATATGTAGAGATTCTTCAGGTTACACATTATAATGCTTGCACCTTATTGCAGCGTGCAGTAGTTCGCATGGATGATGTTAATGGGTCTTTTTCTTTGCCTGCTCTGATTATTGATACAGATCTTAAAGTGACAGTAATACTTAAGTATTACTAATCCCTATAGTAAAGTCCTTTTAAAAATAAATGTATTGCCCCCAGTTTCATCTCTCAAACCATAAAGTTGCTCTCTCCCTCCCCCTTCCCCGAAGTCAGCGTTCTAGCTGACTGCAGGGAAGCAAGTCGTACGACTTTCAGGCGGCTCTCCAGCACAGCCGGATCGCGTTAATAAAAAAGAAAACTTTCAATGAAATGGATTGCAAGCACACGTAGAAGACCGTTTTAGTGAAATATTTTTTTTTTAATTAACGCAATCGCGGCTCTGCTGCAGATCCGCCTGATGATCTAAGACCGGATTTCCCTTCAGTCAGCTACAACACTGACTTCGGGGAAGGGGGAGGGCAACTTTAGGAGTGATCATCTCTCAAACCATATAGGTTTGAGACATGAAACTGGGGGCAATACATGTATTTTTAAAAGGACTTTACTATAGGGATTAGTAATACATAAGTATTACTATCCGTTTAAAGGGTTAGCAATGCCCCAAATGAAGTTGATTCTCTATGTTAGATTTTACAAAAATAAAGTATTTGGAAAAAGTCCTGCCTCTCAAACCTTTATGGTTTGAGAGAAATCCTCCGTTAAAATCCTCCCTCCCTCCACTTTTCCTGACATCAGCTGACAGCAGGAATTCCTGATCCGGGGACCTACAGGTGGCTCTTCAGCAGAGCCAAAATAGCGCAATTTAAAAATAAATACTTCTTTGGAGCCTGGTTTTCAAGCACACTTTTTAGACCATTCCAAAGAAGTAGTTCTTTTTAAATTGCGCTATTGCGGCTCTGCTGAAGAGCCTCCTCGTGTCGGCCGACACGGATCTCCTTATGTCAGCTTTACAGCTGACATAAAGAGAAGAGGTACTTTAGCGGAGGAGATCTCTCAAACCATAAAGGTTTCAGAGACAGGACTTTTTCCAAATACTTTATTTTTGTAAAATCTAACATATAGAATCAACTTTATTTTGGACATTACTAACCCTTTAAAGGGATAGTAATAATTGAAAATAAGTTTATTTTATATTGTAGACCTTAAGAAAACATGAAAAATGATATAAGTCTTATCTCCCAAACCTTTATGGTTTGGGAGATATTCAGAAGTAAAGTTTCCCCTGGAGTGACGTCATTGCTCCACCCTTCAGATTTGGAATCCGGTCCCGGGACCGGCTGTGCCTCTCCAGAAGTGCTGAGATCACCATCTTTAAAAAGAATTTCTTAATTGGAATGGTCTACAAAGTGTGCTTTCAAGCCAGGCACACTTTGTACACAGTTCGAATGAAGTAGTTCTTTTCAAAGATTGTGATCTCGGCACTGCTAAAGAGCTGCCAGTTGCTCTGTGGACCGAATTCCAAATATGTCCACTAGATGGCAGACTTGGCTGACACAGCCAGGAAAAGAGAATTTTACTATATTTTACATGTGAATATCTCCCAAACCATAATGGTTTGGGAGATAAGACATATCATTTTTCATGTTTTTTTAAGGGCTACAATATAAAATAAACTTATTTTCAAGTATTACTATCCCTTTAATCCTGTGTTTTCTGTAGAAGCGGAACTGGCTATTTTTCTGTAAATAAGCATCCGTCCCCAGAGACCTAATAATTAAGTGTGAAAACCGGAGTCTCTGAGTCAGATTTGGAGAGTTCCCAGGTAGGCACAGCAATGTACGAAATGACTAACCAAGCTTTTCTATAAATGGACAAGATAGCAGCCTTTCTGAATACAAAAACAGTGGACGCTAATGACAATCAATTAACTGTCTTTATCTTTTAGGTCACATTATAAACAGCACAAATTAAATTAAATTAAGTTAAAGAAATGCTCTCTGAATAGGGCAGTTTACACAGTCATTAACTAATAAGTTTTGGATTATATTTTAGTTATGTACAATAGGAATAATTCACTGTTACATACGCTAGCTGTAACTACAGAAGAACTGAACGCATCACAACACATTGGATACCTCTCTTGCACTCAAAGGGTTAAAGGCAGAGTTATTTTCAGTGAGGAGATACTGAAATCCTCCACCACTGGGGGGAGCCAGATGACAGGTTGGACAGTCCACAGGTAAAAACCACTAAGAAAAAGGAGGACTAAATCACATATTTTGCTCAATCCTATGTAAAATCTAAAGCTAAATTTGGTTTTTAAATGCATATTTATTCTTTTCTTTTGAATCTCCCTTCGTTTACTTTTGTTTGTGCACTTTGCAATGAGTGATGCAATTTAAGACAGTTAATAAAGACGTATCTTATCTCAGGCAATTTACAGACAATACAGAATTTTAGTTTTTGAGAAAGCTCTCAAGGTTTCTGTGCTAATGGGATTCAAAAGTCTTGCACAAGGCATACATATAGGCATGTTCAGGGCATATGTAAGACAGGTACCAGATACTTTATAGATACTTGCCTGGCTTACTGGAGGATTAAGTGTATATCATCCTAAATCATTTTTATGTTAGTATTCCTTTAAGTGTCTCCTTTAACCCTTTGATTGCCAGAGAGGTATCCAATGCATTTGCATTGCAATGCATCGGATACCTCTCCTGCAGTCAAAGGGTTAAGATAAATTTAAGCCTAATGGACTGTAGGAAACCCTTTGGATAATGTATTAAATTAACTTACTATTGAACTGTTGAATATGTGTACTGCAAAATGTCAACAATTTGTTACAAATAGTGATGTTGCTAGGAAAGAGGAGCCAAGCCAAGGTCTGCAGTGATTGGCTTTAAATGAATTCCCATCCAATCAAAGAGAAGAAGCTGGGATCTGAATGATAAAGTTTCATCCTCCCGCCCCTTTTACTGATGTAACACTGCTCACCTCAGAGCAGCAAGACTGTCTGGATGGATCACAGAAAGGGACAATCTTCAGTGAGCATAAGGGAAAAACCTGGAAAACCTGTCAAGTGGGGAAGGGTTTTCTTTATGTTCACAATAAGACGATTATCCCTTGCTGTGACCTTTCAGGTTAAGAGACCAGATTCCACATCTGAGGGGAGGTGGCTAGGTACACTAGGTAAAAGGAGCAAGAGGGGGATACTTTATCATTCAATTACTCTTGAACTACAGCTCTGACAGTATTGAAATAACACTCTCCATGGCCCAAATACTATGAAGATTAATTGGAGCTGCTTTTATTGTGAAACATTTCTATCCCTTTACGTGTTGTCATTGTACAGGCTCAGTCTAAAGACTCATGGGTATTGCTTGACCTTCTTATCTCCTGACTGCCTTCACTCCATCCATATTGATTGCTGCTACCAGACTAAGAAGCTGATTTATTAACAAGATCTAGAGAGATAGGGAGATACCAGCTACATCATACTCCTCCATCTAATAGTCTATACAGTTATCCTGGTTGATTCTTTCCTATAGAAAAGTAGATCTCAAATCACCCCTCCCCTTTTCGTAAAGACTGTTGCCTTCTTCTTCTCTGTTAGTTTACAGACAATAGTGCTCCATTTTTTCCTGAGACACTTACCAAGATTGCTATGCTAATGGGGTTCTTGGATTCTCAAGTGCTCAGGGAATACATACTGTAAACATACACTGAAACAATGTAGACATTGAGATTTGTAAATATTAACCCTGAACATTCCTGATAACTTAGATTGTAAGTGATATCACATCAATACTTGAGCTAAATCAATTACATGCTAATCAATCATCAAGAAAACCTTAACACGCAGGAATAAATATACATATGACAAGAAGGACTTTCTCACAAGTTTCAAGGTCTTTCGGACTTACATGATATGACTGGATGCATTTTACCTGTTTTATAACAAGTGAGCCTGTCTCATTCATGATGATTTACTCCCCTGTATTCAAACAGTAAATGCTCCAATCCTGGTCTTTTAGTTGTCCCTGAAAATCAGCTTGATAACAGATGGACTAGACTTTAATTTAAACCCTGGTTCTGACTTATATAAGTCCCAGCAGTACTACGCCATCCTATATATCTGCTATCCTTCACTCTCATTACTATCTCTCACTCCAAACTACAAGACTTTTCTCTGGCTCTGCCCACCTTACGGTCTACTCTCCCTCGTTCCATTAGACGGTACTTGAGACATCTCTTTAGCTGAAAGGGAACTCTCACCTATATTAAAATACATCTTATTTTAAAGTTCATAGTTAATGTTCCATCCATTTTTTTTTAAGGGATAGTAATACTTTGTTTTATCTTTATTTTATTTTGTAGGCATTAAAAAAACATGAAGAACGATATAAGTCTTATCTCTCAAACCTTTAAGGTTTAAGAGATATTCACAAGCAAAGTTTTCATTCGCACCCCTTTTACCTAGTGTAAGCCATCTCTTCTCAGATGTGGAATCCAGTCCATAGACCAGACAGATAACAGAAGGGGACAATCTTCTTCCTATGAGAACAATGAAAGCCCTGCCCCCCTTGACAAGTTTTTCAGGTTTTTCCCTTATGTTAACTGAAGATTGTCCCTCTCTGCAGTCTACCTGGGCACCTCCCTTCTGATATGGCTGAACAGTGTTACATCAGTAAAATGGGCGGCAGGGGGAGATTTTCTCATTGAATTACTCTTGTACTACAACTCTGACAAAGTTGAAATAACACTCTCCAAAGTCCAAATACTATGATGATTAATTAGAGCTGCTTTTATTATGAAACATTACTATCCCTTTAATGTAATGTAGTCAATGCCGAGATATATCCTTTTAAAAATAATCCTCTGATGGAGTATTCTTCCAAGTGAGCTGGAGCACTCTCATTGGCAAGGGAGCACTCCAGATCACATGCAGAAATCCTCCATCATCGGAGGAGGTGGGAATGAGGCACTGCTGGGGAGAGGAACACATGAAGATTGACAGGCTGCAGTACAGAGCTGTACCGCAGCCTGCCCTTGGCTGTTGTCACTGGCTTATTTTTAAAAGGTTATATCTCGGCATTGGCTGCATTACAATAAAAAAAAAAAAAGAAAAGAAGGCTATGCATTATGGAAGATTGAATTTAGTATGTCGCTCTATAACTTGTTGCACGTTTTGGATATGGTCCATTGTACTGAAACTCCTTCTGAAGACTGCTTTTTCTTTAAGTTGTGCTGCATTAAGTATTGAGTCCATTCATCTAGATAGCACCTTTGTAAAAACCTTGAGATGATTGTCAATAGCCTTATTGGACGATAGATTTTTAGATTCGCCTTATCACCTTTTTTGTGCACAAAGATGACAACTTCTTTTGTCTAGTGTGAGGTTTAAATCAACTTCTCACTGTACAAAAATTTATACCCAAAACACACACAAAGAAATCCAAAGAAACACCTCAAATTAAATAGACAAATAGCAGTTGAAGGGTTAATAACCGAATTCAAAGAATTTCCCCAGATCAAGTATTAGCTATAAGAAACAATATATTTTAGAAATATCAATGATTATATTAACTAATTTATAAACAAGGATAAATAGATCTCACTGCTATCACTATTTTACATTTATCTGGCAAAATCTAACAACTTACCAATAAATTAATGAATTCTGCTTAATTCAGAATTACTAGAGCCAGTATAGCTTAGTATAATTGGTCACAATAGGGTGGCTAGTCCGATTAAAACAAATATTAAGAAAAATGATGTTTCTTCAAACATAGAAGAGATATATATTTGATTCTGAATTTTGGAGAATTAAAATAAGGAAAGATATAGTTACCAGTCCAATAAGTGTTTCTCAGTATCTCTATACCAGCCAGCCCAGAATACTTTTCAGGAAAACAGAGCAGGAATTGAAGAGCCAGGAACCAAGAGGAAAGACCCCTCTCTCTCAAAACTTACATATTTATAATGTAAAATTACCCTTATCAGAATCTCCTCTGATTGGATAGAGATCCATCTCATTATGCAGTGACATCATCAGTATTATCTGATTGGATACTCCTAATCCCTAATTTCCCTATAACATCACGCATATTATTATGGAAAAAAATTCCAAAGCACTAGTAATAATGATATGCACTCTCATGATGGTGCTCTTACGCCACATAAAAATTTTACATATGATACCTATATCTGTCTTATAACAACAGATAAGAATGGCCACGAGGTCATTGGACTTGACATAAATATGTCACCCTACTAGACTTTCCCACATGGTAGAATCACTTATTAGGCCTGCTGTCTTCAGGATAGTCATATTTAATCGTAAAATTCACTCAACTATTTTTACTCCAGTCTAGGTAAAGATAGGCCCATTTTGTCTCTAAAATGGAGTCATTGTTATAACATGAGATCATTGGACACATCTTAAAAACAGACTTTCAGAGAATTTGGTTTAAAACAAAAATGAACCATTTCCTCTCCATCATGGCAATGTCTCAGACATTCCGAAATGTAGGTGACACAAGTGTATTATATAGATACTGTACTCTACATGGTGAAGGGATATTCGTCACAAGGTCATGGTGAACAAAAAAGTACAGTACATATCTAATACACTTGTGTTTAGATCTACAAGTCTGAAACGGATCAGAAACCTGTGGCCGGTACACAATCCAAAGCTTGCAATGTTTCCACTGCATTCCAGAATTCTGTGTGGCAACGCGCAAATGAGAGAACTCAGTGCAGTCGCTTTTAGATTCCAAACCCGTACAACGCACATAGGGCAGTATGTTCAAAGAAGTAGCGAAATAGCTTTTGTCGTCTGTAAGGACATTTCAAAGTGCGTTGTTGCTAGGCTCAGTAATATTTTCAGAGTGCTGGTTGTGATCAGAAATATTCTGTTGAAGTACAAAATTGTCGTATATAATAAGAAAAATGTGACATTCCCTCCACTTTTTTCTTAGCATACAAATTCTGTCTTTTGCACAAAATTTTTTTGTCATTGTATAAGAAAAATGTTCTTTACCCTTTATGCTGGCGAATAGTTTAGCCACCCCTTGCCCCACCCCTTTGCCTGGCAATTCTGGAGTTGTGTGATGCGCAATGGACATTAAAAGTTTTTTGTACGCAATTCTGGAGTTCAGGGGTGGACTGACCATTAGGGCATTCGGTCACGGAGTGAGGGCCCGCGACTGATGGGGGCCCACCACTCACATATGTATAAATTATAAAATGTATTGTCTACTCTGCCTGCCATGTAGGGGCACCCCACGCATTCTGATTTTATAATGTACGCTCAGTGAGGCCACAGTGCACAACCAGACTCAGTCTGTCACTGTGATATATCTAGGGCGACACCTTATAGGAGGCGTCATAAAAAAACCACCCCCACCCGTCCAAACTGAATCGCAAACTGTCCTTCATACCATCAGCCAGGAACCCTTTCATTATTCCACTTTTTCATTTAATTGTGTGCCCCGTGTGAGGAGGATGGCGCTGTGCCGGATGTGATATCATATCCAGTGTGGCTCTATCTTCTGTACTTGAAGGAAGACCGCGGGGGAGCATCAGGGATAGAGATGAAATGCATATTGGCACTTTTCACTAATGAGATGGCGGGTGGAGACCGTGCTGTTGAGATGGCTGCCCCAGATGTAATATGTATTGCCCTTATTGCTTTTTAACAGGTTTTTTTTTTAATCTTCAGATCACCTGGGACCATCTTACAAAACATAGTTTGGGAAAACTTTATAGGTAGATAAGTCTCTCTAGCAGTCAAGAAAAAATCAAGAATTAGTAGACTCATCATAAGGACTAAAATACTTACAACTGTCTATATATTTTACTCTTTAAAGGGATAGTAATACTTAAAATGTAAAAAAAAATATGTTGTAGGGTTTATCCCCCTGAGTAAAACAAGAGTACTCCCACTGCTGAAAGGTGTTTCATTCAAAAGTTATTAATTTTCAAAGTTGAATTTTATAGGTGCAATATCACAGTGGCCTGAAATTGTACACTGGCGCTGTTGTTGCACGATCCTATGGACAGCTCTGGTCCTGGGACCAAAAATCTCCATAGGATGGTGTAGCAACAGCGCCACTGTACAATTTCAGGCCACTGTGATATTGCACCTAAAAAATTCAACTTTGAAAATTAATAACTTTTGAATGAAACACCTTTCAGCAGTCTTCATTAGCTCCTTTAAAGGGATAGTAATACTCAAGATGTAAAAAAATATATGTTGCAGGGTTTATGTCCCCGAATAAAACAAGGGTACTCCCACCGCTGACAGATATTTTATTAAAAAATTATAACAGCTCAAACTTGAATTTTTTAGGTGCAATATCACAGTGGCCTGAAAATTAACAGTGGCACTGTTGCTACACCATCCTATGGAGATTTGTGGTCTACAGACCAGAGCAGTCCATAGGATGGTGTAGCAACAGTGCCACTATAAATTTTCAGGCCACTATGATATTGCACCAAAAAAATTCAAGTTTGAGCTGTTATAATTTTTTAATAAAATATCTCTCAGCAGTGGGAGTACCCTTGTTTTACTCAGAGGGATAAATCTTACAACATATTTTTTTATGTTTTAAGTATTACTATCTCTTTAAAACTGCTAACAATCTGGCATTTAGCAGCAAAGTGGTTGTCATGGGGTGGGGCCAATGATATCATTGGGCAGGGGGCCCAGACCTCTTTTTGGACCAGGGGCCCTGGGTTCTGTCAGTCTGCCCCTGCTGGAGTTGTGTGATACACAATGGACATTAAAAGTTTTTTTTATAGTATATTCTATAGAAAATGTCATTCATGCACACAATTACTTATTTTTGTCGATCATATGACATTTGTTTGTGGTTATCCCTTTGAACACATGTTACAGGTCACGTATGGGAAAATAAACTTGAATTGTAGAGACATTTCAGACTCAGTATTGAAAAAAGCAGCGAAACATTTCCAGGATTATGTCCAACTCTTTACCTTGGAGTAGTAAATATTCCCAAGGGTCAGAACTATTCAGTAAATGTTTTGCCAAGATAAAGATACTGTACAGTTGAAATCTCCCCGTTATTGGAAACAGGTATGAACTTTGTCTACTGGTAGCCTCTGAATATTCAGGTTTCCTATTAAAGGATTTATTTTCCAAAGAAAAATAATAAGAGATAAGATGTAGCCAACTGTGAAAACATATCCATCTGCAGTGAAGTTCTGTGAGGAGAAGGACAACTTAACGTGAAGCTGGGAATGAGAAAGGTCTCCTTTGAGTGCTCTTTGCAGAATGTTGGTCTCGTCTCAGAGACAACCAGAGGTTTGTTATATATTGAATGTCAACAGAGTGTGATGCATTTCTAGATCAGATTATTTACTCTCTATTAAGAGTTGACTTAATGTACCATGGGATGCATGTACCCAGCTGCCAGATACTCGGAGTGATCCATCGCCTTAATAATCTCAGTAATTTATTTAGTAATATATAGGAGACTGTGCTGTGGAAGACGATAATCAGTAACAAATCAACTCCAACGACATCTTGTGATATGAAGCCCTAAGGCTTATATATATATATTGGAGCTTAAAAATATAGCTTTTAACCCCTTGAATTTAGAGAGGATCCCAAAGCATTGCAGAGCAGTGGATAAAGGACTTCTTTGGTATTCAGAGGGTTAAGATATATATATATGTTCTTTAGAGATAAAGATAATATTTAATTTATGGCATGTGTAATTAAATGTTGCTCTCTAGTGACTCATTTAAAGGTCCTGTTAATAACACAAAACTATATATTTCATTGCTGGAGTTTCCCAAGAGAATGAGGAAGATTTTAGCAAAATGACAAGCACAGCCCTTGCTGTGGTTTGTAATACTACAAACTGTCTGATCCATATTCTCTATGTTTTCATAACGAGACACATTTTGGGCATTAGCTGAATATTTAATCACTCTTTTCTTCTTACATCAAAGGAACAATAGAACCTCCTAATAATACACTCCCCATACCTTAATCTGGCTAGTTCTGCTATGAACCTGTTCTGTTCAGGTCACTTCTCCAAAATGAATATTTAAAATGCAACAGTAACTTTGTAACAAGTAAGTGACATTGACAGAACCTATTGCCTATAATTATTTTTATTTGAAAGAATAATTTGAGTTTTTTTGCTTTATTTATTTGTCAGTTTATTCAAATGAGCTAGAGCTGGTCAGCAAGAAGTGGCAGTTGGGATGGGGAGCATTGTGAAATGTTAATATCTCCTTGGCAGGGAGATGTAAGTGGGAGAGAGAGCAGTGTGGAATGCTAGTATGTGAATGGTAGAGAGAGAGAGGTAGGTTGGAGGGAGAGACGTTTGGAATATGTATATGCTACTTGCAGGGAGAGGTAGGTTGGAGGGTGAGCAGTGTGGAATGTTAGTATGTGAATGGTAGAGAGAGAGAGGTAGGTTGGAGGGTGAGCAGTGTGGAATGTTAGTATGTGAATGGTAGAGAGAGAGAGAGGTAGGTTGGAGGGAGAGCAGTGTGGAATATTTACATGGGGCTTTCAGGGAGAGGTAGGTTGGAGTGAGAGCAGTGTGGAGTGTTAATATGTGAATGGTAGAGAGAGAGAGAGAGTGAGAGAGGGGTAGGCTGAAGGGAAAGCAGTGTGGAATATATATATGTGATTTGCAGGGAGAGGTAGGTTGGAGGGAGAGTAGTGTGGAATATTTATATGTGACTTGCAGGGAGAGGTAAGTTGGAAGGAAAGCAGTGTGGAATGATAGTATGTGAATGGTTGAGAGAGAGAGAGAGAGAGAGAGGTAGGCAGGTTGGAGGGAGAGCAGTGTGGAATGCTAGTATCTGGCTGGCAAGGAGAGGAAAGTTGGAGGGAGAGCAGTGTGGAATATTAGTATCTGTCTGGCAGGGCGACGTTGGTTGGAGGGAGAGCAGATGAGTTGTTAGTATCTGGCAGGAATGTGAGACAGTTAGGAGGGAGAGCAGTGTGGAATGGTGGTATCTGGCTGGCAGGGAGAAGCAGGTGGGAGGGAGAGCAGTGTGTAATGTTAGTATATGACCAATATGCATTCCAGTACTGTGCATAAACAGACAAATCAATAAAGCTAAATATATCACAAACTATTGTTTAAAATGCAAAATAATTAACAGATGGGTCTTTTGAAAGCCCTTTCAAAATAACATTTGTTACCAAGTGACTGTTCCACAATAATTAGTATTGGATAATCACAGAGGCAGACGTGACTCACTTTGCATGATTACATGTTCCCACACTCCTCTCACTGGAGTCTTCTTAGGAAGGAAGAGTACAGTGGGAGAGGTCTGAGATTTTGCCATTTTGGCCACAAAAATCATCTCTGCTTCCATGGGCATGATATTCATAGTGGTCATTTGCATCTTCCCAGAATAAGTGTTGGTTTATTATGAGGAGGCATAGGCATTCCTTTAACCTCTCATTCTCTTCCTTATCCTGTCTTACCTACTTTATTTTCACCCACTTGTGTAACAATAGGGGTTGCAAGGCCGCAACAAGCTGAGGTCTGTGCCTTCTTTGGCACAGGCCTCTATTGGCAACTGAACTCCCTCTGGCACTCTTGTAATGTAGAGCGCTGGGATATGACCTCATCTCTCAACTCTCTGCATTACTAGAGAGAGGACCGTGCAGGAGCTCCGAGTTGCTAATAGAAGTCTGTGCAGGAGACACAGATGACTCCTGCTGCGCTGCTTGACCACCAGGGAAGTAGGAGATGGACACTGGGGCTCATTGGGGGCAATGTGAAGGTGGAGAAAGGACATTGAGGAGACAATGTGGGGAAAGGACATTGGGGCAATGTGGAGAAAGGACATTGGGGGCGAATGTGGAGAATGGACATTGGGAGCAATGTTGAGGAAGGACATTGGGGGCCAATGTGGAGAAAGGACATTGGGAACAATGTGGTCGGGGGCCCCATGGCAGTTTTTGCACCAGGGCCTGGTGACTTCTAGATATGTCTCTGCTTTCACCTCTTCTCTACTTCTTGATCTTGTCACTATAACCTTCCTAGTCCATGTCAGGCCCAAATTATCTATTTCCTTTTATTACACTTTTATCTCTTAGTGTCTCAGAATCAAAGAAAAATATGTAACACCTCCTCTTCTACATATTCAAGCTTTCTAGGTGTGTCAATTACATGTCATTGATGTTCTGTGCAAGGAAACGTGATGAAACAGAATTATTAGTCTTATGGAAAATTATGTACTAAAGCATGCACACACATACACACACACACACACACACACACACACACACAGTGTTTAAACATACATTTTACTGAACAATTTTTTTAATAGAAAAAACAACATAAAACGATTTACATTTCTAGATTGAAAAACAAAGAACCATTTAGAATTTTAGATTTCATTTTAACTTTCGTTTCCATTCATACCCATACATTATTGTTATTCACTTATTCTAACTCTTATTAATTTTCACTTTTCAGATTGTCAGATATATTTTTGTCAGTTGTAATTGTTTTCTGAAAAAAAGACATGCATCCGCCAAGTTCAGCCCTTGTTATATTACCCATGGTGATGCAGAGCATGGCAAAAATATCCTGATTGAGTTATTTTAAATAAAGCTCCAAGTGGATAAAAAAAATTCCTTCCTGACTCCAAAAGGCCATTGGTTATTTCCTCGAATAAACATCCAATCTGCTTTCAAACCAGTATTTAGTATTGTTCCTGGCTAGAAAAGTATTCAATATTATTTCAAAACATTGACATTATTTGTATACACAGCTTCCTGAGACAAATA
This sequence comes from Rhinophrynus dorsalis, assembly GCA_037306005.1. Taxonomy (NCBI): domain Eukaryota; kingdom Metazoa; phylum Chordata; class Amphibia; order Anura; family Rhinophrynidae; genus Rhinophrynus; species Rhinophrynus dorsalis. The sequence continues at coordinate 670,188,333 of CM074718.1, forward strand.
ATTCCACAATGTTACTGCCTTTACTGTAAAAAATTCCGTGCCTTCAGTGATGGCACTACAATATAAGCAGAATAAGCAGCTGCTTAGGGCCACCACTTGTTAAGAGGGCCTTGTGAATTTTTCACTTAGGTGCCTCCAAAAAACTAGAGCCGCCTATGTCTGCCTTTATTTTAGTTGAAAGCACTTTTCCTCTAGTTTTAATGGCTGAGGTTTTTTTTAATCTCAGATCTTTGGTGAAATAGTTACTCAGAGAGTTATTTGTATTGACAGAAAATATATTTGTAAATGTTAATCATATCATCTCTTAAACATCTTAAGAAAATATATTTGGCTAGTCTCCAATCCATTACCAAAGATTTATGTAGAGGTAAACTATATTCCCATATCTTGTATCCATGGTGCTTTTTATACATGATAGCACCCTTTTGGCTGTTGCAGTGGCTGAGTGACACTACACACTTCTGTGATCTATATACTTTCAGTTCTCCTAAATATTTCTCTAACAAGGATTGTCCAAGTAATTTCCCATTAAGTGTATATGTCTGATGTTTGTTTCTGTCAACCCAAATGCATAACCTTACATTTATCTATATTAAACTACATCTGACACTTTTTTTTGCCTATTCACTGAATTTATGGTAAATATTTCTGCAGGGAAAAAAAACATCCTGCTGTGTTTGAAATTCTTTGCAAAGTTTAGTGTCATCTGCAAAGATTGAGACATTACTTTCAATGCCCACTTGTAGATCATTAATAAACAAATTAAAAGCATTGGTTCCAGGGCTGAACCTTGTGGGTTTTACTTACTTAAGACCAATGTGAAATGTTCAGTTTACAGTACCTCTCTGCATTCTGTTATTTAACCAGTTCTCTATCCATGCACATATATCATCTCCTAAGCTGAAGCATTTTATGCTGCAATTGTTGTGAGGCAGAGTGTCAGGCTCATGACCTACCTTGCTACAGGTAACCTAGTGGTTCCCATTTTCATGCCTGCCTTGTGGTGGGCCCACAGGGATGTTCTGCTTTGAGCCTGTCCTTTGCTGTGCTCTGTGTCCTTGCGCCGTTCAGTTACCCTGACGCAAGCTCCTGCATCAGATGTGCTGTGCTGCTGGTGTGCTTTTACTATACACTTATTAAGTGGTGGGATGGGTGCTGCCGGGCTTGTCTGATTGGCTGAGTCATTCACTATCCAGCAGATACACTATATAAACCCTGAGCAGACCTCTGTTCGGTACTTAGTTGTGTTGGCGTCTTTAGTCTATTGCAGCATTATCAATCTCCTCTGTTTCTCTGAGCCTTTGGCATTGTGACACTGACTACGTTGACTTCTATATCCCTGGACCTCTGGCTTGTGACTCTGACTACGCTTTTCTTCCTCCCTTTTGGACCACAGGTGGCCTCTATTGATCTCTTCCTCTCATACAACCTTTGATCAGTACTGGATCTACCCATGGGGGACTGTGTCTCTGTCAGCCACCTCAGAACATAGGTTCCATATATGGGTGTGTGTCTCCCTGCACCTGGGCTGCAGATCCACCTACCTTGTAGTACCCGACACAGAGTATCAACGGATTTTACAAAATCCAAGTATACAACATCAACAGCAGTAACCTTTTCCAAGTTACTACTTTGTAGAATGCAAGTAAATCAGTTAAAACTATGTTGACTCCTAGCAATAAAATTGTTGAAGGTCACATTGATGTGCATATTATTGGTTAGTAATTCTTCTAATATCTTACCTACTATGGAAGTCAAACTTACAGGTCTATAATTTATCGGTTTACATCATGCTCATGTTCTAAACAATGATAATACATCTACTTTCTTATAGTCATAAGGCACTATACCTGATGAGAGTGAATCAATATTAAGTATAATGGTCTTGCTATTACTGAACTAAGCTCCTTTAGTACCCTTGCCATCAGGTCTAGGTGCTTTGTTCACCATAACCTTTTCCAGTCTTTTTTGCACTTTGTCCTCAGTAAGCCTAGTACATGATAGAGGAAATTCTGTGATCCTCCCTGTTTGCCCAAATCTTGTCATTGTTGCCTTCTTTGTATATACACCTTTCATTTAAGGTGCCAGCCATTGCCTTAATCTCACTAATTAATTCACCTGTCTCAGTTGTAAGGGGTCCAATATTAATCATAGTCATTTTGCCATTTATATACTTATACAAATGTTTAGTATTTTTCTTGTTCTCTTTTGTAATACTTTTCGAATTTTAAATTTGAGTTTGTCAAATTGCTTGTTTGTAGAATTTAATGCACTCTTTTTAGTTTCCAAATTATTCATCTGACCCTTCTAAATTAATAACTTAAAAGTTTGCATCTTATTCCTTGAGTCATTTCCTTGCAAACCTCTCTGTGATGTCACTTTGGTCTTAATTTGTTCCTCCTGTATGTATTCCCTAATGGTTTATATTGTTGCATATATTTATCCAAGAGCATTTTTAACACATTTTTTGCGTATTTTTATTTTTGAAGATCACATCCCATTGAATGCCATCCAATATTGCTTTTAACATTGTAAACGTCACCTATTTAAATGTTTTGATTAAACCCTTGTTAATTGCTTTTTTATATATTTCCATCTTTTGTTATTTTCTCTGTTTCAGAAGCTTTTTTTACAATACTGTTAACAGCAGCTGTTGTAAGTCCTCAAAAATTGTCTTATAAGTCACTAATCCTGTCTGGACCAAGACCCTTTTTTAGATATTTTATCACACAATCTATTCCCTCTTCTCAAATTTCCAAATTTAAAAGATTTCTCCCTTCATCAATTAACCTAGGCAGTCCCAAACTGGACAAGAAATCCTTAATTCCTAAAATAACTTTCAAAGTTCATATTAATTTAGGGATAGCTGAACTCTTTTTCCCTCTCCCCACAATGGATTCCTTTGATATATGTAATTTTGTTTTATAGGGTTTATTCGACCGGTGTAATGTGAAAGTGTGAAGTCTACTGTCCCAATAATATCATATCTGCCAAGTCCAACTAGTCATCCTATTGTCACGGTTTGGCTGATCTGCTCACACACTCTGCTGTTGATTACTACTGCCTTTTCTTCCCTGTGTCAGGCTGACTCAGCTGATGACTAATGAACTGCCTTGACCTCTCTGTTTCCGTGTTATCAGCCAACCCCTTCCAGGGTATTTAAAACAGCTAGGCTCACTTCCTCCTTGCCCTTGTGTTGTTTCTGGCTGCAAGTACGGTCTCCTGAGTTCCTAATTATCCGTGAATGACCTGGCTTCCTCTGACGTCCCTTCTGACTCCTGACTCCTGGCTTGTTCCTGACATCGCTGACCTCCGTATTCCTGACCTCGCCTTGTCTGAGTACCAGTCTTGGTTCCTGACCCCAGTTTGTCTTTTTGTTTATGCTCCCGGATCACAATTTTGCTTTGTTTGCTTTGGTTATTTTAATAAAGATGTTTTACACTTCACATTTTTGTGTCTGTCTGGTTCCTGGTCCTTATCATTTATTGGCCTCTCACAATCCAATAAAACATCTCTATATCTGGAAAATCTGTCTCCCTAACTCTCCCTACTGTCCTACAAACTTCCAATTTATCTCTGAGATTATTGATTTGGATGTTCCTTCTTTTTTCCCAAGTCATGTTAGTGTACCGTATACTCCAGCTTTTTGCACTAACCAAATAACAGCATTATTCTCTTGGGTAGGGCTATTTTCAGCAAAATAATTCCGAACTGTCACTTTCACTCTTTCTTTCATTTCATTGTTTAGCAACATCTTTCACTTAGTCATTATCTGCATTGAGTGTTAATCTCCACATTTGGTATGAAAGTTAAACTGATCAGGTTGTGACCTGTCTAGACCTGGGGTACTAGTCTTGAATCAAACACATTTTTCATATTGCTACACTAGAAGTCTTGAATAGCTATCCGTATTATTTGAATAAATGTATAATTTATTTCCTTCAGATTTATTAGATTGCAGGGCTCTTCAATCCTTAAATTTTCTTTGAACTGTTCTATAATCTTACTTGATCCTACCTTACATCCTACTTTATTTGATCTCGGAATCTCAGTGTTCTAGAAGATATTAAAATCCCCACCTCCTATTAGAGATCCTTTTCTCTTTTCCCTTAGAAGTTCTTCACTTTTTCGAAAATATACCTTTCTATCATTCGGACACCCATTAGTATTTTCTATCCATACATTTTTGCAGGCTATGTAAAGTCAAAAAGGGGGTTGACTCTCACTGTAAATTAATAGGAATTATTATTTGCCTCCCTATGGTGTACTGGATTTGCCCCAGAATTAATTCCGTTCACCTTAGAACATCAGCCTCAATGCAGTGGCATAACTATAGGGGTCGCAGGGGGCTTTGCATTACTATGAGGACCGCGTGGGAGCTCCAGGTAGGAGGTAGGAGATGGGGGCATTGTGGAGATAGAGGGGCATTGTGGAGGGGGCCAATGTGGTGGTGGTGGGGGGGTGCGGCGCTTCTTGTACCAGGGTCCGGAGGCTTCTAGTTACTCCTCTGCCTCAATGGTTTGAGAACTGTAAGTAACACCAGAGGCGCTTAGACTGGTATCCTTTTAAAAGGTCACATAAAAATGTTACGTGGCCACACAGCGTATTAACCATGTCGCCGTGATTAAAATGGCTACAGGAGAATTTCGCACTGCATGAAAGCGCGACATTCTCATGTCGCTTCCTTAAACAGTGCTACAGCCCGCATTTCTTATATTGTGTCCGATCCTGGTGACTGAAACATGTCCATGGTGCCTCAGACCTCACTGACTGTATTATGTCTGATCCTGGTGACTGAAACATGTCCATGGTGCCTCAGACCTCATCGACTGTATTGTGTCAGATCCTGATGACTGAAACATGATCATGGCGCCTCAGACCTCATCGACTGTATTGTGTCTGATCCTGATGACTGAAACATGTCCATGGCGCCTCAGACCTCATTGACTGTATTGTGTCAGATCCTGGTGACTGAAACATGTCCATGGCCCCTCAGACCTCATTGACTGTATTGTGTCAGATCCTGATGACTGAAACATGTCCATGGCGCCTCAGACCTCATCGACTGTATTGTGTCAGATCCTGATGACTGAAACATGTCCATGGCGCCTCAGACCTCATTGACTGTATTGTGTCAGATCCTGATGACTGAAACATGTCCATGGCGCCTCAGACCTCATTGACTGTATTGTGTCAGATTCTGATGACTGAAACATGTCCATAGCGCCTCAGACCTCATTGACTGTATTGTGTCTGATCCTGGTGACTGAAACATGTCCATAGCGCCTCAGACCTCATTGACTGTATTGTGTCTGATCCTGGTGACTGAAACATGTCCATGGCGCCTCAGACCTCATCGACTGTATTGTGTCTGATCCTGGTAGAGAATATTTATACTAGCACGCAATATTACAGGTTTCTCATAAAGGACATGGGAGGGACTGTAGTCTTTAACCCTTTGAGTTCTAGGGGGGTACGCAACGCATTACAGAGAATGCATTGTGTACCCTTCTGTCACTCAAGGGGTTAATGTAAGTGCAGGTATACCAACAGTAGGGGGAGAAATCAAATACCCAAAGTGTATTGTGGGTGTTTGCAATGAATACAGCTAGCAAGATCATTGGATTCAGTGTTACTGAAGAGGATAAGGGATCGGACACAATAAAATCAATGCGGGCGTCTCCATCCGGTACTGTTCACTGGAAGCTTTCTTGGACTCTGGCCTCTCTCGTCCCTTCTGTCCGGTGCATAAAGGATCCAGTATCAGTTAATCAATGTGGGCTGAAGCTCCGTTTAAGAAACTGACATGAGAATCTTGCTCTTTCATGCAGTGCGAGATCTTCGTGTCACCATTTTAATCACGGCGATATGATTAATGTGCCATGTGGCCGCACAACATTTTGTTTCCAAAATTTTAACAGTGAACCCTTAGACCTGCCTTCATGTCCTCTCAAACAGTGCCGGTTTTCAAGATGTCCTCAGCTAATCACAGGGGAATGTCATTAACAAAGGCAGATCATTCAGAGTGAATGATCCACTGATTGGTATACATGTATCCACGTGAGAAGATTCTTAAAGCCTGTACTTTTGAAGGCAGAGCTGGATTATTTCCTAGGCAGCATTGGCTAGTGCCATGGTCCAGTGCCAACATGAGGGACCCCGCCACAGCTCACGGAAATTGATCATTCAAGATTTCCAGGGCCCTAACCACACAGCTGCTGTTGTCTCAAGAGAGAAGGAGGACCCAGTCCCGTGTGTGGGAAAGGAGTAAGGGGCAAAATTTTATGGGGATTTTTCTTGAATTCATCAATAAAATTAATCTTATTAAAGCCTACTGTGGATTTAGCACCTAAAGTTGCTTCCAGCACATATATCACAGGAATGGTGAGAGAAATAGAGAAGCTGCATCTGGTGCAGGTGGGTTGCTCAGTGCTGTAAGCAGCCTGATCTGATATGCCAAGGGCTTGTTATCTAGGTTGGGTGTTAGTCTCATAGTGCCAACAAACAGGCAATGTGAGACGAGCAACGTTATGTCATACTCCTCTCTCATTGGCTGGCTTGTGGTGCTACATGCATGATGGGCAGGTGCTTGACTGAAGCATACAGAAGGGGGTCTGTACATCTCAGCATCAGTAAGCACTGCCTTCCAGAACATCCTTCTGAAGAGAAACCTCTACACCTGGGGCAGATACTTTCTTTTACCTGGAGCTAGCTAGAAGCTGGCAAAGCCTAAATATGGCACAGAGCCTGGGAGGGCTCCACACAGTTGGGACGGGGCCTCTAAATTCAGCTGGTTTCTTCTCTCCCCCTGCCCCTTTCTACTGTTAAAGGAGAAGTAGCACTTCCTAGTAATGCTCCTCCACCTACCTTGAAGTAGCCAGAAACTCCTAATGACCCCTATGAATTTTTTTTTGCCTTTGTTCAAGAAATATCATCTTCAATCAATCCTGGATGCCCTATCAGTGAAGGAAGAGATGGCATTTGCTAGCAGGACCATAGGACACAAACTCCATCCACAGCACATATTAATGAATTGTGCAACTTTCAGGGTTCTTAACCTGTTAAGGACCCACGGACATACATATACGTCATGGGAAAACGTAAAGAAGCAGTAAACTTTTTTTTTTATGAAAACACATTTTATAGAGCATTTCCTGCTGAATAAAACAAGGTCACTCCCATCTCTGTCAGATGTTTAATTCAAAATTTATAGTAGTTTAAATAATCAGGAAGTGAATTTACTGTGTTTACTTCCTGATAGTTCTAACTGACAGGAAGTGAATTTACTGTGTTTACTTCCTGGTAGTTCTAACTGACAGGAAGTGACTCAGCAGTTTCTATCACATTCTATGGAGAACTGTATGTCTCTGACATTCCTCTCCATTAGAATCTAATAGAAAAACTAATTAGAATTTTACCATTAGAGGGCACTGCTAATGTAAAAAAACATAGGTTTAAATATAATAACTCTGGAAATATAAATCTCTCAGCAGTGGGAGTACCCTTATCACCCTCAATAGGAAAATCCCTGCAATATATATTTTTTCATAAAAAAAAGTTTACTACTCCTTTAAGTTAAGGACCCATGATGGATATGCACGTCATGAAATACAGGTGTCCCTGTGAGGCTGCACGCCGATCGGGGACCACTGATTCCACCCCCCAAAGAAAAATAAGCCGGTGGTCCTTAAGTGCCGTCCATGCCTTTGGTCCTTAAGGAGTTAAAGAGTTAAGTAGTCTCATGATGGTGAGATGGCTCAGTGGGTTACTGCACCAGCTGTAGAATTTGTTCAGACCTCAGTAGTCATGGGTTCTAGTCCCAGCAAGGTCATTTCAGCCTTTCATCCTTCTAACGTAGATCAAATGTGTCCAGGACATACTTGAAAATGAGAAACAATCTCCATGTATCATTCCTGGTAAAATACTTTCATAAAAAAAAATTCTGCCTGCTTCAGATTAATTGAAAAAACTGCCACCAACTGTCATGTCTGCCTCCATGGACATCACATTCAGGATGATACCCTTTGAGTGCCAGAGAGGTACACAGTGCCCCTCTGGCACTCAAATGGTTAATCCTCGGGTTTCACCAATAATGCAGGTTTTCAGATTATCCCTGTTTGATCACAGGTGAGTAATTAGTGTCTCCGTCATTGCGACTGAGCCACCTGTGCTTAAATAATTTGTTGAACAGTAGTACATATCTATGTTGGAATCCTTTATATAGAGGTCAAGTATCTATCTATCTATCTATCTATCTATCTATCTATCTATCTATCTGTCTCATATCTATCTATCTATCTATCTATCTATCTATCTATCTATCTATCTATCTCTCTATCTCATATCTATCTATCTCTCTATCTATCTATTTCATATTTCTATCTATATCTATCTATCTATCTATCTATCTATCTCATATCTATCTATCTATCTATCTATCTATCTATCTATCTGTCTCATATCTATCTATCTATCTATCTATTTATCTATCTATCTATCTATCTCATATCTATCTATCTATCTATCTATCTATCTATCTATCTATCTATCTATCTGTCTGATATGCCTATGATCTGCTGTGATGAGAAGTGAAGACAGGCAGACAGACAGATAGATAGAAAGAAATTTAGATACACTGGCGTAACAATAGGGGTTGCAGGGGTCGCACCTGTGACTAGGCCCGCCACTCCATCATCTCCCAGCGCTCTGCATTACTGAGAACCACTCAAGCTCTTTAGAGGTCTGTGCCGAAGGAGACCCAGACCTCTCATGCCATGCCGCTAGACCACCACCAGGCTTCTAGGTATGCCTCAGGATAGAGAGAAAGATAGATGATAGGTAAATAGATAGCTATAGACAGATAGAGAGATAGACAGACAGATAGCATTATAGACTGATTTAGGCAAGTCCTTCTGTTAAACTAATAGCCATTTCACTGTATATGTGCAGATCCATTTTAAAAACCATCACATCAGTCTTGCTACTTACTTTTTTACATTGCACTAATGCTAATATGGCCATTTTTAACTGTGACAGGCAGAAGAGTATTTAATGATATCGTTACTTGGTATTCAATGTTTATTGTTTAAGTGCATCCTCCCACTCACCGATTTGGTCTGATTTATATGAATCATAATATAGAAAGCCAATGTTTTCTTCAGAAAGCCAGGGGACCATATACCAATCTTGGCAGTGCCATGTAAATATTCTGCTTTCTTTTTCCCAGTACGATGGGTGAGGCAGATAAATATTGTGGTTACATATTACTGCAAAGGCTAAAAAGTGTCCTTTTTAATCTGTTTACCCCACCCCATTCATCCTTCAGTGACTATTTTCATGTGAAATGAGATTATGTTGCAGAATGATACATACCAATCTCCCTGTTTTGCTGTTTGTAGGGTTGCCACCCAGCCGGTATTTTACCGGCAGGCCGGTAAAAAATTGGCTTCTGTCCAGTATTAAGTCTATGGAGGGAATGCCATAGCCGGTATTTTTTTGAAGAAAAGGTGGCAACCCTAGCTGTTTGAGGCGATGGTCCATTGTTCTCTGCAGGGACGAGCAATATAATTTGGTAAGATTCATACTAAACCTGTTTGTAAGACATAAAACATGTTTCTAGTTCAGTTTGCAGTCTCAACCAACATTATTGACTGATGGCCATTTGGGTCAGCTATTAAATATAGTTCTCGGCTGGGCCGTCCACATAGGCCATAGTACAGATTGGCCATGCTGCAACATTAAGGGTTTCATGTGTGAATGGAGAAAAGTTCATGCCTGTTGTACTCTCCTGAATTCATTCAAGGCGACAGTAACCCCAGGGCTGGATTAATATCCCAGGTGGCCCAATGCAAACCACTCTAGGCTCCCATAGCTCTGCCCATTGCCACACCCCCAGTCCTCACATGAGCCCATCCCCAGCCCTGTTTACTGTTTCCTGGCACAGAAAATACTCTTGGCCTATAACAAGCAAGAATAAAAAAACAGCTTTAACCCCTTGATTGCTAGAGAGATCTCCAGTGTATTGTGGAGCTCTCTAGCATCCAGGGGGTTAAATAATGGCCTGTGCGTGGCACTGAGATTGCTCATGCCACACCTATAATTCAGAAAAATGGGAGTAACAGGGAGGGAAGGAGGAGAAGTGGGTGGGAAGTGGGAAGAATAGGGTGGGAAGGAGGAGAAGTGGGTTGGAAGTGGAAGAACAGGGTCGGAAAGAGGAGAAGTAGGAGGGAAGTGGGAGGAACAGGGTAGGAAGGAGGAGAAGTGCATGGGAAGGAGGAAAAGTGGGTGGAACAGGGAGGAAAGGAGGTGAAATTGGTGGGAAGTAGGCAAAACAGGGTGGGAAGGAGGAGAAGTGGGTGGGAAGTGGAAGGAACAGGGTAGGAAGGAGGAGTAGTGGGCAAGAAGTCGGAGGGAAGTGGGTGGGAAGGAGGAAAAGTGGGCAGAACAGGGAGGGAAGGAGTAGAAATGGGTGGGAAGTGGGCAGACCAGGGTGGGAAGGAGGAGATGTGGGAGGAACAGGGTGGGAAGGAGGAGAAGTGGGTGGGAAGTAGGTGAAAAGGAGGAGAAGTGGGCGGGAAGTGAGCAGAACAGGGTGGGAAGGAGGAGAAGTGGGTGGGAAGTGGGCAGAACAGGGTGGAAAGGAGGAGAAGTGGGGGGAATTGGAAGGAACAGGGTGTGAAGGAGGAGAAATGGGTGGGAAGTGGAAGGAACCAGTCGGAAAGAGGAGGAGTGGGTGGGAAGTGGAAAGAACAGGGAGTGAAGGAGGAGAAGTGGGCAGAACAGGGTGGGAAGGAAGAAAAGTGGGAGGGAAGTGGAGGGAAGGAGGAGAAACTCACCACCTCCAGTGAATCAGCCTCTGCAATATGAAAACCCGAGTCTCCAGGGGAGATCCCTGTAGCTTCCAGGTATGTATAGGACTAAGACAGGAAGTTCCTGCAAGTCATTCCTTAATTAGCATTATCTCTAGTGATGAGCGAGCACCCCAATGCTCGGGTGTTCGGGTGCTCTGACCGAGCACCCCCGGAGGCTCGAGTGCTCGGCCGAGCACCCGAGCCCCATTGAAGTCAATGGGAGGACTCGAGCATTACACCAGGCACCCCCTGCTCTGATGAGGGGAGGGTGCCTGGTCCATAGGAAAAGGGCAGAAAATGATGGAAACACCACAGAAATGGTTCAGGGACAGCATAGGGAGGATGTCTGGATGTATCTTGGACTCCAACATCGCTGCTGGGAACGATCTTTCGCCCGTAGTACGCCATTTTTACAGACTGACCGTCAAACACACAAAAAGGAAGATAAAAACGACTTTAGGCGAAAAATTGTTACCAAACAGTATTTGCTGTATATTTACTTGTATATCATCTGCAAATTCTGCAAAAAATTTCCTTGATTTTTCTGAACTGAGGCCATGATTAAGAGGGAAACGTGCGCAGAGGCAAATTCTCCCAAAAATTTACTTGATTTTTCTGAACTGAGGCCATGATTAAGAGGGAAACGTGCGCAAAGGAAAATTCTCCCAAAAATTTCCTCGATTTTTCTGAACTGGGGCCATGATTAAGAGGGAAACGTGCGCAGAGGCAAATTCTCCCAAAAATTTCCTTGATTTTTCTGAACTGGGGCCATGATTAAGAGGGAAACGTGCGCTGAGCCTACCATCTAAAACATTATGGGTGAGGGTCTGCTGCGGAGCTGACCATCCTAAACATTATATGCGAAGACCCGCTAGTGAGCTGACGCTATAAAACATTATATGAGAGGGCCCGCTAGAGAGCTGACCCAATAAAACATTATATGAGAAGGCCCGCTGGTGAGCTGACCTATACAAAAATTGTCAAACTGCGCCCGCTGGTGAGCTGGCCCTATATAAAAATTATATCACAGGGCCCGCTGGTGAGCTGGCCCTATATAAAAATTATATCCCAGGGTATATGGAAGAGAGTCAACCATATACCCGTTTTTTGGGTGGAAGGGGTGAATGGGAATACAGAGTATTCCCATCATTGTAAATAACATATATAAAGTCACTTTATGTTCCCCCGGGGCTTTCCTCCAGTGGAGTGGAGAAGTCAGGGGAAATCCAGGCCTTGTTCATTTTTATAAGTGTCAACCTATCAGCATTTTCGGTGGAAAGGCGGATACGCTTATCTGTTATGATGCCACCAGCAGCACTAAATACCCGCTCAGACAGAACGCTGGCGGCAGGGCAGGCCAGCACCTCCAAGGCGTAGAGTGCCAGTTCATACCACGTGTCCAGCTTGGACACCCAGTAGTTGTAAGGCACAGAGGGATCATTGAGGACGCTGACACGGTCTGCTACGTACTCCTTCACCATCTTCCAAAACTTTTCCCTCCTTGTGACACTAGGCTGCGCATCAGGGTGAGGGTGCTGGCGGGGTGTCATGAAGGTGTCCCACGCCTTGGAGAGTGTTGCCCTGCCTTTGTCGGAACTGCTGTGTGCTCCCCTTTTCTCCCCTTCTCGGTTGGCCAAGGTAGCACGTACTCTGCCGCCAGTGTTGTCAGATGGAAAATTTTGGAGCAATTTTTCGACAAGAACCTTCTGGTATTGCACCATTTTGCTTGTCCTCTCCACCGGAGGAATGAGAGATGAGAAATTCTCTTTGTAGCGGGGGTCCAGAAGGGTGAACACCCAGTAATCCGTGTTGTCTAAAATGCGTATAACGCGTGGGTCACGGGAAAGGCAGCCTAACATAAAGTCAGCCATGTGTGCCAGAGTACCAACAGGCAAGATTTCGCTGTCCTCACCAGGAGGATGACTCTCAATCTCCTCATCCTCTTCCTCCTCTTCTGCCCACCCACGCTGAAGAGATGGAACTAAAGTTCCATGGCTACCCTCTGTAGCGGAGGCAACCGTGTCTTCCTCCTCCTCCTCCTCCTCCTCCGCCTCCTCCAATTGTCGCTGAGAAGACGAAGTGAGGGTGCTCTGGCTATCACCTTGTGTAAGCTCTTCCTCCCGCATTTCCACCTCTTCCACATGCAAAGCGTCAGTTTTAATTGTGAGCAGCGAGCGTTTCAGTAGACACAGAAGTGGGATGGTTACACTGATAATAGCGTTATCGCCGCTCACCATCTGTGTCGATTCCTCAAAATTGCGTAAAACCTCACAGAGGTCTGACATCCATTCCCACTCCTCACTTCTGATTACAGGAAGTTGAACGGAGAGGCGACGACCGTGTAACAGCTGGTACTCCACTACTGCCCTCTGCTGCTCACAAAGCCGGGCCAACATGTGGAAGGTGGAGTTCCAGCGCGTGCTCACGTCACACAGCAGCCGGTGAGCTGGCAATTGTAAGCGCTGCTGCAGCTTCAACAGGCCGGCTGAAGCTGTAGATGACTTACGGAAATGTGCACACACGCGGAGCACCTTGGTCAAGAGATCATGCAAATTGGGGTAGGTTTTTAGAAATTGCTGAACCACTAAATTAAATACATGCGCTAGGCATGGTACGTGTGTGAGCTTGCCGAGCTCCAAAGCCGCCACCAAGTTACGCCCATTATCACACACAACCATGCCTGGTTGCAGGTTGAGTGGCGAGAGCCATTGCTCGGTCTGGTGACTAATCCCCTGCAACAGCTCTGAGGCCGTGTGCTGTTTGTCCCCAAGGCAGATCAGCTTCAGCACGGCCTGTTGACGCTTCCCCACTGCAGTGCTACACTGCTTCCAGCTACCGGCTGATGGGTGAGTGGCGCTGCGCGCAGAGAATTCGGAGGTGGAAACGGAGGAGGAGGAGCCAATAACGTAGGTGCTGGCGGAAACCCTGATGGAGGTAGGGCCCGCAATCCTCGGCGTGGGTAGCACCTGTGCCATCCCAGGGTCCGAGTCGCTCCCAGCCTCCACGACATTCACCCAGTGTGCCGTCAGGGAAATGTAGCGTCCCTGGCCACAAGCACTTGTCCATGTGTCAGTCGTTAAGTGGACCTTCCCAGTAACTGCGTTGGTCAGGGCACGGGTGATGTTACGGGACACATGGTGGTGTAATGCGGGGACGGCACACCGGGAAAAGTAGTGGCGGCTGGGGACTGCGTACCGAGGGACAGCTGCTGCCATCAGGCTGCGGAAGGACTCAGTCTCCACAAGCCTAAATGGCAGCATTTCGATGGCCAGTAATTTGGAAAGGTGTGAGGTTAGTGCTATGGCCTGTGGGTGGGTGGCTGGGTATTTTCGCTTGCGCTCAAATGCCTGGGGTAACGACATTTGGACGCTGTGCTGGGACAGGGAAGTGGATGTGGTCGCTGATGGTGCTTCAGATGGTACAGGTGCAGGGCGGGAGGTATGCGGGCCTGCGCCTTCGACAGGCGATTGGCCGGCACCGAAAACAGGGGAAGAGGAGGCAGTGGTGTGGCCTGCAGACACAGATTGGCGATCCGGGCGTTCCTCCCACTTATTACGGTGCTTGGATGCCATGTGTCGGATCATGCTGGTGGTGGTGAGGTTTCTAGTGTTCATGCCTCGGCTCATTCTGGTGTTGCACAGGTTGCAAACTACAATTCTTTTGTCGTCCGCACTATCCTTAAAAAAACGCCATACCGCGGAACACCTACCCCTTGGCAAGGGAGATTTACGCAAGGGGGTGCTCCGTGGAACATTTGCGGGCCGGTTTGGTGCGGTCCGCCTTCTTTCTTTAGCCACACCACTGCCTTTTCCAGCCTGTTGCGGTGCTGCAGATGGCTCACCCTCAGGACTGCTGTCATCGCTCGGCTCTACACCTTCCCAGGTGGGGTCAGTCACCTCATCGTCCACCAAGTCCTCCTCCACTTCCTCACTCTGATCATCCTCCTCATGTCTTGATCCCACCACATACTCAGTCATTGACAACTGTATATCATCCTCCTCATCAAGGTCTTGAGACAGTAATAGTGGTTGATTTAATGGCAACTGTGTCTCATCATCATCATCATCCACTTCCTTTGACCTTAAATGCCGTTCACCTCTGTCATCTTGTTGTGATTGGGTACCCTCTAGAGGTTGTGAATCAGGGCACAAGATGTCATGTTCCTCTGCAAGCGTGCTTGGAGAGAGGTTCAAATTAAGGATTGGTGATGAGACGAGCTCCTCACTATATCCCAGTGTGGGATCACTTCTTTGACCAGATCCTCTATGGTGGGAGGAAGGATGATCAGGGTGAGGATTATGTTGACCAGACTCTTGGCTACTGAGAGTGGACTTGGTGGAAGACAGGGTGGTGCTTAACCGACTGGAAGCAGTATCAGCTGACATCCAACCGACCACCTGTTCGCAGTGGTCGGACCTCGAGAGTGATGTCCTGCGACGCCCTGTAAACTGAGACATGAAGCTAGGTATTGTGGATGTCTTTCTGTCTTGTGCTCTGGCACCAGGCACAGTTTCTACGCGTCCTGACCCGCGCCCTGAACTATCAGGATCACGTCCACTTCCCCGTCCCTTTTTACCCGCCTTCTTCATATTACACGGAATATGTGCTGCAAATCTGCAAAATGTTTCTTCTTAACTGCGGCTCGGCACAGTGAATGGAATATGTGACTTTGATATTTTACAGTTTGAACACTTAACAGAATGTTCTCCTAATATGCAACTTTGCACAGTAAACAGAATGTTCTTCTTAACTGCGGATCGGCACAGTGAATGGAATATGTGACTTTGATATTTTACAGTTTGAACACTTAACAGAATGTTCTCCTAATATGCAACTTTGCACACTAAACAGAATGTGCTTCTTAACTGCGGCTACGCACAGTGAATGGAATATGTGACTTTGATATTTTACAGTTTGAACACTTAACAGAATGTTCTCCTAATATGCAACTTTGCACAGTAAACAGAATGTTCTTCTTAACTGCGGCTACGCACAGTGAATGGAATATGTGACTTTGATATTTTACAGTTTGCACAGTTAACAGAATGTTCTCCTAATATGCAACTTTGCACAGTAAACAGAATGTTCTTCTTAACTGCGGCTACGCACAGTGAATGGAATATGTGACTTTGATATTTTACAGTTTGAACACTTAACAGAATGTTCTCCTAATATGCAACTTTGCACAGTAAACAGAATGTTCTTCTTAACTGCGGCTCGGCACAGTGAATGGAATATGTGACTTTGATATTTTACAGTTTGAACACTTAACAGAATGTTCTCCTAATATGCAACTTTGCACAGTAAACAGAATGTTCTTCTTAACTGCGGCTACGCACAGTGAATGGAATATGTGACTTTGATATTTTACAGTTTGAACACTTAACAGAATGTTCTCCTAATATGCAACTTTGCACAGTAAACAGAATGTTCTTCTTAACTGCGGCTACGCACAGTGAATGGAATATGTGACTTTGATATTTTACAGTTTGCACAGTTAACAGAATGTTCTCCTAATATGCAACTTTGCACAGTAAACAGAATGTTCTTCTTAACTGCGGCTACGCACAGTGAATGGAATATGTGACTTTGATATTTTACAGTTTGCACAGTTAACAGAATGTTCTCCTAATATGCAACTTTGCACAGTAAACAGAATGTTCTTCTTAACTGCGGCTACGCACAGTGAATGGAATATGTGACTTTGATATTTTACAGTTTGAACACTTAACAGAATGTTCTCCTAATATGCAACTTTGCACAGTAAACAGAATGTTCTTCTTAACTGCGGCTCGGCACAGTGAATGGAATATGTGACTTTGATATTTTACAGTTTGAACACTTAACAGAATGTTCTCCTAATATGCAACTTTGCACACTAAACAGAATGTGCTTCTTAACTGCGGCTACGCACAGTGAATGGAATATGTGACTTTGATATTTTACAGTTTGAACACTTAACAGAATGTTCTCCTAATATGCAACTTTGCACAGTAAACAGAATGTTCTTCTTAACTGCGGCTACGCACAGTGAATGGAATATGTGACTTTGATATTTTACAGTTTGCACAGTTAACAGAATGTTCTCCTAATATGCAACTTTGCACAGTAAACAGAATGTTCTTCTTAACTGCGGCTACGCACAGTGAATGGAATATGTGACTTTGATATTTTACAGTTTGAACACTTAACAGAATGTTCTCCTAATATGCAACTTTGCACAGTAAACAGAATGTTCTTCTTAACTGCGGCTACGCACAGTGAATGGAATATGTGACTTTGATATTTTACAGTTTGCAAAGTTAACAGAATGTTCTCCTAATATGTAACTTTGCACAGTAAACAGAATGTTCTTCTTAACTGCGGCTCGGCACAGTGAATGGAATATGTGACTTTGATATTTTACAGTTTGAACACTTAACAGAATGTTCTCCTAATATGCAACTTTGCACAGTAAACAGAATGTTCTTCTTAACTGCGGCTCGGCACAGTGAATGGAATATGTGACTTTGATATTTTACAGTTTGAACAGTTAACAGAATGTTCTCCTAATATGCAACTTTGCACACTAAACAGAATGTGCTTCTTAACTGCGGCTACGCACAGTGAATGGAATATGTGACTTTGATATTTTACAGTTTGAACACTTAACAGAATGTTCTCCTAATCTGAAACTTTGCACACTAAAAAGAATGTGCTGCTAATCTGCAACTTTGCACACTGAACAGAATGTGCTCTAATCTGCAACTTTGCACACTAAAAAGAATGTGCTGCTAATCTGCAACTTTGCACACTGAACAGAATGTGCTCTAATCTGCAACTTTGCACACTAAACAGAATGTGCTGCTAATCTGCGGCTAGGCACAGTGAACAGAATATGTGAAGTTTTTTTTTTTATATCTCTGCCCCCCCAAACAAAATAAATCGCTTTTCTTCTCCCTACACTGACTTTCCCTTCCTATCCTCATCTCTCCCTGGCTAAGACTGAGCCGAACTCGCTGGTCAGGTGCTATACAGCACCCGATCACGGGTTCTGGCCAGCCAATCAGTGTAATGCCAGCAGCCAACATGGCTGCTGGCATTACACTGATGTCAGAGCCTCCCTGCACGTTTATTGGCTGCGCAGCAGCCGCGAAACGTGCGGGGAGGAGACCCGAACATGGCGGGCGAGCACATGCGGTACTCGTACGAGTACCGCCATGTGCCGAGCAGAGCGATGCTCGAGCCGAACCGAGCTTCGGCCGAGCATGCTCGCTCATCACTAATTATCTCTCAATCTAAATAAATCAACAACTAGCTTTCTAAAGAAAAAAAAAACAGATAATACAACATATATTTGATTTTTAAAGTTCTTTTAAAATCTCCAATGTTTGAGGTGATAGTCTGTCTATCCCTATAACCCTTTGAAAGCCAAAGTGGGGGAGCAACACATTGCTTTGCACTACATGCACACACTTCCTGTCCTTAACCCCTTAAGGACCCATGATGTGCCAGGACTGTCATGATGGTCCCAGCACCTAAGAACCGGCGACAGTCCTGGCACGCCATGGAATTCTGGGATGGCAGTGCGGCTCCACGCTGCTCTGCCATCCCAAAGTAATATGCACCCCCCCAAAAAAATACCCCTGTGGCCCTTAACAGATTGGGTGGTCATTAAGGGGTTGAGATGCTAAAGTAGCAGTAAAACTTAATTACGAAGACACGTATTGTTAGGCTTTTCCTACCAATTAATACAAGGGTTATTGTGTTAACTAGGTATTTTGCAGATAACTTGAGTTCAGGATGTTTGCTGCAAGGTGGCGCTGTTGCTGCGTCCATCAATGAGAAGCTTGTGTCTGCGAAACTCAGCTTTTCAAGGGCAGTTATGAAAACAACTCTGGTGGCAAAAAAATCTTGAACTCAGACGTTATAAAAATGCATGTTTACTTGTAGTAACTTTTAGTGAAACGCCTCTCAGCAGTTGAAGGACACTTGAGCAGAAAAAAATACACAATTTCATTATAATGCCTCTTTAAATCAATTATTTTCTCTCTTTTTTTACTCTTTTCTTTTGTGAATAAAGTTCATTATACATTTCCTTCAATGCATATGCCACATAATCTTCAATATCTGAGTGTGAATCACAAAATATAATTGAACGAGGCTGATACAGTGTTGTCAGTATTCAGGTGACAGAAAGATGGTGTCATTGAAAATGCTCAGTCAGATAAGGGACAAACAGTACTATGGCAACAAGGTTGCTCTGAGCAAGACAACACGGTAATGAGCTGTTCTGAGTAAGACAATATGGCAACCAGGCTGCTCAAAGTGAAACATTATGGTAACCAGACTGCTCAGAGCAAGACAACATGGTAACCAGGCTGCTGAGAGCAACACAACATGGTAACCAGGCTGCTCCACGCAAGATAGCATGGTAACCAGGCTGCTCCACGCAAGATAGCATGGCAATAGGCTGCTCCAAGCTAGAGAACATGGCAACCAGGCTGCTCAGAGCAAAACAGAATGGCAACCATGCTACTCAGAGGAAGACAACATGTCAACCAGGCTGCTCTGCGCAAGACAGCATTGCAATAGGCTGCTCTGAGCAAAACATCATGGAAACCAGGCTGCTCTGAGCAAAACATCATGGCAACTGGGGTACTTAAAGGGATAGTAATGTTTCATAATAAAAGCAGCTCTAATTAATCATCATAGTATTTGGACTTTGGAGAGCGTTATTTCAATTCTGTCAGAGTTGTAGTTCAAGAGTAATTCAATGACAAAGTATCCTCCTCCCACCACTTTTACTGATGTAACACTGCTCAGCCAGATCAGAAGGGAGGTGCCCAGGTAGACTGCACAGAGGGACAATCTCCACTTAAGATAAGGGAAAAACCTGAAAAACTTGTCAAGGGGGGCAGGACTTTCATTGTTCTCATAGGAAGAAGATTGTCCCCTGCTGTTATATGTCTGGTCTATGAACTGGATTCCACATCTGAGAAGAGATGGCTTACACTAGGTAAAAGGGGAGGGGAAACTTTGCTTGTGAATATCTCTCAAACCATAAAGGTTTGAGAGATAAGACTTATATCATTCTTCATGTTTTTTTAATGCCTACAAAATAAAATAAAGATAAAACGAAGTATTACTATCCCTTTAAGCAATACAACATGGCAACTAGGGTACTCTGCTCAAGATAACATGACAACCAGGCTACTCAGAACAAAACAACAGGGGACAGCAGAACACATTTCCCTGCCATCGTTCATGCTCATTTTATGTTCTTAAGTGCTTATCTTTTATATTAAGTCATTGATGTGTATAAATAATAAAAAGCTAAAATCTAAGACTATATTACCAGTGTTTTTATTTGTCTGGCGACATTACATTTGTGTCTGAATAAAAATCTTTTTTTCTCCAGATTCGTTTCACTCTTTAAATCCATTCCCTGAATGCTAAAGTGGTCTGTGTCACTTTGCTTTCCAGTGTAACGAACAGATAATGTTCAAGGGTTTAAAGGGATAGTAATACTTAAAATGTAAAAAAAAACATATGTTGTAGGGTTTATCCCCCTGAGTAAAACAAGAGTACTCCCACTGCTGAAAGGTGTTTCATTCAAAAGTTATTAATTTTCAAAGTTGAATTTTTTAGGTGCAATATCACAGTGGCCTGAAATTGTAGAGTGGCGCTGTTGCTACACCATCCTATGGAGATTTATGGTCCCGGGACCAGAGCTGTCCATAGGATCATGTAGCAACAGCACCACTGTACAATTTCAGGCCACTGTGATATTGCACCTAAAAAATTCAACTTTAAAAGTAATAACTTTTGAATGAAACATCTTTCAGCAGTGGGGGTACTCTTGTTTTACTCAGGGGGGTAAACTCTACAACATATTTTTTTTTACATTTTAAGTATTACTATCCCTTTAAATGTAAATCAAATCAAAGGGAATTTTAGGAATATTTGTGTGTTGCAGTTGGTTTGCTCCGGAACTACACTAGTTTATTGTAGTACATGAGTTTCACTTGTAACTAAATAGTGATACAGTCATGGGGGGGGTTGCGCATTAAGGTGTGATAAAGAGGTGATAAAGTGGAGATGACGTCTCCTTTCATATCACTTCTCCAGTTCCTATGTTATTTTGTAGAGTTTATTTACTAAGTTTTCTCCCACTTGAGAAGCCTCAATTCAATTAGTTCTGATGCCCCAAATAAAAAAATTTAATGCACGGTAAGTTATTCAGTTACCTGTGCTATGAAAAAATGCCAGTTTAAAAAAAACATGGGCAATAAATGTAGCTTCGTTTTCGCTCACTGAAAATTTAAAAAAACAAAAAAAAAAACGCTTCAAGATGCAATTCCATTGAATGCGATAGCCCAAAGATCTGTTCAGGGACCCACGTTAATGTGGAAAAATCTGCACCCAGTTTTTTGGGGTGTAGAGTCCCTTTTCAGATCTCAAAACAGCCTGTCACAAGCTATGAGACACAGAGAGGCTAAGGACAAGTTGCAGAGCAATGCGTTACGTACCTCTCTGGCACTGAATGGGTTAAACAATGCACAGATAGAGTTGGATAGACAGAGAATACCAACAGAATAAATGAATTGCTCCATAAGTCCGGTGATAATTAAAACGTGCTACCAAACAAAAGTTAACTTAATTGCCAAAAAAATATGCAAATTATTCCTTCTCCATTGCCGTCAGCGGCGGTGGTGGTGGCGGAAAAAAGACAATGAGCAGACCCACCCCCCCTTAGTACCTGATATGCCGATGCCCATTCCAGTGTGAGGGAATTTTGAACAGAGACCGCCTTTATGTATGGGCAGTCTCTTTTCAAAATGAATCACAGCTATTGGTTGGGACGTGTGCTTATGCACCTCTCAGCCAATCAACTTAGAGTGGGCGATTGACGGAACCTGCTCGAAGCTGATTGGCTGGAAGGTGCGTAAGCACACATCCCAGCCAATAGCTGTTAGTCATTTTGAACAGAGACTGCCCATATAAAAAGGCAGTGTCTGTTCAAAATTACCTTACAATGGAACAGGCACCAGCCCGTCAGGTACCAAGGGGGGATGGCTGCTCACTTGTCGTTTCTCCACTGCAGCCAGAGGTGGATAAGACACACACATAATTTCCATTTTTTTGGGCACTTAAGTTAATTTTCGTTTGGGAGCACATATTTTAAATATCACCGAACTTATGGGGCAATTCAGTTATTCTGTTGGCATTCCATATCTATCTAACTCTGACATCTGTGCATTATTTAAACTATGCACAGTTGTCAGAGTCATGTTTGGGCACACATTTAATATGTTTAATTTCTTTTTCACAGGAATGATGGTACAGAGAAGCAGATGAAGAGGAAGAAGAAAGATGGGAGAAGGAAGATAGAAAAAGACCGTCAGTGGTTGACAGGTAAGTGTAACACAGATGAGCGAACGATCGGTGCTTTTATAGTATCTCAGGCACCAATATTTTGCTTTTTACCTTTGATGTTCCCAATATTCACGCTACTCAGCAGGAGATTTGGGAACTTATTGCACAAAACGGACGCTTTGCCAAGAGTCTTTTTCTGTGGCCTAACGTCCGTTGTGCTTTCAGCTGGTAGGACAATTGAGAACCGACTTAGACATTAGATTCTATTGGTCCGTAGACAATTTAGCACTACCAGCTGTTTTGCCGCACAGAACTGAATCAAGACCATAGTCCATTGGCTTCATAGAATAACATAGCAAATGGAGGAGTGATATCAATGGAGGAGTTTATCATCTCTTATCATTATCATCTCTTACTGCATCTCCCCCATTGTGTTGGAGTTGTTTCTAGCATTCAATGGGCTAAACACTCCATTTAAAGGGGAATTATACTTAGGAATAAATTGATCTTAAAGGGATAGTAATACTTGCTAATTACTAATCCCCATATTGTAGCTTTGTTAAAAAGAAACTTATTACCCCCAATGTCAACCCTTATGGTCTGAGAGATGATAGCGCTCAAAGTTCCCCCTCCCTCCCCCTTCCCTGAGTGAACGCTGACTGCAGGGGAAGCTGTCATTCGACAGTCTTATGTGCATCAGGCAGCTCTGCAGCTGAGCCGACATCGCATTTATAAAAAACAATTCTTTCACTGAAACGGTCTTCTACGTGCGCTTGGTTTGTGCTTGGTTTGCAAGCACACATAGAAGACGTTTTAGTGAAAGATTTCTTTCTTATAAACATGATCTCGGCTCAGCTGCAGAGACGCCTGATGCAAGTAATACCGGATATCCCTGCAGTCAGCGTTCAGTCAGGGAAGGGGGAGGGAGGGGGAAACATTGAGCGCTATCATCTCTCAAACCATAAGGGTTTGAGAGACGACACTGGGGGCAATAAGTTTCTTTTTAACAAAGGTACAAAATGGGGATTAGTAATTTGCAAGTATTACTGTCCCTTTAATTTGTGTAAAAAATCTATTTACTTAGGTAGGAGCTCTGGGCAGTTGCCTACTCTGCCTTTTGGGAAATCTGTCCCTGAATGCACTACCTGTGCTTGGAATTCATTTATTATAAACCACAGATATTATCTTACAGACGTAGAATACATTAGAATACAGTAATGCTGTATAGTGGGATATTACAAGCATTTGCTATTAAAAAAAGTTATAAGACTTTCAAATCTTACTGCTGAGATGCTTTATTCAAACATTTTTATAGCTCTTTCTAATTCCTTGAGTCCATGTTTTATAATGCACTTGGTGGGGCAACTTGAGACGTAGATTACAGCTCTCCATCCATAGTAAGTGATAGGGAGGATCATTCTGATCTTAGAAGTGGGCACATTCTTTGCCAGTTGTAACATCTGAAATTAACATTAAAGTGATAGTAATATTTAATCCCTTCACGTCAATGGACGTACATGTACGTCCCGCAGAAACTGTCACTTAGTGACAGAGCGGAAATCATTTTAACCCTTTGAGTGCCAGAGTGGTACGCAACGCATTGCAAAGTAAAGTGTTGAGTACCACTCTGGCACTCAAAGGGTTAAGTAATGAACAAAAATGTTTGGTGGGCGTTAAGTGTCGTCCACATGCACGCACGGCCGGTCACTAAGGGGTTATTATGTAAAAAATATATATAATGTAGAGTTAATCCCCCTGATTAAAAGAAGAGTATTCCCACTGCTGAAAGGTCTTTTATTAAAAAGTTGTTGCAGCTCAAACCTTAATTTTTTAGGTACAATATCACATTGGCCTGAAATTGTACAGTGGCGCTATTGCTACACCATCCTATGGAGATTTATGGTCAACTGACCAGATCTGTCCATAGGTTGGGGTAGCAACAGCGCCACTGTAAAATTTCAGCTCAATGTGATACTGCACCTACAAAATTAAAGTTTGAGTTAAATAACTTTTGAATAAAATACCTTTCAGCAGTGGGAGTACCCTTCTTTTAATCAGGGGGATTAACTCTACATTATATATTTTTTACATACTAAGTATTACTATCCCTTTAAACAATTTTGATGTTAATTTGTGTACATCTAAATACCATAATTACAATGTTAGATATATAGTTTCAAAGTGTTTCTTTCTATTATTTTCTGATAAAAATCATCCTAAAACTGTTCATTTTCAAAAGTGACCTTTTGATTTATGCATTATTCTGTCTGAAAAAATTACATAAAAACCGGACCTGTCGCCTTGATTCAAGCTTGCCTATTTGAAAACATTAAAAACTGCCTGTCATGTTATTCAAAAGACCAGAACATTCATACTGTATGTTAATGTATGCTAACGGTGGTACCCAGGAGACAGTCACTTTCACTTCCCAGAAATAAAAGTGTGAATATTTCTTAAACTGGACATCTGCTGGACTTTTGGTTAACATGACAAGTGGGCAGTTTTTAATTAAGTTTTCAAATATGTAAAAAATACATCTGAGATTCCAACTAACCCTTTTTCCAACATAGGGTCCTAAGTATTAACTTCTTATTTTCTAAAAGAAGTTAAAGGGAAATTGTACCTATATAATAAGTGTAACAGAAGGACCTGCCTAGTTGTACTCACTTCATACGGTAGTCATCTATATATTTGTTTTTAGTACAACTCCCATAATCCCCATTCTCTGACCTGTGATATTAGGAGTTATAGACCTCGACAGCTGGAGAGCCAAAGGATGCCTACTGCAGCAATTGGATTAAAGGGATAGTAATGCTTCACAAAAACAGCATCACCAATTAATCTTCATAGTATTTGGGCCATGGAGAGTGTTATTTCCCGCCCCTTTTACTGATGTAACACTGCTCACCACAGAGCAGCAAGACTGTCCGGATGGATTGCAGAGAGGACAATCTTCAGTGAGCATAAGGGAAAAACCTGAAAAACCTGTCAAGGGGGATAGGGTTTTCCTTATATTGACAGTAAGAAGATTGTCCCTTGCTGTGACCTGTCTGGTCTTAAGACCAGATTCCAAAGCTGAGGGGAGGTGGCTTACACTAGGTAAAAGGGGCAGGAGGGGGATACTTTATCATTCAATTACTCTTGTACTACAGCTCTGACAGTATTGAAATAACACGCTCCACGGCTATCACGGTGCCCGTGATAACAGCGACATTTTGACATGTTTACTTCCTGATGCCTTGCTATTGGCTGCGCTGTCTAGCTCCTCCCAGTGACAGCCTTTACATACCTTGGGCTGGCACTTATGGGTTTTGTGGTGTATCTGTTGCCTAGCGCTTGTTCCGATTACTCTCATTGATACCAGTGCTTGTCTACCGTTCCTGCTCTGTGTACCGACCCGGTTTGGCTGACGTTCCTGCTTCCTGTATTGACCTGGCCTGGCTGACGTTCCTGCTCCTTGTACCAACTCGGCTTGTCTGGTGATCCTGCTCCGTGTACCGACCCGGCGTGATTGGCAATCCTGCTCCGTGTATCGAATCGGCTTGGCTGACGTTCCTGCTCCGTGTACCGACCCGGCTGGGTTGAAGTTCCTGTTCCTGTACCGTTCCTGCTCGCTAGCCACTCCACTCTTGCTGTTGCTCACGCTACAGTGGTCTTTCCAGAGCTCCGGTGGTCCGGTTCCGCTTAGTAGTCCAGTCCTTGATCCGCTCACACATAGTGCCTGTGTTATCCTCCCGTATATTCCGATTTGCACTACGTTTGCTTGGTCTGTTTCTGCCATTCCTGAGGTTGGGTTCAGTTGGGCGCCTCAGGTTACTTCCCATCTGCAGACCGGAGTGTTCGTTAACCCCTTCAGGGGCGGTGCTGGGCATTCATATATGAGTCTGAAGTCTCAGTTGAGCGTATGTTATCCTACGGCACTAAACACTCACGCTTGTTTGTAATCTCCGGTGGGCGTTCACTCTGGCAGCCTTCCTCCTATGTTGCCTTAGCCAGATCTACGCTGGCTTAACCTGTTGCATACTTGTCAGTCGCTGTTGTGACTCTCTGCGTAGAGAGCTACATTGGGCCTCCCAACATCAGGGCCAACTCCGTCATTGGCCTAATTAGTTTCTCTTGGCCATGTTTACACTGTATCAATTGTGATTTACCTGACCTGTGTAAGTACTGTATATATCTGTTCCACATACTGGACCCGTGTGGGTTAATCATACCATTGTAACCTGCCCTGTGTCAGTTTACCGTTTTTCTGTATGTTGGACCTGCGAGGGTTACTGTTATTCATTGTGTGCAAATAAAATTGTGTTTTACCAAGACCTTCCGTTTCTGAGTGTACTGAACCGTAACAACAGCCTAAATACTATGATGATTAATTGGAGCTGCTGTTTTTCTGAAACGTTACAATCCCTTCAAGTGATCAACCTTGCATATGCAAATGGGGGTTCCAGTGTCCTGCCCAAAGCTTGCATGAATAGCTAATTATTTTTATAGATAACAATTTATAGTACTGATTATTTAAATGTATATAACCTGATTTAATTTTTTTGCTGTTAATATACATTAAGGAGATTTTCTTGCAAAGAGAAATAAAGACATAAATATTCATTACAACTACACACTTCTTGTACCTATTTCTATCTATATAAACTTTTTACATTCAAATTGTAAATCCATATTCCTTGTTTCAATAGAAAGTGGAGTTGCACATACACAAGACACTGGACAGCAGATCTGTGCATAGAGAGTGTAAGACACATAGGTCTGTATTCAGTAAACAGAAGAGGTTGTGACCAATCCAACTTCATCATAGGAGACAAATGAACCCTCTGCAGTTCCTCATTGATTTAAATTGGGTACTTAACCCCTTGGGGGAGATGCACTAAGGTTTGATGGTATGGCAAGCCTTGGCGACAGAGACACATTTGCAGTAAGATTTAGTAGTGCAATGAGAGGGGAAGAGACTGTGGTCATTAGCATATCCTGGGGTGAAGGAGTCAATGGGGGAGATTCACTAAGCGGTGATAAAGTGGAGATGACTTCTCCATTTCCTATGATATTCTATGGAGCCAATGCACTAAGATATCTTCAGCTTTGGAGATCTTAGTGAATAGGGTCCATAGAATAACATAGAAATTGGAGAAGTGATAAACTGGAGGTCATCTTCACTTTATCACCTCTTTATCACTGCTTTATTACCAACTAGTTGAAGAGCCCGTTATACGGGCCACAGTGCCAATGCCAGCCGGTTGCGGGGCAGTTATGCTCAGTAGAGACTGCCCACGCTGTGGCTGATACAGTGCCAGACGGTCGTGGTGCAGTCATGCTCAGTAGAGACTGCCCACGCTGTGGCTGATACAGTGCCAGCCGGTCGTGGTACAGTCATGCTCAGTAGAGACTGCCCACGCCGTGGCTGATACAGAGTGGGACGTCCTTTGGAGCGCCCTGCTCTGTATCAGCCTCGTCATGGGCAGTCTCTAATGAACATGACTGCACCGCGACCGGCTGGCACTGTATCAGCCACAGCGTGGGCAGTCTCTACTGTGCATGACTGCGTCATTACAAACTTTCTAGCGAATTATTATATTACCAGTTAGTGACTCTTCCCCCATGTGTTGGAGAGGGAAAGGAGGGAGGAGACAGGATGCAGAGAGATTTCAGCCCCAAGAACAGCATCCGCCCACACACAACCCTTTTGGACGAGATGGGTGTCCAGCACGTTGTTTTGTGCTAATATCCCCTTAAAAGGAGAGTAATACTTAATTTTAAGTGTGTTTCATACTGTAGGCATAAAAAAAAATATGAAAAACGATGTAAGGCTTATCTCTCAAACCTATATGGTATGAGAGATATACCTCGCTAAAGGTGCCTGTTTGAACGAAGTCAGCACTTAGCTGACAGCTGCAGAATCCGGTCATTTGACCAGATGGAGGCAGAGCCGAAAATGCGCCATCTCAACATTAGTACTTCACTGGAACGGTCTACAAAGTGTGCCTGGTTTGCAAGCACACTTTGTAGACCATTCCAATGAAGCATTAATATTCAGATGGTGCGTTTTCGGCTCTGACTGGATTCTGCAGCTGTCAGCTAATTATATGAAACACACTTAAAATGAAGTATTATTATCCCTTTAACCTTTTGAGTGCCCGAGGGGTACGCCACGCATTGCAAAGCAATGTGTGGTGTACCCCTCTATCACTCAAAGGTTTAATTATAGCCTCTTGAAGCCACATATGTTAGTGTGTGTTTGTATGGATGTGGGAGAGGAAGGTACCGGATACATTGGGGAAGCATTGTATCATTAAATAGATATTGGGATAGATGGTGAAGGAGGAGGATCATTTTGATGTGGAAGAAGTAGAGGCTGTTGGGAAGTGTAGCCCATCACATCTCAGCCTCTAGTCACTCCCACGACCCCAAGGCAGTTTGACTATTTGCGGAGGATGCCGAAGTGGTGAAGGGGAGGGGTTAGGAGGATGCTGAAGAGGTGAAGGGGAGGGGTTAGGAGGATGCCGAAGTGGTGAAGGGGAGGGGTTGGGAGGATGCTGAAGTGGTGAAGGAGAGGGGTTGGGAGGATGCTGAAGTAGTGAAGTGGAGGGGTTGGGAGGATGCCGAAGTGGTGAAGGGGAGGGGTTAGGAGGATGCTGAAGTGGTGAAGGGGAGGGGTTAGGAGGATGCCGAAGTGGTGAAGGGGAGGGGTTGGGAGGATGCTGAAGTGGTGAAGGGGAGGGGTTGGGAGGATGCTGAAGTGGTGAAGTGGAGGGGTTGGGAGGATGCTGAAGTGGTGAAGGAGAGGGGTTGGGAGGATGCTGAAGTGGTGAAGGGGAGGGGTTGTTAAGATGCTGAAGTGGTGAAGGGGAGGGGATGGGAAGATGCTGAAGTGGTGAAGGGGAGGGGTTAGGAGGATGCTGAAGTGGTGAAGGGGAGGGGTTGGGAGGATGCTGAAGTGGTGAAGGGGAGGGGTTAGGAGGATGCTGAAGTGGTGAAGGGGAGGGGTTAGGAGGATGCTGAAGTAGTGAAGGGGAGGGGTTGGGAGGATGCTGAAGTGGTGAAGGGGAGGGGTTGGGAGGATGCTGAAGTGGAGAAGGGGAGGGGATGGGAGGATGCTGAAGTGGTGAAGGGGAGGGGTTAGGAGGATGCTGAAGTGGAGAAGGGGAGGGGTTGGGAGGATGCTGAAGTGGTGAAGGGAGGGGTTAGGAGGATGCTGAAGTGGAGAAGGGGAGGGGATGGGAGGATGCTGAAGTGGTGAAGGGGAGGGGTTAGGAGGATGCTGAAGTGGTGAAGGGGAGGGGTTAGAAGGATGCTGAAGTGGTGAAGGGGAGGGGTTAGGAGGATGCTGAAGTGGTGAAGGGGAGGGGTTAGGAGGATGCTGAAGTAGTGAAGGGGAGGGGTTAGGAGGATGCTGAAGTGGTGAAGGGGAGGGGTTGGGAGGATGCTGAAGTAGTGAAGGGGAGGGGTTGGGAGGATGCTGAAGTGGTGAAGGGGAGGGGTTAGGAGGATGCTGAAGTGGAGAAGGGGAGGGGATGGGAGGATGCTGAAGTGGTGAAGGGGAGGGGTTAGGAGGATGCTGAAGTGGTGAAGTGGAGGGGTTAGGAGGATGCTGAAGTGGTGAAGGGGAGGGGTTGTTAAGATGCTGAAGTGGTGAAGGGGAGAGGTTGGGAGGATGCTGAAGTGGTGAAGGGGAGGGGTTGGGAGGATGCTGAAGTGGTGAAGGGGAGGGGTTGGGAGGATGCTGAAGTGGTGAAGGGGAGGGGTTAGGAGGATGCTGAAGTGGTGAAGGGGAGGGGTTAGGAGGATGCTGAAGTGGTGAAGGGGAGGGGTTGGGAGGATGCTGAAGTGGTGAAGTGGAGGGGTTGGGAGGATGCTGAAGTGGTGAAGGGGAGGGGTTGGGAGGATGCTGAAGTGGTGAAGGGGAGGGGTTAGGAGGATGCTGAAGTGGTGAAGGGGAGGGGATGGGAGGATGCTGAAGTGGTGAAGGGGAGGGGTTGTTAAGATGCTGAAGTGGTGAAGGGGAGGGGTTAGGAGGATGCTGAAGTAGTGAAGGGGAGGGTTAGGAGGATGCTGAAGTGGTGAAGGGGAGGGGTTGTTAAGATGCTGAAGTGGTGAGGGAGGGGTTAGGAGGATGCTGAAGTAGTGAAGGGGAGGGGTTAGGAGGATGCTGAAGTGGTGAAGGGGAGGGGTTGGGAGGATGCTGAAGTGGTGAAGGGGAGGGGTTGGGAGATGCTGAAGTGGTGAAGGGGAGGGGTTAGGAGGATGCTGAAGTGGTGAAGGGGAGGGGTTGGGAGGATGCTGAAATGGTGAAGGGGAGGAGATTTGAGAGATATTCACAAGCAAAGTCCCCCTCCGCCCCTTTTACCTAGTGTAAGCCATCTCTTCTCAGATGTGGAATCCAGTCCATAGACCAGACAGATAACAGCAGGGACAATCTTCTTCCTATGAGAACAATGAAAGCCCTACCCCCCTTGACAATTTTTTCAAGTTTTTCCCTTATCTTAATTGAAGATTGTCCCTCTCTGCAGTCTACCCGGGCACCTCCCTTCTGATCTGGCTGAGCAGTGTTACATCAGTAAAAGGGGCGGGAGGGGGATACTTTATCATTGAATTACTCTTGAACTACAACTCTGACAGAATTGAAATAACACTCTCCAAAGTCCAAATACCATGATGATTAATTAGAGCTGCTTTTATTATGAAACATTACTATCCCTTTAAGCCTGCCCACAGTATGCTCAGGAAAATGGGGTAAAATTTCCCCCCTACCTTGTTTAATCCATGACATTAGAATAATATGTGGCTAAAAGTTCTCATAGGTTGCCCCACTGCCCTCCTTTTGGAGCAAGTAGCATGAATGGGAGGATTTTTGGTGTAAGTATTACGGAAAGTTGGTAATGGACAGGTGTAGTGCTAGAAAATTTATGTCAGCCACAGTTGTGCTCGGAATCATATTTGTAGATTTCCCCCTGAGTGTACATGACTGAGAGGAAGATAAAACAGATGGAGCATGAGGCAAAGATAATGTGGAGAAATAGCAGTAATGGGCAACAGGTTGCACTGGACAATCATACAACCCTACAAGTCTTCTTCTATGTCCAACATTCATTTCTTTGGACAAGATATAATTGCAATCTATAAAAACACACACACACACACACACACACTTACCTCTGAGCGGATGTAGCTGCCCAGAGGTCAGCAGACAACTGTTTAGTCTGTAATAACAGGTAGGAACCCCAATATGCAGGTTAACTTGGAGGAATAGTACCTGAAGGCCAAAGATAAAGTCCAGCAAAAGGCAGAACTAGGCAGACAAATACAGAAGCAGACAGAGAAAGAGCAGGATCCAGGAAAAATGCCAGAGGTCAGGGCAGGCTGAGTATGTGCAAATTCAGATAATAATGCCAGAGGTCCGGGCAGGCTGAATATGAGCAAGTCCAGTTAACAAGCCATGGTCAGGGCAGGCAGATTAGATGTAGATCCGATTAACAAGCCAAGGTCAGGGGCAGGTAGAGTAGGTGCAAGTCCAGTTATCAAGCAAAGGTCAGGGCAAGTAGAGTTGTGCAAGTCCAGTTATCAGCAAAGGTCAGGGCAAGTAGAGTAGGTGCAAGTCAGTTATCAAGCCAAGGTCAGGGCAGGTAGAGTAGTGCAAATCCAGTTAACAAAGCCAAGGTCAGGACAGGTAGAGTAGATACAAGTCCAGATAACAAAGCCAGAGGTCAGTACCTGAAGGTCAGTCCCAAAAGAAGATCCAGAACGAAGGCCTGAAGTAATGCTGAAATCCTGATATACAAGAAACAGAGGATCCCACAGAAAGCCCAGGTGGAAATTGCTGAGGCAAAGGCAAGGTCAAGGACAGAAGCAGGAGTAAGCAGATAACCAGTACAACCTAATGCCCGGGACTCAAGCTACAACTGAGCAGATGTAACAGCCCAGAGGTTAGCAGAAAACTGTTTGGTCTGTAATAATAGGTAGGAACCCCAATATGCAGGGTAACTTGTACCTGAAGCCCAGGTCAGGGCAGGTAGAGTAGGTGAAAGTCCAGTTATCAAGCCAAGGTCAGGGCAGGTAGAGTAGGTGCAAGTCCAGTTAACAGAGCCAAGGTCAGGGCAGGTAGAGTAGGTACAAGTCCAGTTAACAAAGCCAGAGGTCAGTACTTGAAGGTCAGTCCCAATAGAAGATCCAGAAGGAAGGCCTGGAGTAATGCTGAAATCCTGATTGGCAGGAAACAAAGGATCACACAAACAGGCCAGGTGGAAATTGCTGAGGCAAAGGCAAGGTCAAGGGCAGAAGCAGGAGTAAGCAGATAGCCAGCACAACCTAATGTCCAGGACTAAAGCTACAACTGAGAACTGAGTCCTGGCCTAGCAGGGCTTAAGAAGGCTGAGTAGCATCCCTGATGCCAGAGGCATGATGCCCGATGTCATCCGCCACATACCGTGCATGAGCGCAACCGCCCCTACTGGCAAGAATGGGGTAAGAGCGGGGGAGCGCGACAGTTACCCCCTTACGGACGATCTCCTGATGGCCGAGCCAGCAGATCGAATATGGATGTGGCCGGTGGAAGGCTTGGAGACAGGACGGAGCGTGGATGTTGCCAACTGGTTCCCAGGAGCGAACCTCCGGGCCTTAACCTTTCCAGTGTTGAGAAAGAATTGACCCTGTGGCAGTGTTAGAGATGTCTACCTCTAAAAAAAAGGCTTACTGACATCTGGTTCTTGTAGAATAAGGCCTGTGTAATGAGAGTTTTTAGATGATCAAAGGCTCGTTGGGCTTCAGAGGTCCAGCAGAAACTGACGTCTTTCTTAGGTAGGAATGGGGTGAAATCAGTTTTGAAAAATCCCGGATAAAACGCCGGTAGAAATTGGCAAAGTCAATGAACCTCTGAACTGCTTTTTTGTCTGAGGGTATAGGCCATTTTAGGATGGCTCCTATCAAATGGGGATCCATCTTCAACTGCCCAGGAGAAATAAGAAAACCTAGGAATTCGATCTCAGGTACTTCAAAGGTACATTTTTCCAGTTTAGCATATTGCCAATGTGTGCAAAGCTGTAACAGCCCCTTCCTGATGTGAATTCGGTGTTCCTGTAATGAAGGTGAGAAGATGAGAATATCGACTAGATATATGATGACAAATTGGTCTAGTAGATCCCGGAAGACATAATTCACAAAATGTTGGAAAGTTGCAGGGGCATTGCATAAACCAAAGGGCATGACGGTATACTCAAAATGCCCGTATCTAGTTCGGAATGTGGTCTTCCATTCATCTCCTTTTCTGACACGAACCAAGTTGTAGGCCCCCCGTAGACCTTGGCAGTTGTCATGCGCTCAAACAATTCTGGAATCAGTGGTAATGGATAACATTTGTTGATGGTGATGACATTAAGTTCCCAATAGTCTACGCAAGGGTGAAGACACCATCTTTTTTTGAGCACAAAGAAAATCCCAGCTCCAGCTGGAAAGGTGGAAGGTATAATAAACCTTTTCTCCAGATTTTCAGAAATATATTGTTTAAGGTTTTGCAATTCTGGTCCAGACAGAGGGTAAATATGTCCATAGGGTATGGCTGACCTGGAGATGAGTTCGATTGGGCAATCAAAATGTCTATGAGGGGGAAGGCGATCAGTCCCCTTGTTGTCAAAGACATCCAAAAAATCCCGATAGGCTGTGCATACAGATAAAGTTTCAGTGCAGGCCAGAAGTGTGGGTCTGGTCTTGATGAGACACTTCTACTTACAATATGGAGTCTTAGAACACCACGCTATATGATGATCATGAATTTGTAACCAAGGAAGGCCTAAAATAAAAGGAAACAAAAGAGAAGTGATGACATCAAATTTAATTTCTTCTTTATGATGTACAGTGGAGAGAAGATTCATAGGAAGTGTTTCATAAAGGATGAGACCAGTACATTTGGAGCATACGCGGACATGTCTTGTGTTGGATGGGTATACCCAGAGATTTAGCTGTCTCCTGACTAAGGAAGCAATCACTGGCTCTGGAGCCTATGATGGCCGACATTTCACTTTGTTGTGTGTTCCACTGCAGAATAACAGGGAGAGATATCTAAGGAGGAAAAGACAAAAGAGCAGAAACTGATGACACAAGAGGTAAGAGATGCCTACCTTGAGAAAGCTGGTATTGCAGGTCCTGAGATGATGACCCCCTTTACCACAAAAAGACAGAGGATTAGAAGCCATTGTCGGTCCCTTTCAACCTTGGATAGGGTCTTCGTAAGGCTCCCAATTGCATAGATTTCTCAGAAGAAGTAGCAGGGGAAGGCACTGGAAGAGAAGCTGGGGTACGACAAGGAGGATAAAAAGCAGCAGAGCATTCACACCGACGTGCCCTCAGGCGACGGTCAATCTATATGGAGAGGTGAGTAAGATTGCCCAATGTTACCAGTATAGACACATGAGATAGTTCATCCTTTAGACTCTCTGACAGACCTAGACGGAATTGGTCCATAAGGGCAGCATCATTCCATTTGGAGTCAATGGAAAGGCGGCGGAAGTAAGCAACAGTCCTCAGCAGGGCATCTACCTTAAGTCAGAGACCTCAAGGCTATTTGGACAGAGGCTGTCTTAAAGGAATCATCATACAGTCAGTCCATTGCCTGGCGGAAAGCATGCCAGGCGTTCAACAGAGGACTATTGGTTTTAAGTAGATGATGGGCCCAACACTGAGGTTCTCCTCCTAACAAAGTGTTGGTAGTGTGTACCCTGATGAAATCAGTAGCATAGGTATGTGGGTTGACTGCAAACAAGCGTTTTCATGTATTGATGAAGGACCTATAACAGGATCTATCCCCATTTAATCTTTCAGGAAGGGGAATCCGGGGTATCAGGAGTGACGTTGATCTCACCACCAGGGATT
Source organism: Rhinophrynus dorsalis (assembly GCA_037306005.1). Taxonomy (NCBI): domain Eukaryota; kingdom Metazoa; phylum Chordata; class Amphibia; order Anura; family Rhinophrynidae; genus Rhinophrynus; species Rhinophrynus dorsalis. Next base: position 670,223,408 of record CM074718.1, read on the forward strand.
GGCGGTGTAGGTCCTCCTGCTGCTTTTGTCTCCTGGGCTATGCCTGGTTGAAGGTCCTGTAGTTGATGTTGCGGATGGACTTGATTAGCCTGTAACTCTTGCACTGAAGCAGTGAGGGCAGATATGAGACTTCCAAGAGAATTTAGGGCATCTAATAACCCTGCGGGTACCATGATAAAGGTTCAGTTGTTACTGATGGAACTTTTAGCTTGCTGGAACTTACATCTGAGTGTAATGAGCTGACAATAGAAACCACTAGTGACCAGAGAGCACAGACTGGGTGTATGTAACAGAGGACACAGAGAATCACAGGCTGAGCGCAGTGTAATGAGCTGACAACTGTAACCGCTAGTGACCGGAGAGCACAGATTGGGTGTACGTAATGGAGGCCACAGAGAATCACAGGCTGACCGTAGTGTAATGAGCTGACAACGGTAACCGCTAGTGACCGGAGAGCTCAGACTGGGTGTACGTAATGGAGGCCACAGAGAATCACAGGCTGAGAGTAATGTAATGAGCTGACAACGGTAACCACTAGTGACCAGATAGCACAGACTGGTATCAGGTAACAGACGCCACAGATACACAGGCAGAGAGTAGCGCAACCGAAGGCAACAAATATGAGAGGACTGACAATAATAGCGAGGGCAGCACAAAGAGCGTAGTCAGCCAATGCCTGGATCAGTATCAGAGAGCGGTAGTCAGCCAGAGCCTGGGTCGGTACACAGAGAGCGGTAGTCAACCAGAGCCTGGGTCGGTACACAGAGAGCGGTAGTCAGCCAAAGCCTGGATCAGTACACAGAGAGCGGTAGTCAGCCAAAGCCTGGATCGGTACACAGAGAGCTGAACAGGAACAAGGTCAGATGAAAAACGGATCAACACAGAACAGGAGCACAGAATAACGTGTCAGGAACACCACGAAAGGGCACTGGCCTAGTGACAGGAGGGCGTATATAAAGGCTAGCCCTGGGAGGGGCTAGCCAGCTAGCACCAATAAGAGACAGCCAAACACAAACCCGGAAGTAGAATGTCGCACAGAGAATCACGGGCACTGTGATACATGTCAAGTGTCGGCACCAAAATCGCGAGAAGGGGAGGAGTTGGCACAAAACAGAAATGGAGGATGTGAGCTCAGCTAGAACATACATATAGTCCCATAAAAAAAAGAACCCCCCCCCCCACACAGAAATAGCAAATATATAAAGGCTTATGCCCAAATCATAGAAGTATACCTAATCGGTATTTTTGGGTAGGGAAGCAATATGAGGGGCCTCCCCACTCAACAAGACCATCTGCAAAGGGGAGATCAGCAGAGCGGGAGACAGAAGCTCCTGTACAAAGCTCAAAAAACCCATCAGGCACCCGGGGGACCCCGCAATGAAAGTTCCCTGGAGTCCAAGGGGACCAAAGCTTTTCAGAATGATCTCACTGATCATGAAGTCAAAATAGCATAATACATAATGACTGTACCGAAGAGGTCAACAAGGGTATAAGCCTCGTAAAGTACAATGGTGCGTATAAAAGGCTAGAAATGGAAAAACACAGAAGTCACTATAAACAATAATATTCTACAACTATACTTGAAACATAAATGAACAGAGAGATAATGGTCATACACAAGGTGTAACGAAAACACACTAAGTCTACAGTTTAGTGCCCCAGAGTTAGTTCCATAACATTAATATGGATCCCGTTAAAACTAGGGACTTAGAAGACTCAGGAACACAAATTCCCGTCGAACTCACGGGGTCCCCTCAAGCCTAGGGACCACCAGAGTACAAGGGGAGTAGGGCACCATAAAGTCTGGGGAATAGAAGCTGAGCACACAAGGGGCAACATCGGTGTGTGCCTCAAAGCATAGTGAGGACCCAGTACAGCTATTAGGGAACTACAGGAGTGTCCCGTGCAATGACTACCAGTTAACTCTTAATACCCTAGTGGGCTAAAAGGTATTAACAATAAACATGCTGAAAACAAACATGACATCCACACTTTGCAAACTTATTAAACAAGTTAACAAAGCCATACTGATATAGGATGTCCCACTATCACAAAAACTACATGCGCCTTACAGTGTCTTACAGCAGCCCAGGTAGTCCAAAAGTAAAGAGTTCACTCAGGTAGCATTGGGACACCTGGAATCATGTATCCCGGGTAGCCACCAATAATACAGGAGAAACTGCAAGTCCAGAATTGGGTGCCTCAAGAAGGAGAGTCAGACATATCTGGAAACCTCCTCTTCTTCCTGGAGGAAACAGCCACCAAATGCCAGCTCAGCCTCTGGTTTTTCTCAAGTGGAGGTCCTAGCAGGCGCTCAGAGTCCTTTGGAGGAGGCGGCAGGGAGATGGACAGATCCTGAGGCTGAGAGAGAGAGGCCTGAACACCATTGTGAGATGCTTGCAGGTTAAAGGGAAAGCCTCATCTATAGTTGATGGAAATAGCCCTAAGATGATCAGCCAGTGGTTTAAGCTGACATCTCACTCATAGGGTGTGCAGCGAAAGATCTTGAAAGACCTTGATCTGCACCCCCACACAGGAGGTGTAATCCTTGTTATGACATGCAGCAACAATAGCTTCTTTATTCGCGTAGCAATGACATCTAAATGTAATATCCTGTGGAGGGTCTATTGGGGCTCCCCTTGGCTTTAAAGCTCGATGTGCACGATCCAGCAGGATTGGATTCTGTTTGCCCAACACATGCAAATAAAGACTGCAGAAAAGCCTGTAAGTCTCTCTGGCCCGTGCTCTCAGGGACATTTCGCAGACGAAGGTTATTGCATCGATTTCGACTGTCCATGTCATCGACTTTCAGAGTAAGACTTTCTATGCATTCTTGTTGGTCCTCACTAATTTGCTCCAAACCCTGAAGGTGATCTGACCATTCAGTTTGTGCCCCCTCCAAACAATCAATCCATTGTGAAAGTTGTTGTAGGTCTGTACGGAGTTCCTTAAGTTCCATTTTCAATGCCCCTTTGATGTCCAATGCCAGGGAAAGTAAGTCTTCCTTCATGGAGACTGAAGCAAGGGTGGCAATAGGAACCACTGAGGGCGGCGTGGTGTATGCAGGTGCTGTAGAAGCCATATCTCTGGGGGAAGCAGACAGCATTCTTGCACGACCACCACTGGGCTCAGGGACCTCACCACCGGTTGGGCACAAAAGTGTAGGGCGGGAAGGAGGTAGGAGATAGGAAGCTAACGATCCGTGCCTAGCAGGACTTGCAGTAGCAGACTTCGTTTTGTTTGGCATGGGTATCACCAATACACTTCCCTAAGGCAGCACTCACAAAGGACTAGAGGTAAACAGCCTTTAAGGCCTAGAAAGGCACAGCCACAGCTCGGAGCTTCTCTAAAATGCGTCCATCACCTTCAGCGGCAAGCTCCGCCCCCCAAAAAACCCGCAAATTTTATTTGCGTCATTTATGAGGACATAATAAGAAGATGCACATATGATAGTTACCTTTCTTCATGGTGGTTCCTTTTTATAGTGTACTCTACTGTAAAATTAATTTTGGGAGACTCACATTCACCTGCTATCATTATTGGACATTACTCGCTTCTGTACTGTTTATTGTACTTTTTTGGATCCTATTTATTTTCTATTGATTAAATTTTGTATACGTTTTAACTTTTATTCATAGTTTTTGTATGTTTCAGTGGATACCTTACAGACATCAGTGGTTTATGATACCACAAGGTGTCAATGTGTTAGAGTATCGACTGTTATTAGTTTGTGGTACTGATGAACACAGTTTTTTGATCAGTGATCATAGTGCTCATTTTGATTAGTTCATTATATGGATTTATATAATTTATGTTATAGCGAGGAGGTGAGTATTTACTTGTGCAATATGTGCCACACACGTCAGATAGCTTAGCTTCACTGAGAGTCCATAACTACTAAACCAAACGTTTTAAATCCATTACACTGGTTGAAAAAGCAAAAAGAACAAGGTGTTAGAAGTTTAAATAGATACTGTTAATGAGACTAAATGTTGCGTGGTGACAGATACATTTAAATTTAATATAAATATCTTAGTAACAATTCCTGGAAGGTTTGCTATGTCTGATTAAATTCAATGTTGCTATTCCTATAAAATATGCAGTGGGAATGAATACAAGACCTTTTAGAATAATCCTGTTTATTTGTTTGTTGAATTCTGATGTGTACATGTTACAATAGCTATGGAATAAGGGATGCATGTTGCTGTTTCTTGAAGCTGTGAAAAGAAATAGAGAAATGTTGAAATGCAGATTCTTTTTTCCCATTCCATGATTATAGAAAATGTGCAGCCAGGAAGATCCGCAAGAATAAAACTGTTCTAGACAGAGATATGTATTTTTTGACTCAGACACCTAACATTGTGTACTTTTCCGAGGGGGTGACTGCAGGGTCACCTTGCCAATGCCTGAGGGTGACGCATGTCACATTTAATGAAAATAAGTGAGAAAGATGGAATCTGCTGAGATAAGTGAGGGGGGGAGACTTAAGGGAAATAAAGAGGACCCATAGGTTGAATGAGAATGGGGGGTTTTAAGACTGTGCAAGTCAACAAATGTCTTCATGGGAGATTAGGTGATAGCAAAGCCAGGGGGAGAGAGAAGAAACATAAGTGAGAGACAGAAGTAATACAGGGGAGGGTGGAGAGAGAAAGGGCAAGTGAGGGAGGGAGGGAGAAAGAGGAAGCATCTTTGTGCAACAAGGGAAAATAAAACCAGGCTGGGAGAGATCAGGGAGGATCAAGCCATGGACACAGAGGTAGACAGTGAGTGTAAAACATCCGGGCTCTCTGATACAGTACATTTCAGCTGATCACCTCTGGAAGCAGAGGCAAGGGGGAAGCAGTGAAGACATCATTATCACAGTATCCTGTAATTAGGAGCAGCTGTACACACATACACACACAGACGCACACAGACCTGCCTGGCTGCATATTATCTTGTGCAGTAGCGAGAGATCTGACAGCCCTGGCTGCTAATAGGAATCTCAGCACAGAAGATAAAGGTAAGTACCTGTATGATGCTGTTAACCATTTGTGAGCCGGAGGGGTGTGCAATGCATCGCGAAGCAATGCATTGCACACCCCTCTGACTCTCAAAGGGTTAAATTAATGCAAAGTACAATTCCAGTTGCAGACTGGGGTGTGGAGTTTATTTAAAGTGTTACAACAAGTATGTACGCATATTAATTGTATTTGGACATTTCGTAATTCAAAACACTCATATTGTAAGGCTTCACTGGGTACTTTCACTGCTGGGAGATGATCCATTCAAAAGGTATATCAGCTCAAAAGTGTTTTGATTTTCTTTTCTTTTTTTTTTTTTTTTTTTAAATGAAAACAATTCGTCAAAAGCCAACATTAGGTGATGGTGTTTCATTAGTCCCTAGGGAGAATTCCTGTCTTCAGCTGTAAAGCTCTCTGAACACTAAAACAGAGAAGCATTACATTGATCTGTATATAACTTTTGAATGAAGTATCGCCCAACACTGGGAATCACCTTGTTTTCTTACTAGGAAAAGCTACTATATATATATATATGCGTGTGTGTGTATAGATAACCATTGTTCATTTAACGGCCATGCTTAACTCTTTATTGACCCTTGATGAAAAATCTCTAAAAGTTGGAATTTGCTTACCTGGTGTGTTAACCCTTCAAGAACCAGAAGGGTATGCAAAGTATATTATGTCAATGTATTGCACAATTCTCTGATCTTTAACCCCTTAAGGACCACTGCCGTGCCAGGACTGTCACGGCGGTCCGACACTTAAGAACCAATGACGGTCCTGGCATGGCATGGAGCTGAACTGGAAGAGATAATTACAAAAAACCCCCTTGGTCCGCAAGTGCCGGCCGCGCGGGATCGCGCTGGTCCTTAAGGGGTTAAAGGGTTAAATGAATGATCTTGTTCATAGCAGTGCATATCGATATAAATCTGTATTTGCATAAAGTTGTTTTTTTTGGGACAGAAGATAAGCTTATTTGTTAATGATACCCAGGATCTTGCTAGAAATATGACTGGTTATATCAATGAGAATCTTTCCAGGGAAGACATCTTTTGAAGGAGTGGTTCCTAATGACATCGGTAGGACCTTAAACAGTGGAGACTTTCAGGATCTCCTCATATGATCATAGGTGGATCAATTAGTGGATGTGTCATTCTGACAGATTGTCCTGTGCTGGTGATAGATTCCCCTTTCTTAACATCTTAAAGGGAGTAATGTTTCATAATAAAAGCAGCTCTAATTAATCATCATAGTATTTGGACTTTGGAGAGTGTTATTTCTATTCTGTTAGAGTTGTAGTTCAAGAGTAATTCAATGACAAAGTATCCCCCTCCCGCCCCTTTTACTGATGTAACACTGCTCAGCCAGATCAGAAGGGAGGTGCCCAGGTAGACTGCAGAGAGGGACAATCTTCAATTAAGATAAGGGAAAAACCTGAAAAACTTGTCACGGGGGGTAGGGCGTTCATTGTTCTCATAGGAAGAAGATTGTCCCCTGCAGTTATCTGTCTGGTCTATGGACTGGATTCCACATCTGAGAAGAGATGGCTTACACTAGGTAAAAGGGGCGGGAGGGGAAACTTTGCTTGTGAATATCTCTCAAAACTTAAAGGTTTGAGAGAGAAGACTTATATCGTTCTTCATGGTTTTTTTTAATACCTACAAAATAAAATAAAGATAATAGAAGTATTACTATCCCTTTAAGGATCGGCTGGCACTTAAGGACCATGGACCATTTTTTTTTTTTGCGATAGGATTCAGGGCTCCCCGAACGGCATGCAGCCGCGTGGGGAACCCTGAATTCCATGCCGTACTTGTTTGTCCTTGGTCCTTTAGGGACATCCACCCTGTGATGTACACGTACGTCATAGGTAGTTAAGGGGTTAAAGAGACAGTAATACTTAAAATGTAAAGGAAAAATATATCTATATATCTATATATGTATTGTTTATCCTCCTGAGAAAAAAAAATGGTACTGCGGCTGCTGAAAGCTGTTTTATTCAAAAGCTCTTACAGCTCAAATCTGAAATTTTTAGCCACAGTATCACAGTGGTCTGAAATTGTACAGTGGCGCTGTTGCTACAACATCCTATGGAGATTTATTGTCAGCTGACCAGAGCTGTCCATAGAATGGTGTAACAACAGCGCCACTGTACAATTTCAGACCACTGTGATACTGCACTTCAAGTTTGAGCTGTAGTAACTTTTGAATAAAACACCTTTCAGCAGTGGGAGTACTCTTGTTTTACTCAGGGGATAAATCTTACAACATATTTGTTTTACATTTTAAGTATTATTATCCCTTTAATGACAATACTGGAGCTCATGTGATGATGCTCTGTGGTCAGAAGACTTAAGTTGGGAACCCCTGGGTTAGGACTAATAGGGGGATATAATTCATTAGATGGACAGTAATTAAATTTTGGACAGGGCTCAGAATATACACATGGGCTATAAAATGTAAGCATAAAACTGTGTAGACCTCTGTAGAATTGAATAAGGTAACTAACAGCCAGGAAAGGATTATATGAACTGGTAAGTAAGCCAATCATTGTAAAGCAGTGGTTGGTGACTGGTGAAAGAGCACTGTGATTGCTCTGGTTACACATCCATCCTCACAATGTGGGTGTGGCCACCACAGATGAGGCTCCACCAGTCAAAATCTGGCACTCTAAGGCATTGTCTGCTCTGCCTAATCGGAAATCCACCCCCTAGTGAATATACTTTATGTGTCTAAACCCCAAGGTCCCAGCAAATGTGTGTCAGGAGCTCAGGAGAACATTTCCAGTGGTTTCTATCTCAGTTCCTTGGTATACACTAAAGATGTGCTCATGTATGGAGATACTATAGAACAGGGGTAGATAACAATGGGCACTCCAGCTGTTGGAGACTATATATCTCATCATCCGAATCAAGCCAGCTGTTGCTTGGGGAAGATGGAATTTATGGTCTCCAAACTGTGCTTAAAGCTGCTTATACCTGCTGTTGAGAATGTATGAACCCAGGGGCCGTATTCAGGAGTCTGAAGAACAACATTTCTGGGGAAAGTCAACGGCACTGTAGAGAACAAAGAAAAATTCCCCAAAATGCTAAAGGTTTAATGGCTTTTTAACCATTAAATGTTGAAGAGGTGTCCAACCTGTTTCAGAGCGACCTCTTTCTCATTCAAGGGGTTACAATCTCCCATTTAGCTTAGCGAATATGGCCACAAGTCTCAGGGCATGAGATGTGATGATATATATTTAAGATGTATGAGAGCCTGCGTCTATGTAGTGAAGCATTTTAGTATGTACGGGCGCATAGCTACTCCAGCCACACATTCTACGTCAGCAACATCTTAATGCCACCACTGTAGCATGTGTAAGGAGAAGATTTTGCTTTGTTTTCCTCTCCACCAAGTGCCTGTACCTGGGAGCAGAAGAATGGCACCCCCTAAAATGATGTCCACACCCCATTGGCATACATGGAGCAGAGGCCATTTTTTCATATAAAAAATGCTTTGCACATAGGAGTTAGGCAAATGCTGGACCAGTTAGAGCACAGAAACAGCTCCTTGTGCTTAGGTTTTAGTAGAATTATATTAGTACATTCCTTACTGAATACCTGCACTGTATGGGGAGTCCTGAAAGGGATAGTAATACTTAAAGGGATAGTAATGTTTCATAATAAAAGCAGCTCTAATTAATCATCATAGTATTTGGACCTTGGAGAGTGTTATTTCTATTCCGTCAGAGTTGTAGTTCAAGAGTAATTCAATGACAAAGTGTCCCCCTCCCGCCCCTTTTACTGATGTAACACTGTTCAGCCAGATCAGAAGGGAGGTACCCAGTTAGACTGCAGAGAGGGACAATCTTCAATTAAGATAAGGGAAAAACCTGAAAAACGTGTCAAGGGGGGCAGGGCTTTCATTGTTCTCATAGGAAGAAGATTGTCCCCTGCTGTTATCTGTCTGGTCTATGGACTGGATTCCACATCTGAGAAGAGATGGCTTACACTAGGTAAAAGGGGCGGGAGGGGAAACTTTATCATTCAATTACTCTTGAACTACAACTCTGATAGAATTGAAATAACACTCTCCATGGTCCAAACACTATGATGATTAATTAGAGCTGCTTTTATTATGAAACATTACTATCCCTTGAAGAGTAGAGTTTAGAACAGCTGAGTTAGAGATCAGAGGTGCAAATAGGAAATTAGGATATACAGTAATTAAATCCTGGACCGAGATCCTGAGATTTTCTGCACACTGGACCTCCCTTTTTTTAGATAACATTGATTTAGGTGACCTGGACATTCAGGTATTTGTTAGGTGTGTGCTGCTGATCATTACTTCTGTTGCACATCTTAAGATTGAACCATCCAATATAAAAGTGATCAGAGGACAGAAGTATTCATACAGAACAATAGGATAGACAGAAATGAGATATTGTCTGAATGTACAGATTCGATAGTGCAGTCCCAGTGCTGATAACCACTACCTCCAGTGGATGCACTTCGGAGTATAAACACTAGAGGGTATAATTACTGTAGTACATACCAGCAGACAATCTCTTCTTTACAGCAAGACCCATACACCAGCCCCATAGTATACACAGGGAAATGGGGTATATATACAATGTTTCATCAATGGCTTGTTTAATGCATTACCTAAAAGAGGTGAATTTTGGTATACATAGCTTAGTAAATTAAAGTTACAATGTATTCTAGCACCTGATTTAGTGAGGAATCCCCATTACACATTCACCCCATTGGCCCATGGTTCTGATGAGTTCTTCTAAGCACTTTTCATTCCTTTCAAGAGGATATAAGTTCAAGTGAATGTGACATTGATGTAAGATATATTCTAATGACCATCACCGGTTGTACCAAGATTCAAGAGGACAGTTCCACTGAAAAAAGGTGCAAGAGACTGAAGGCAGACACAAAACATCAGGCTGAACAATAATCAGATATTGAGTGTGGAGTTCAAGGTCCAGTAGTCCTGGTAGCAACTGTCATGTCCACCTCCATGGACATGACATCCAGGAATGCTTGAAGATGTAATCTTTTTGACAAGGAGCAAGGGAAAAATTGATAGATTTTCTGGCCATAATTGGGTAAGGTAAGGGTTATTATTAGCAGGTGTTAATGTTCCAAATTCAACATATTATATAGAACTAGTGTAAAAGCCTGTGTACACGGGCAAAGGTCTGGATGATGTTAACCCTTTGAGTGCCAGAGGGGTACGCAATGCATTGCGTACCCCTCTGGCACTCAAAGGGTTAAGAGGCCGGTCCTGATCTGCATCCTGCTGCCGACACAGTCACGCACTGTAGAGACTGGCTGAAAGCACAGAATGCTCCTAGCACAGAACTCCCAGCATTCCGTGCTCCCAGCATTCCGTGCTCCCAGCACAGAACTCCCAGCATTCTGTGCGTTTGGGCAGTCTCTACTGCGTGTGACGGCTTCTGACATACATCCTAGTGAATTATTATACAGGATGTGGCAAAGCTCATTCATCTATAAATGTATCTTTATTCTTATATTGTGTTTCCAATTAAGGTGACCACATTTCCATTCTGCTATTCAGAGACACTTCAGGGACAACAGCAGCAGAATACCCCGGTTCTAGTGCAGCTATGTGGGAGGGGTCATTATACATCACTGGACATCAGTGGGCAACCTTATCTTTCTCTGGTGCACAACAGAGTTCTAAACACTAAGGGAGAATGTCCTTTGACTGCTGTGACAAAAGCGATGACTGTGGTGGCAAGTGGAAAATGGACATCATGCCCAAAGTCTTAAACTAGCATTACACTACAACAAAATTATACTGCGGCTC